>JAOYNU010009446.1:0-17552 GCA_026745395.1 Tympanopsis confertula
GAGGAGGGCGTGGAAGCAGGCGAACCTCTCGCAGAGCCGGAAGCAAGTTGGACCGCTGCTCAGGGAGGCTGCCAGGGCTGCGGGCCAGTGACGCTGGGACTTTGATTTTGAATGGCGTTTACTTGGAGAGATAAAAGGGAATAATCATTACTCATAAACCAGTGTCCCCTACACAATACACCTTTTCCCCTATTCACCTTGTCCATCTTACATCTTTCTCAGCCAGTAGATTATCGACGTGGTGCACACCATTATATATACTATATACAAATACCCCCCTCAGCTTCCCCATCGACCCAAACGTGGCAGCATGTCGCCACGTTTGGCTGGCTGGTGGATGCATGGTTTCACTTGATTTCCCCATAAAATGCTGCGTGTTCACTCAATACGATATAGAAATAATTAAAATCATGTTTGGTGGTGGTCCTCGGTCCTCCTGAGTATCCTCAATGGCCACCACGCTTCTTCTTGGCACCGACGTCACCGGCTGGCCTGCTTTGCTCGTGGCTCGATTGCAGTCCTGACTTTCGGAGCCGGCGCAGGAAGTTGTCGTCTTCCAGCTCGGCTGGAGAAACGCCAAAGATGGCCTCGTAAATAGGAGCCATGTCGTGAGGCCGCATGGACGAGAATCGCCGCTTGCTCTTCGCTTTTCCAGGAACCTGGCGAATTTGGCGTGCAGCATGTCCTCGACAGTCTGCGGCTGGGATGTCGTCGGTATGGGCTGCTCGTGCTCGTCGTCTTGGTGTTCGCCCATCTCCACGATGGCTGCCCTGATGCACGCAGCTTCCTCGTGCGGGCTGCTGATGTAGAGGGTCCGTCGTGAGGGATAACCGTTCCTGCGAAGCATGGCCGGTACGGACGTTCCTGAAGTCGTATAGCAGAGCGCGAATCCTGTAGCCGAGATGCGAATCGGTCAGGAGCGCAGAAGTTTTCGTTGGCGATCGATGCTGAAGGGGCGTCGCTGCCGCCACTGCCCTGGCCTTCTTTTTGTGGCCAGCCATGCTGTCGTTTACTTTTGTGAAGAAAGGTGAAGGGGATAGGATAGATTCATTCAGAGGTGAGGTGAGGAACCAACCAAACTCTAAGCTTAATCCCACTGAAGATTATTTAGATACAGGAGGCACCCAACATGACATAACCCCAATACCTTATTTTTGAGGCTCGGCTAGGTTTGGTTGGCAATAATTATTTTTGAATGAAATCTGCCGACTTGGTCTTGGAGTCTGATCAAGAACTGGTCAGTAGGATCCTCGAGCGCCGAATACGAGACGCCCGGACACGAAGACGTCTTGAGGAATTATTACAGATGCTTCAAGCACCCTGAAGAAGAATGAAACCTCATGACTCTTCATTTCCCAGGCGGCAAGCAGTGAGCATATAGCTAATATACTGCCAGGGACTTGAGTCAGCCAAAGTATGAGCGAGTGGATGGCAGCAGGCTCGTATCCTCGAATCAACGCCAACACAAAAATCCTCCCACATGGTGGCCTCGGCCGTCTTCCACCCCGCCAGCCTGCCAGCTGGGTCTGCCCTGTGTGGGAGACGCCGGGGGGCAGCGCCGACGCGGGACCGGCCGCCGCAACGCGCGTGAAGAAGAAGAAGAAGAAGAAGAAGAAACCTGGGAAAAGGCCACTCCTGTTCACCGTGGAGAGCACGCTGCGCGGCGACGGCCGCGAGGATGCCCACGTCGTGCTGGATCCCCTGGGCATTTGCCGAGCAAAAGGATACCGTGGCCGAGGCGTTCAAGGTGCTGCAGACAGTGAGGAAGCGTGAGATGATCCCACTACGCTATACGATGTACGATGTAGCTGAAAGCTGTGATGATAATTTTTTCAGGTTGTTAGTGGGGCCATAAGCAGGTACACGAGATAAGAGATAGATACTATCTAGATAAGATAAGCAAGTCTAGACCAGTCCAGACCCGCACCCGCCCGGTGGACCGGGCGCTCCCGACGACACAGTCGCAATCCGGCAGTTCCCTCGTGCCAAACCTTGGCTGGCCCTTTGGTCTTGGGCTTGGATGGGACCATGATCTGGCCTTTTCGTCATCAGGATTCTTTTTTTTTTTATTTGGTTTTTTTTGCACCTCTTCTCTCTCTCTCTCTCTCCCCGATCTTGGGAAGGACGGTGAGGTCACGTTACCACTCATCTTGGTACTGCAACGTTATTGATGCAACTCAGATTTTGTTCCAAGATCCTCCCAAAAAAAAAAAAAAAAAAAAAGGGAAATTTTATACAAGCTTTCGACACACGACACTAGGCGAGTCCCGGGCTGTGATTATCTGGCCATACTCCCATAATCGACGATGGCCATTGAACCCTCATCCTGGGCCGTCGAACCATTCCGGTACAGTCGGTTAAGGAAGGCACTAGACCGTGGCTTGCCTGTGCGTCGTTACCTCCTGCCTTTCTTGCCCGTCCATCAACCTTCTATATCTTCCTATAAAGTCGCCATGTTTGCTCTCTCGTCTCTTTTATTTTATCCTCCATCAACAGATCAAGAGTCAAACATCTCATACACACCCAACACACATCAACACACCACACACTACACATATCACCACACACACATCACGCAATGTCGTCCGCAAACGTCCCAACCGAGCAGTGGGCTCAAGTCCTCGAGCAGTCAGGTGGCCGTATGTCATCCATCCTCCCTCCCTTATCTGCCTCTCTTCGTCACTGACACCCTCCTCCAGCCGTCTCGTACAAAAAAGTGCCCGTTCGCGAGCCTGGCCCTGACGAGGTCCTCATCAACATCAAGTACTCGGGCGTGTGCCACACCGACCTCCACGCCGTAAACGGCGACTGGCCGCTCAAGCGCAAGATGCCCCTCATCGGTGGCCACGAGGGTGCCGGTGTCGTGGTCAAGAAGGGCTCGCTCGTCAGCACCGTCGAGATCGGCGACCACGTCGGCGTCAAGTGGCTGCACGCCTCCTGCCTCAACTGCTCCTTCTGCCAGAACGCCGACGAGTCGCTCTGCCCCGACGCCCGCCTGTCCGGCTACACCGTTGACGGCTCCTTCCAGCAGTACTGCGTCGCCAGCGCCGCTCATGTTGCCCGCATCCCCAAGGAGTGCAGCCTCGAGGCCGTCGCCCCCGTCCTCTGTGCCGGCATCACCGTCTACAAGGGCCTGAAGGAGTCGGGCGCAAAGCCAGGCCAGATCGTCGCCATCGTCGGCGCCGGTGGCGGTCTCGGCAGCCTCGGTCTCCAGTACGCCAAGGCCATGGGCATCCACACCATCGCCATCGACGACGGCTCCGAGTCCAAACGCACCATGTGCGCCGAGCTGGGCGCCGACTCCTTCATCGACTTCACCGCCTACAAGACCGACGAGGACCTCGTCAAGGCCGTCCAAAAGGCCACCCCCGACGGACTGGGGCCCCACGCCGTCGTCCTCCTTGCCGTCTCGGAGAAGCCGTTCCAGCAGGCCACCCACTACGTGCGCTCCCGCGGCACCGTCGTCTGCATCGGCCTCCCCGCCGGCGCTTTCCTGCGAGCCCCCGTTTTCGAGACCGTCGTCCGCATGATCACCATCAAGGGCAGCTACGTCGGCAACCGCGCAGACACCGCCGAGGCCATCGACTTCTTTGCCCGCGGCCTCATCAAGGCCCCCTACAAGGTTGTCGGCCTCAGCGAGCTGCAGGACGTCTATGACCTGATGAAGAAGGGCAAGATTGCCGGCCGCTACGTCGTCGACACCAGCAAATAATCGAGAGGGAGGAATCAAGAGGAAAGACTCATAACATGGATTGATTGCCCTCCGTTGTTGAATAATTGTGCATTTTTTCTTCCTACGTACCCACCCTACTGTGTATATTCCAAGGAAACCGCGGAAAAAGAAGTGTGAAAGCATTGGGCCGGTGTTGAGAGGGCGGGCGGGCTGAGGGGGCGTACGGATAGGATAGGACAAGCGAAGTTAATATCCTTGGTTGATGGTTGCAAGTTACTTATTTACGCCTTGTTGTTCTCGAGTGATTATCTAGATGATCAATAGTGTTTATATACTTGTCAGTGTTGATATGATTTATATGTATTTACAAGGCATAAACCACAAGGACCACGTGACGAGGTATTTTATGATTATCCCCCAAGAAATACTCAGATCATGTACTGCCCTTCGTGACTCTAGCATCTATAGCCTATAGGTTGCCTGTCATGGCCAACATCACAAACCACCTGGTCCAAGATCCCTGCCTCGAAATCATCTCATCACAGCAGCCCCTCCTCTTGCTGATGGCTTTTTTTCATGTCTCGTCCCGCAGGCCATGCATACCCAGATGAGATGACCGTTGCATCATAACCTTCTCATCAACTGACTTTAAACTCACTCCATATCTCTTGCGCAAAAACATGCCGTCAAACGTACACTGGAAGGTTGTCCACGCAACAATACTTCATGCTCTGCTCCTACTCTTGCTCTTGCTCTTGTTCTTGTTCTTGTTCTTGCTCTTGCTCTTGCTCTTGCTCTTGCTCTTGCTCTTGCTCTTGCTTGCCCCCACCAACCAGTCTAACAACATTCCAGGCAACCTCGTTCGCCTTACCGCTCAATCCACGACTCGCTCACGGCAGCCCCAGACAGGCTTTCCCTTGATACCCGCAATCAGCTCCGGCCGCTTCCTAGATGACGTAGTTGGATTTGAGGGCGTCCTGGTCACGCGCCTGCATCTGACCGATGAAGCTTCCAAACTGGGGTATCATTTGCTTGTACGCATTGATGGCCTGGCGCATGTTAGTACGCCAAGTCCGTTGCTGGCACGCACTGCTATTGGGGGGGGGGGCAAACTTACGTCTTGAAAGATGTCATGCAGGTCCTGCTTGATGGGGTTCCGCAGCTTCAGATCCATATACCTGGCTATAGCCACAAAGAACTGGAGCAGGTCCTTCTTCTCCATCTGCTGGGGGTTTTGGCCGACAATCATGGTGAACCCCTTGAACGCGGTGTCCTTTTCCTCCGACGGGTCGACCCGGCTCATGGTACGGAGGAAATCGGACGCAAACTTGGAAAGGAACGGCGCCAGCTGTTTGGAATTCCCCAGACCCAGTCGCCCCAGCGCAATGGCTCCGTTCTCCGCCACACCATCGGGTACCAGCGAGTTGATGATGATTTCCCGGAACCGTTCGAGCAGTTCCGGGATGAAGGGCTGCATTCCTTTGCCGTGGCGCATGCCAATCTCGCCCGCCGACCAGCACGCGTTGTTGATGACCGAAAGGCACTTTTCGACATCATCATCCAGTATGCTATCGAGGTCGAGCTGCTTCAGCAGTATGGGCATTATTGTCTCGACGTGTGGTTGGAGGAGTGGGAATACGTATTTGGAGCAGTCCCCGAGAAGCGCGTACGCCGATTGCCGGACCTCATCCGACAGGTCCTCGAGGCAAAAGATGAGCAGCTCAAAGAAGGATGGCTGTGTCTGCTTGACCAGCTCGGCCGCCTTGTCGTCGCTGAGGCACTGGATGATGGCGCTCAGCAGGTCGAGACTGGTGACGAGGAAGTCCTTGTCGGGATGGTCCAGTTCCGGGTTGTTGACGGCCGCCATGCTCTGCTCGAGGTTGGCGTGTATGATGTTGATGCAGCGAATGAAGATGGGACGGGCAAAGGGAACAAATGCGTCGTTGAGGGCAAGAGCGACGTACGAGAGACACTCGAGCAGCGGGAAAAGCTCACGCGAATCGTCCGACACCATTTGGTAGCGCTTGATGAGCGCGGGCATGAGCTCGTTGACGTTTTCGGGCCGGGCCAGGACCGGGCCCATGTGCTCCGCCAGCGTCTGTACGCAGTCGTAGAGGATGTAAATGTTCTTGTCCTTGTACTTGTCGAAGCACCGGACGTACTGCTGGATGATGGGTCCGCAGTAGGGCTCGAGCACGCGGCCGGCGTTCTCCTCGAGGTTGGCAAACGCCGATGCCCCGGCCTCCTGCACCTTTTTGTTCTTGTCCAGCATCTTGCGCAGGATACCGTCCATGACGGGCTCGAAGTAAACCTGCCGTTGGTTCTGGTCCTTTAGATGAGCAGCCCAGCTCGAGTACCGGCCCAGTGTCCAGCAGGTTATCTTGCGCACGACAGGCTCCGGATCCTCCAGCAGGGTGATGAGGTAGGGAACCAGTTCCGGCAGGTGTGGGGCCACGTACTGCATGCACCCGCCGGCAACGGCGCCCAGGGCAAGCACGGCAGCCTCCCGGAGCGGCCACTCGTTGTGCTTCAGGTTGTTCTCGAGGTACGGCATGATGCACTGAAAGACGGGTTCCTCAAAGTCGCGGGCAAAAACATCAAGCGAGGCCGCCGAGCACTTTCGAATCGTCCACCGCTCGTCAGGGCTTGCGTCGTTGCCGTCATCGATTTCGTCAAGCTCGCCTTCCTCGAGATCGTCGTCCATGCTCGCCAGTTTTTCGTACACGCCAGTGTGGCCGGCGGGGTTCATCGACTCGGAGCCCTTGCCGTTGATCGTGCGCGCCGCCGACTTCTTGGCAAAGATGGGCTTGATGTCCTCAGCGCGGTCGTCCTCGTCTTCGTTATCGGACTCGCCGCCGAGGAGCGCGATGTCCTCGCCGCTGTATACCATGCAGTCCAGCAGCACCGGGATGATTTTGTGGATATACGGTGCGAGCGAGTGCCAGAGGTCGGTGTGCTCGCCGACCGACAACCAAAACTCTGCCGCCTCGCACGCCAGCTCCTCGTCCTCGCTCTTTTGCTGGGCGATGATGTAGTCAACCAGGCCTCCGATGTGCGGCTGGATCTTGTCCGGTCGCGTATCGACGAGATGAACAAAGGCGCGGCACACCTGTCGCCGGACGTTGGGGCTGGTATCGGTGGCGAGGTCGAAGAGCCGCGGCAGCAGGTCATCGATCGAATTGAGCATGACCTGGGTACGGCGCTGTGTGAATACGTTGATGGCCGTGAGGGCGTGGGTCCGGATCGACGACATGGGGCTCTCTGTGACTTCGATGAGTTTCGGGAGGATAAACTGCAGCGGGCGCTGGCCGTTGTGTTCGCGCTGGATGACCTTGTAGTTGTCTTCGCAAATCTTGGCCATGGCCGACACGGCGCCCTCCTGTGCTTCTTGGGAAAAGCACCCTGACGTGTTGGACATGATGTCGAGAAGCTGGGGGAGGAGCTCGGGCCAGCTCATGAGGCCGCCGCGAATGATGAGTTCGGTGGCGATGTTGCCAGCATAGTTGCGGATCTGGGTGTTCTTATCCTGGATCCCGATGGGCACGGCCATCTTGATCAGGGAGAGGCTGTCCTGCGGTATCTGTTTGTAGCTCGACCGGACATTGTTCTTGATCATAATGGCGGCGGCGGACCGCACGATGTGGTAGTCATTGGGGCTGAAGGGGAGACCCTCGGGGGGGCTGGGACTGGAAAAGAGGTAGGCTAGGTAATTGTTGAATTCGGGCGACTGCTTTGCCTGCTGGAGCATCTGTTGCAAACACCGACAGGTCAGCATCGTCGTCGTCGTCTCGCATACTTTGATCCAAGCTCCATCGTCCATCGGCCCAGGGACTCGAATCAACCATTACGTACCAACTCGGCTTGCGTCTGCGCGGTTCGATCGAAGCCGCTCAGGGAGTCCTTGAGGCAAGCAGCAAGCTGCTTCAGCGACTCCGGGGCAGGCCGCCAAGAGGTCATGGTTAAAACCAGTCTGGATATAGCACCTTGACTTTGTTGAGAAGAAGGAGGGGGGGGGCTTTTGGGTGGTGGGGGCCACAATGCGCAGAGCGGTGATAATGGGGTGACGTCGACGCTCTTTCGTCACCGAGTGAGTGAGTGAGTGAGTGGTCTCGCTCCCGTCGAGGATATGAGGATTGGATGGATAGGTAGAAATAAATGACTGTGTTAAAAATCGGATTGCTGCGATTATTGTAGTCGAGTATTGGGGTCTATGGTCGTCGTACCGTGGGGACCACAAATCTAGCACCGGATAGTTGATACCGTTGACCAATTAGCCTTTTCCTGTTTAATAAGAGAAAGGAAGCTCTTTCTTCCACCCCTTTTTTCTCTCTCTCTCCCTCTTTCCCTCCCCCTTTCCTTCCAGGCAGTCGATAAAGTCACCGATAACCAACCAACAGGCCATGGCCAGGCCTCTGGGCGCAAAAGAGGAATGAATGAATGAATGAATACCTTGTGGTGTGGGCAAGAAGCCAGTGAGTGGTAGGGGTACGGTACCCAAGTGCCTGCTTCATCCGCTGCAAATTCCAAGTATCCTATCCGTAAGGTGAGAGACCAAAGTACATGGAACTGTAGCTGCCCATAAAAGCGGCCCACGAATGGATCAAAAGACAGAGGCCAGGTGATCCCACTGTTGGTTTCGATTTTCGTTGCAACGATGCGCGTGTTTGCAGCGGATTCCTGGCTGTGTTTTTGGTGTGGGATGTAAAAGGGCTTCCTTTAACCTGCCTGACCTTTTTACGACAAGCGGCTTCTCTCTCCTGGTGGCGGGGCAGGAGTGCCGATAAGATAAGGATGACCTAGATTTATTTACCTAAGATACCACGTGCCCGGTCTGAACTTTGATCACATCCATCTGCCATTTTTAGCAAATTACATGGCTGTATTCCGTTTATTACAGATAGGCAAATTCCGTAAGTGAAGAAGGGAGGAGAAGAAAATTAGGAAAGAAAAAGAAAAAGAACAAAAAAAAAAGGGTGGGGAGCGGGGGCAGTTATTATTACCAGCCAGTCTCATTTCACGTTGGATATCAATCTAATGGCTTCAACGATAGATAGATACATATCTACATACATGGATAATACATAGATATCTACACACCTTGGCATCCTGCTTGGCGGGGTAACCGAACCTAAACTTTGGCGTTTAAGCTCGTGATTTTCCGGAAATGACGATCATGGCAATCATCTGCGCAATCATACCAGACCAGACCAGACCTGACTTGGCCCGGTTGCAAGCAGTCCAGGTCGCCCACACCAAGGCCCCCGCAGCCAACACGACCTCGAAATCAAGCGCTGGTGGCAACACAACAAGGCGCACGAACCACCATCACCCACCTGGCATCGCAGCTCGCACAAGAGCAACAAACAATGCTGTCGGTGGACGATGGCTTCCTCGTCCATCCTCCTCGTAAGGCTGAGCAAAAGGATCGGTCGGTGCCCATGGCGGCAGTCGATGGCGGCAGGCAGTGAGAAAACGCCTCAATCCCGGCGACCAGACTCCAACCATGAGCTCTGCAGAGCAGGCTTGCTTGCTTGCCTTTTGTTTGCTTCTGGCAGAGCAGCGAAGGGAGGGAAAGGGAATGGAATGGAATGGAATGGAAGGATCTGATCACTTTCATTGGCGTGCCGTGGTATTGTTGGGACGTGGTCTACCGAAGGCTCACCCAGCAAAAGTGAACCTTTTCGCACTACGTGACACAAGTAATAGCTGTGGGATATCAAGCAAACGGTAAGTTGCGAGGGGCGTTGCCGATAGATTGCAGTGGCGAGCGATATGTAGATGTGTAGACTACTGCCATGTATCTGGATAGAGTGTTGCTGTTTTCCTTCCAGACAAAGGGGGGTGTCATATCAAATTTAGATGGACACGAGTCAATATCTATCTATCCAGAACCACGCAGCAAGGCCATGGGGCCCGGCATAGAAAAAGGACCAACCAGCAATCAACTTGACCCTCGTAGCTGTCTGATAGTTGATATAGACATGTAGGCACACACGCGTGCTCGCGTGCACGCGAGGCTGCACCTTTCGGTGGTACATGGCAGTTAGCAAGCCCATGACATGCACAGTGGTCCAATAACGGATGTCTGTCGTCGGCGGTGCGACGAGCCGGACGAGACGGCCAAGTCCCAAACGGAGGAGAGCAATTGCTGTCAAGATGATCTGTCCAAGGTGGGACGGCGGGCAGAGATCTGATAACGGACCTGGCACATCATATCATGCTTGCTGGCAACTTCGCAAGACGGTCCTTGGGTTATGATCACAAACCTCGACAATCCCCCCCAGGGCTAGAACTTGAACTTTGGCAACACAATGCCACACACACGGCATGGACACGCCCCGTAGCAGGCCACGTCCTCGCCTGCATGGCGCAGGAGACACAGTTGGCCGTCACCAAGCAGACACCACACCATTTACCTGCGCCGTGTGATCTGTGCCCGCCTGTTGTGCTTGCTGCTCGTCTCCCTCTCTCCCTATCGCCCTGGCTTCCCTGATCTTGTCCTCCACAGCTGCCATGACCAGCCTGAATGTCTCCATCTCCTCCTCGACGGATCCACCCATGATTGTGCTCACGAAACTCATCGAGTTGCCAACGTGGACGGGCACGCGCACCTTGCGCGCGAGCAGCCGCGCCACGCGGGTTGCCAGATCAATCGTGGGCTCCTCGGCCAAAAGAGGTGTCGATAGAGCCTGGGTGGAGTCCCGTGCCTGTGGAATCACCAATCTCACCCGTCAGTCGACCCGTCATGATGATGGAAGAAGGAGAGGGGCTCACATCTGGAATGGCATAGACGAATGAGCCAAGAGGCGCCGGGGTGTTGGCGTCTTCTGACGTTGCGGTGGTGAGGAAGAGTAAGATGCAATTCGTCTGGACTGTGAGGTGGATGTAGATGCAGGTGTCGATGCCCGACGGAAGGGGCATCGAGAGCTCGAAAACTCGAGGCGTGCTCGCTTCCATTGCGTCAAGAGTGTCTCTCCAGAGTTGATCCTATCACATCAGTCAGTCGGTTGAATCCGAGTTTGGTGCTGTGATTATCCATATTTCTGCAAATCTCATGATTCGTTCTCTCTATCAAAAAGAGACACACATACACACCTGTCTATCCAGTCATAGATATATATCTACTGTCTATGAGATTAGATCATTCACAAGGTGAGCCGCTGAGTAATGGCACCTGCACGCGGTGAGGAAAACACAAATCAAAAACTTGCCCCTCAATCCTGGCACTGGCACTCACTGGCAACTCACTGGCAACAGCCCGGAGAGGCCCATCACGACCCATCGCGTGCTCTCTATAACGAATAGAGACTGAAACAATCGACGCTCATCACACGTCACAATGGTCTGTTCCCATCGTACCAAAGTGAGTGGGTCGGTCAGTCATGCAGAAGAAGGACTGACATTTGATATACATGCACAATCAAGATCGCGATCTAGTCTCTTGTGTGCTCCCAAACCAAGAACAAGACGTGATCAATAGACAAGGCAGTCAATCCTATAGCAACACATGATGGACAAAGAGGCGTGGGCAGTCATGGCCGACGCGGCGGAGGACCCAGAGGAGACAAGAGTCATCTTCAGCGCCCTCGACTCCTTCCTGTACGTCGCCTCTCTCTCTCTCATCACTCTTCAACTGCCCTTGGAGCTTACCTTTTCAAACCAACCTTGGCAGGCGATACGCCAAGGTTGCGCATTTCAACGTCACCCACTTGCGCCGCCAATCTTTCTATGCGCTCCCCCAATCCCACTGGAAGCTGCTTGCCGCGCCGCCCTTTTCATTCCTCGAGACCCTCGACCGCACCGACATGGCTATCGAGTCCAACGCCGAGCTTGCTCGCGCCATCGCCCGCTTCGGCCTGCAGACGTTTGGGTCCGTTGATGCCAACTCGGGGAGCACGGAGCCAACCCTGCCAGACGAGTGGGTCGGCTGTGCAAAGCATCCCGACATTGACAAGGCGCGGAGCACGGTCCGGCAATTCTTCAGGGACTGGTCGGCCGAGGGTGCCTCGGAGAGGGAAGCATGCTATGGAATCGTGTTCCGCTTCGCGGAGGAGGAAAAGAAGAGGAGAGCGGCGGCGGCGGCAGCAGCAGCTGCGGGAGGAAAAGGAGTCGACGGAAACAACGGTAACCGAGGAGATATGAATGTACCCCTCGAGGTCCTCGTGCCCGGCGCAGGCCTCGGAAGGCTCGTCTTCGACCTTTGTCTCCGCGGATGCAACACAGAGGGCAACGAGATATCATACCACCAGCTCATGGCATCGTCGTATATCCTCAACCACACCCAACGGGCGCACCAGCACACCATCTTTCCCTGGATCCACACATTTTCCAACCACCGGACACGCGCGAACCACCTCCGCAGCTACACGGTCCCCGACATCCACCCCGCAGAATCCCTCGCCGAGGCCGAGGCGCACGGCCCCGTCGGGAGAATGTCCATGTGCGCGGCCGACTTTCTGTGCCTGTACCAGGACGACGCGCACGCATCGGCCTACGACATGGTGGCGACCGTGTTCTTCCTTGACACGGCGCCGAACCTGATCCGGTACCTGGAGGTGATCAGACACTGCCTGCGGCCGGGGGGCGTGCTGGTCAACATCGGCCCGTTGCTGTGGCATTTTGAGAACAACGCCCCGGGCATGCACGGCTCACACGACGACGACGGCGACGGCACGTACGACGCGCAGAATAGCGCCGCGGGGATTGCCGACCCGGGAAGCTTCGAGCTGGCCGACGACGAGGTCATGGCGCTGCTGGAGAAACTGGGGTTCGTGGTGGAGTGGAGGCAGACGGCTGTGTCGGCGCCCTACATCCACGACTCGCAGTCTATTCTTCAAATCACGTACATGGCGAGTGCGTGGGTGGTACGGAAGCCGCTGGATTATGTCGAGAAAGGCACCTGACCACTGTTGAAAGCCAAACAAATAAAGAAACAAACAAACAAACAATAAGTAACAATAAAAATTATAAAAATAATAAAATAATAATATGATAAAATAATAAAATAATAAAAATAATACTAGTATGATAAAAACGTACTCGTGCATGCAACCAGAGACGGCCCCTGTTCATAACTTGTTTGCAATCATGCTGTCTCCTCTCTCCCACATGGCGCCGCCATCGATAACGAGGGCATCCCCGTTCACATGCGAGCCAGCCCTGCTGGCCAGGTATACGACGGCGCCGGCCATGTCCTCAGGCCTGCCCAGGCGCCCCATGGGGTTGGCGCTCGCCATGACATCCTCCCCGCCCGCCATGTTGAATATTCCGGCTGTCATCTTGGACGGGAAGAAACCCGGGCATATCGAGTTGACGGTGATGTGCCTCGGCGCCAGCTCGACGGCGAGGTTCCTCGCCAGGTGCACGACGGCGGCCTTGCTGGCCGAGTACCCATAGGTGGCCTGGAGGCCCACGCTGCCGATGGCCAGCCCCGCAGTGCTCGCAGTGACAATGACACGCGACGGGTCCTCGAGGGACGCGCGCTCCTCCAGGAGGGGCGCGAACTCGCGTATCGTGTTGAACACGGCGCGCACGTTGAGGTCAAGCACCTTGGCAATGGCCGAGTCGGGGTGCGTGTCAAACGCCTCGCCCCACGTGGCTCCTGCGTTGGCGACCAGGATATCGACGTGGCTGGTGTGCTTTCGCACCTGCGATAGCAGGCTCTGCACCCCGGCGAGCGTTGACGAGTCGGCCGGGCAGGCGATGGCGACGGCGTCGGCCGCCCTGTTTGGCACCGCGTTGAGGGCGTCGCACGCCTGGGCGCACGCGGCCGCCTTGCGCGATGAGATGAACACTTTGGACGCCCCGGCCTGTAGGAAGCTGCGGAGAGGGGGGTGCAGCACAGTCAGTTGCCATGTGGATCTGTCAAAGGGGGCAAGGGTCGGTCATGTGGAATCCGTACGCAGACGCGGCGTGCAGGCCCAGCCCGCGGGAGCCCCCTGTAACAACAGCGATTTTTCCCCCGAGGGAGAAAAGGGAGGGGTAGTCTTTGATCTCTGAATCGGCCATTTATGTTTGTATCGTTGAAGTCGTTATATCGATTGTGGGATCGTGCCCATCCATGCCTTTTGACTCAAGTCCAGGGCCATGATGTTGATAACCTCGAGTAACTTTGTACCTCGGCATCAGCTGCTACTCACCGCACACCGCACACCGCACACCGCATTGCTATAAGACCTCGAAACTGACTAACCACATGCTCCGGGCTCGCAAATTGAGAGCCACAAATGCGGCAATTTCTTGCCGTCGTACTATGACCATATTATTTTCCAGTTTATCTGCGGTCTTCTGTAACAACCAAATCGCTAGGTGGTCCCCAACTGCCTGCGACACGAATTTCGTACTCAGCAGCACTGACCTCAATGTATCGGTCGTTCATGACCACCACATCTTGTTTCATGGCATGCGAGGCCTGATACAGTTGGCAAGCCACCGTCGGTGCGCTCGTGTTTCTCGCCAACCCGCTTAAACGAAAAAGTATCTGTGAGCTTTGGCCGCGACTACATCTGGACCAACTATTTTGTCTGTCTTCAGTGCCTCAGGACTCTAGCTCTTCCTATACTGCGAGAAAACTTGATGGGTTGGGGCGGTTAACATTCGCTCGCAAGTCCAAAAACATGGCGAGGCTCTGGTTATGGGATAGGCGATCCAGGGCTCCTCTGTGACCATTCGTGCCTGTCTCTTCGGGACCTCAGTGGCACGGACGGGCCTCTTGCCCGCAGCTTTATTACCACTGCTGCCGGCCGTGTGCCGTCCCGTGCATCTGAAGTTGTGGATGGAGAGGTATGAGCCGCAGCCTTTCCTGCCAGTGCTTGCGGTGATTTTTGTGGATTTATGTTTTCTCCCGTCTTGGCGGCAGGAATTTTCCGAGACGAGGACCGAGACAGTGCAGGTATAAATGCCGCTGGGAGTTCTGCCGTTGAGGCGTGCGAGATGACCGTTTTGGAGACGTGGATGTAGAGTCAGAAGTGGCCCCAGTGGATGTTCTCTTAATCCTGTTTGTTTGACTGTTGTCGGTCTTTGGTCGGACACGTGACCTCCAAACCTCTGGCTTGTTTCCTCACCATCGTATTCGCGGCAAGACACGTATTGAGCAAAAGAGGAAGTCTGGTTCGTCCTGGATACGATAGATCATCAGGTCCTTCGGCCGCACATCACAGGCAAGCCGTTGCGGCAGCCGTTGCACAAATGCACAATCCACAAACGCCCTCGTACCAGCCCATCATTTACTCGGGGGACCGAAAACCGACCTCAGGCACCTTATCCCTCTCGACACATCATCCACAAGCAATTGTTCTCCAGCCCCCAGCTCGGAAGACTGCTACCGCCACCCCTCGTTTACGTCCTCTTCCCCATTTGTCTTGATGCTTTTCGGAGAAGAGTGGTTGCGTCCACTCCACCGGCCTCGGAAGAACGACGTCCGTGACAGAACAGGCAGAGATAAGAGAGAAAAGAGATTTCAAAGAGGGACAGATACTGATTCTAGGTCAAGAGGCCAGACGCGGCCGCACGAAGCCAAGTCGAAGCCAAGTCGCATAGCCCATGTCGAAGGGCGACCAAACCCCCTCTGCCGTCTTATACCACAATAGCATCCCGAAGGTGCGGGGCGTGGATGTAGTTAAGTAGCATGGCCAGGCACCAACTACGTATATGTGGCTGCTGGTATGCGCCAAGATAATTTTCACAATCCCCGAGGCAGTTATAGGGACAAGCGTGCACCAGGCCATCTCTCTCATCTCGGTGAGGGGAGGGGTGGTTCTGGAACTCTGCAAACAAGCAGCTGGAGTGGATCCACGTTTGCTACTTTCCCAAAGGCAGATAAAGTATTCGTAGAAACGCGACACGTTTCTCCACTCCCGGCGCATGAGAGCTGTGCCAGGCGGGTATTACGTGGCGGTGGGACATGAGTCGTGTGTGCAATTATTTAGACGTCAAAAACGTCAAACCTGTCAAAAGAGGTGCTCAAGAAACAGCCGGGTATGCTATGCCAACTGACCGTGATGCTGCGGAGTCGGTAAAGCTGGTAGCATTTTTTTTACATAGACCCCATCTACGCCCCCCCTCAGCGGTGACCCAAGTCTCTATTCTACGATTATTTTTTAACGATTATTTTACGAATATTCGCCTTTTATATATAAAAAAAACCTACCCTAATCCTAACCTTACCCTAGTCATAAAGGTCGGGTCGTGGCCTTCGGCCCAACGCGTTCTTTATATAGGGTATCACGTGGTATCACGTGGGTGTAAAAAGATTGCCAGCTTAACCACATCGATGCTGCTATCCGGCCGGCCGCATCTCGTATCGGGAGTTGGCAGCATGGGCTAGATAGATAGATAGATATGCCGCTGTCGTGCAGGAGAGATCATTCCTACGTACGCCGGATTCTACGTTCATATTCCGAGACCAAATCGAAGCTGAAGGGCTCTCGCTGAAGCAAACCCAATTGCATTGCAAAGGTCGAGTTATATGCGAGAGTTTGGCTAGTTGAATATCTATCTACCATACTTATGCACGTACCAAGTTAATATAACAGCATGCGGGGCGCGGGGACGGACCCAATGCCTTGCCAGCCAACCCCCTCTCTTCCTTTTGACATGCTCTGCATCTCTTTTTGCCCTCTCCAATACGATCCTGGACCGCTGCATTGGCTGCCGCCGCCGCCTCCTCCTCCAATCACGCCTCTTTATGATGAGGGATGAGGTGGGGGAAGCAGAAAAATAGAGGGGGAGGTGTGCAAGGACAGCCTATCTGAGGAGGAGGGAGGCTGCCAGATCGATTCGACCGAGACGAACTGAAGCAAAGAGTGGAGAAAGCCTTTTGGCTTGTGTGCACGGCAGCAGAGACATCAGACACCACCGAATGGCGG
Organism: Tympanopsis confertula; assembly: GCA_026745395.1. Taxonomy (NCBI): domain Eukaryota; kingdom Fungi; phylum Ascomycota; class Sordariomycetes; order Coronophorales; family Scortechiniaceae; genus Tympanopsis; species Tympanopsis confertula. The sequence continues at coordinate 16,540 of JAOYNU010009446.1, forward strand.
GCAACGTCGTGGACCACTCACTGGCTTAGTAGACTCGTCGCCAACAGCCAGAGCCTTGCTTCCACACGACCGTCTGACAGGACAGGACAGACACACTCTACGCCCACGCAGAAGAAAGCTTCTGGGCCCTTGCCAGCAGCTCGTCCCATGTTGCGGACGCCTCCGCACGCCCACAACGTCCCCAGACCGTCAGACCGTCAGATCGTCAGACTGCCCTTGTACGTCTCTGCTGCCGCCTCAGTCACCTTGTCTGTCAGCTGCCTATGCAACTCCCGTGCGCACAGAACGATACGATATCGAGAACGAGGCAGTTGGCAACTTTGATATCGAGGGAGTGCTATCTGTCCATCTATCTGCCTGCTGGTAAACAAGTCAAGGCCTCGACCAGCAACCCAGAACCGCCCAATCACGCAACCACCACCACCACCCTGCCTGGATTTGCCGTCTTCCTGTCCAACCAGTGTGCCCGTCATGCCGCGTCGTGTCGTCGCCTTGTCCAAATAGGGCAGAGTGCATTGCTACCTGTACGGTTACTGCGTCGTCCGTGGCATGCAGGTGCCATACTCGATTAACTCTGCATAGTCCACTACAAGATACGCTTCCACTCCTCGTCGTACAGCGTCCGGCAGTGTATCCAGAGTATTTGCAGCATACTACTCACCTACCTATATACATATACACACACACATATATACACATACGGACGTATATACGTACATATATACACACACACACACGCATAAGCACGCACGCACACACACACACACATACGTACAAGCAAAACAAGACTCTCCGCCTGTCCGCGGCCAGCCATCCTATTCGGCCACACCACCTGTCTGCCCATCCGCCCCTGGGGGAGCCGAAACAAAGGTGCCCTCCAATCGAGCCCTGCCCATCATTCTTCAAGAAAAGGCGCGCGCTCCAGAACCACCGCATCACCACTACCCGGGTTCCAAAGAAAGGCAGGCGTCTCAGCGGGGCTCGATACCCCAGGCTTTCCCTTAGCATCCCCC
>JAOYNU010009557.1:0-17502 GCA_026745395.1 Tympanopsis confertula
GTAATCTAAACTTATATACTTATTATACTATATATTAAGTCGATTTATATTTAAGTCTCTATTTTTTAGAGAGTTTTAAGAATATAGATTTTTAGGGTGGCCAAAAGGGGGGGTGGCCAAAAGGGGGTGGGGGACTCTAGTATTCTTATTCTTTTCGCGCTTTCTATATCTTTATTTATTTACCTTTCTATAAGAGGTTATTAATAATAGTATTATTTCTCTTTAGTCGGTAAGTAATTTAGTAGTCGAGTAGTATAAAATTATTAAACTAGTAAGTTTAGTAGTTATTTATATATTATTTTATACTAAAATATTCGAGGGCGTAGTAGTCGGTAATAAATAAAATAGGTTTTATTAGTCTTTAGAGTTCTAATTTCTATTCCCGGATTATAAGGATAAGTACGAGTATTTCCTTATCGTAGATCTTATATTATACTTTAGCCTCGTTTATACTATAGTTATAATAGAATATAGGATACTATTCGTTATTATCTTATAATTAGTAGAATATACCGGCTATTATAGTATCGGAAGAGTTAATTATAACTCTTATTTATTAGTTTAGGTCGTAAATAACGAGGATAAGCCTACTAGTTATAACCTTATAGAGGCTTATAAAAGTAGTTTTTTCTTCTTCTTTTTATTACTATTTTACGCCGTATCCGGTTAGTCGGTATAAAAGTCTAGCGAATTAGTTATAATTACTAATAAATTTATAGTAGAAGTTATAGAATTTTAAAAAAAGCGGATATTAGTAACGCGTTTAGGGGTAGCCTAAGATTCGATATCGCTTAATTTCGTAGGGTTTATCTAGATACTATTAGCTAATATAATATATCCGAGAAATTTTATCTAATATACGTAGAATTCTATTTTAGTAATATTATATTAGAGTCTAGTAGTTAAGAGGCGGGCGATAACTTAGTTTATATATTTTATATATTCCTCTTTTATTCGTAAAAATATTAGGATATCGTCGATATAAACGATATAGATATTATTAAAGAGCTTACTTAAAGCTTTATTAATATATTATTAGAAGTTAATAAAACTATTAGTAATACCGAAAAATATAACTTAATACTTATATAATCTATAATAAGTTTTAAATATAGTAAACTCCTTAGACTTAAAATCTATATATATTTTATTAAAAGTAGTTATAATATCTAATTTAATAAATTATTTTATCTTATAAAAGAGGTTTTAAGTATCTTATATAAAAGTTAGCGGGTAAATATCTCGGATTATATAAGTATTTAGGGTTTATAGTAATTTATATAGAAGTAGTATTTATTATTTAATTTTTTTATAAAGAGAATCGGGCTCGAGAAAAGACTTTCTAAAACTATAATAAACCTATTTACTAAATTCTCTTTTAAATAATTATAAATATACTCGAGTTATTCGAGTATAAATCGGTATAAAAGGGTAATTTATTATTAAATCGGATCTAGATATCGTCGGGTTAGTAAAGTAGTAATTTCTTAATATCTAATACGGAAAAGATATAAATATATTTTTAATATTTAGGTAAAATTAAAATAGCTTCTATAAGTAAATTTATATAGAGTTTAATAATTTTTATTAGAATATAAGTAAAATTCGTAATTTATTTTACCTTTTTTTAAATATATTTTTCGAAATTATTTTACTTATTAGTATTAATATATAAAATCTTTATATTATAATATATTATAATTAATCGTATAAGGGCTATAGAAGTAGTTATCCTATTTTTTTTAAATAAGTTTTTAATTAGTAAAGGAGAAGTCGATATTATAGTAATTAAAGAACTTCTTTTTAAAGAAAATATCTTATTTTATATTTATAATAAAAAAATAATATTATTATTCGAATTTTTATTAGGCGAGGATAAAATTAGTAAAAAAGTAGTAATTAATTTTTTTAGTTTCTTTTCTATAGAAATCGCCGAAAAAATAGGTTTTTTAAATTATTCGATAATTCTTATTCTTTAGCGAATTAGGTTTTAGGTAATATAAAAGTTTATATATATATAGAAGGTTATTCCGGTATTATAATAGGCTTATATAAAGAAGAAAAAGTTTTCTAATTTACTATTTAAGAGGTATTAAATTAATAATATTTTTCTATTTACTAGTTTAATCTCTAATAATCCTATAATAATATTAATTAAATTTAAAAAAGATTTTTTTCTTAAATTAACTCGTTTTCCGAATCCTTTTCTTTTTTAATATTATAAATATAATTATTTTTAAATTTAATATTTTTCTCTTTTTTTATACTAGTAGGAAGGGCTCTACTTATAATAGCGGTAATAGAAGTAATAGTAATAGTAAAAGTAGGCTAATTTATAGTATTATTTTAGTATTTTAAAGTAAAATATCCGGTTTTTTTATATTTAAAATACTTTCTTTTTTTAGTAAAGTACTTTAAATATAAGTCTTTAAAATACTTCTTATTATTTATATCGTATTCGAATTCGATATAAATATATTTATTATTATTATTAATTAGGTATTTAATAGGGATAGTAGTAAAACTATAAATCGAAGTATTAATTATTATATAAGGGTTTTTAGTATATTCTTAATAGATAAGAACGGCGTAGATAGAACTCTATTAGAGAAAGACTTTCTAGAATATAAACTAAATATAATTATCGTCTTTAAGATTATATAAGATTTTAATTTAGAGTATAAGTAATATTTTCTCGTAGAATTCTTCTTTAAAATTATTAAAAAATTTATAAAATAAGATAAAGAATAGGAGGAATTTATAAAAGAATTCGTTACTATCTCCGCTTTCGGCTAATTAGAGCTTTAACTAATAGGTATACTATTTAATTTTTTTATTATAATTAATAAAGAACTATCTTAAATACTTAATTAGTTTATCTAAATTAATAAAAAAAGTAATTTCTAGGAGCTCCCGGGGTAAGAGGTAATCTTTAGCTTTCTTAGTAGTATAAAATAAAACGAATTTAATTAGTTATTTATTATTAGTATAAATTATATATTTTTTAATAAAATAGAAAATTTCGACTTTCTAATTAAAGAACTTCGGGGTTATACCGTCGGAGAACTTCTCTAAAAGCTTAGTACTAGATAAAATACCGAAATAAATAACTAAAAAGAAAATAATTTAAAACTATTTATAAATTAAGTAAATTTAAATATTTAACTTTTCGGTCTCCTTCTATAAAGTAATTACCTAGTATTTAAAATAGGTATTCGTAATTTAAGTAATAGTAAATTAATTTTTAATACTTTTAAAGTAAATAATATAGATTTTAATAGCTAAGAAGTCGGCTTCTACTTTATCGTATTATTCTATAATAAGCTCGTATTTAGTATATAATTTATCGATTATAATATAAAATCTAGTATTCTTAAATACTTATTCTTTATTTCTTATAAAAAAAAACGCTATAAGTATTATAAACTTTATAGTACTAGGCTATTTAGTTATTATACTATAAATTTATTATAATAGTATAAGAAGATATAATATAAATAATCTTACTAGTTTAACCCGGGTTATTATAAATATATTTATTAATTTTATTAGTATTTATTATAACTTATTCGGGTTAGGCTTTTTTTTTAAATATAGCGATAAATAGGATATCGAAAAAGTTTAATTTAACTTAATTAGTAGCGAAGGTATACTCCTCTTTAGTAAGTCCGTTATATTAAATACGATAGAAGAAAATAAGGTTAAATATAAATAAAGATAAAGTATAATATATAAAAGTACTTATATATTAGGGGGTTCTAAAGGAATTATCGGTAGTATCGTTTAAAATTAGGAATAGTTTCCTCGGAGAATAAAGTAAGAGCTTATGAGATTTTACTATAGGTGTGTTATTATATATAAAGAGCGTTAATTATTCTAAGTTATATTATACTAGTAGGCGAGAAGATAAGCTTCTAGCCCTACGTACGTTATATAATATATAGTTATATAACCTACTAACCTATTCTTTTACTATAGTACTAGTTATAGTATCCCTATACCCTAATACTCCCTTTTAATATATACTAGTAATTATTATTTATACTATATCCTTATTTTTTTATTTAACGATTATAGTTAAATTTTTAATAAGGTCTTTAATTAATTCTATTTTAAAAAAGTCCTAATAGTATATAAATTTATCTTTTACGACGACTTTCGTTAAGAAATCGGCTACTTATTATTTATTAGGGATATAATAGATATTAATAGTACTATTATTATAAGTATACCGAATATAATAATTATAATTACTAATATAGTATATTCTAGTACTAAATTTTAAGTTCTAGATTAATACTTTTATAGTTATTAAATTTATATTAATAAGTATTAGCCCTAGTAGTTTATAGCTAAGTACCTCGAGAAAGTTATATATCTAAATTATTTCTCGTATAGTTTTAGATAGTAATAGGTATTTAGCTTTACTAGTAGATCTAGCGATAACTATTAGTTTATATAATCTCTAGTAAATTAAACCTCTAACTATTATAAACTTATATCCCCCGATACTATATCTATCGGATACCCCGAAATTAGTATTATAATATCTATATAACCCGAAGTTATTACTAGTTATTAATTCGAAGTCTAAGTAGTACCGGATACTAATCGTTATTATTTACTTAAAGTATTATAAAACTCTAATAGTAATTACCTTATAGTTTTCTTTTAGTATAGTTTAAACTCTCGAGAATAAGCTATTAATTAGTAAAATATCGGCTTAGGTTATAATTAATACGTAGTATAATAAGCCGATAATAAAGTAGTAATTTTCGTATATTTAAGGATTTAATAGGGTATTAGTATATTCGCTATCGATATTATCTAGTTTTTATACTTCGATAATTACTAGTATTTATATTCTATTATAATCTACTATATTAAACTTCTCGAGGATATTAGTAATATATTAATCCTAATAAAAACCGATCGATCTATCGGATCCTTCTATAATTCTAACGCCTAAGTAGTATAATAGCTAGCCGTAATTTTTAATTAGTATATAGTAGTTTAGTTTTTCTATAAAATCTTTAATTTTAGTATTTATAAGTCCGATAACTAAGAAATTATTAATATAAGTTATTACGATTATACTAGTATTATAGTCGATATATATTATATCGTCGTAGTATACCTCTATTATTCCGATAGCTTTTAGGTTAAGTTTTAGTTAGGTTTAGAACTCGTTTCTAGTTTACTTTAGGCTATATAATAGTACGCCGAGTTTAATAACTTTTTCTTTTACCTAATTATATTATTTTACTTAAACTAAATTATACTCGAAATATAGTAATAGTAGTTTAAAAGTCTATATATAGATATCGTATTTAAACTTACTATTAAAGTAAACTAATACGATATCGATCTATTACCGTTTATACTTTTTTACTACTACGAGTACTAGGATAATTCGCTATAATACTAATTATACTATTAATAAGTAAGTTTTATCGTAATTAATTCTATATTATTAATAGAAACCTATTATAACTAGATAAGTTTTATACTTTATAAGTTTACCGGTTTTATTATATTTAGTTTTAGTAATTTATCGGGTATCGATTAGATATCGTTTTTTAATTTTAGTTTTATTAATAAAAATAAATATACTTTTCTCGAGTAATTTAGTAATTTTATTAAAAACTACTTTAATTTACTTATTTTTATCTAGTATACTTAATACTTCTTTTATTATACGAGGGTTATCGAGCTTATCGATATTAAGGATTCGGGGGGAAATAAGTATATATAGACTATTAAAGAAATTATTATTAATTTAAATCTATTTAAAGAAAAAGTCTTAATAAAAACTCTCGATTAAGAAGAAGTTTTCCTAATTATAAGCTCTTTAGGCTTAGTTATTTAATAATTTATTATTATCGATATTTTCTATAATAAGATATAATAACCTAATATTATTATCGCTATTATTATTATCGATATTACGTTTTTCTCCCCTTTAGCTAGACGATAAATTATTAATTTTAGCGGGAATTTTCTTATTTTAGAATATATTTTTAAGTTATATATAGTAGATATATTCGTCGAGGTTATCGTTATTTTAGGGTTTATAGAATACGATATCTTAGGAAATAATAATATAGTAGTATTCTAGGATATAAATACTATAAATTTTAGTACTAGTATATTTAATTAAAATACTAGCTATAGTATAAGTAGTACTTTTTTATTTATTACTAGGTTATTAAAAAAAGTTATTATTAACGAAATACTTATAGCTAAGTATATATAAGTATCTAATTAATAGAATATTAGTAGTAATATTAATACTTACTAATATTCTAATATCTTTTTAAGTAGTTATAAGTCTCGTAGTACTTTTATATCCTTTATATAGAGATATACCCTTAAGGTTAACTATTATCGATAACCTATTTATAATATTAATAATAGATTCGATAATATATAGCTAAAACTATACTAGAATCGCTATATTAATTATATAAACTCTAATTTTATTCTAAATAGTTAAGAACGACCGTTTAGCTACGCTATTTTATTAAAAAGAGTATAGTAGGGAGGCCTTAAGATAAGTACTATACTCTTTATAGAAGTCTCTTAGGTTACTAATATAAATATTAGTACTATTATTATAATAAATCTAATTAAGGGCGCAAGTATAGTTATTAATAAACTATATTATAATTACTATTATATCTATTACTACTTAAAGCTTTATAATTACGAATATAACTTTTCTAAATTACTAAGTATTATTAGTACCTATTACTATATACTTATAGCCTTTATAGCCGACTAGTATATTTAACGATATATTAATATAAATACCCTCTCTAGTTATAGTAGCTCCAGCTTAGGGTATAAGGATATAGGTACGGCTAGGTAGATATTTTATGCGTTTAGGGGCCAGTTAGTGATACCTAGGTATAACGCCGTATCTACGGTAGGCCTCCTAGATAGATATCTACTATAATTAAAGAGTTTTACGATAGATTTAATTAAGTAATTATAATACGATTAATCTAATAGTAGGGTTTAGTAATATCTAGGCCCTTACTAGTTATAATTACCTCTACTAAATCTTATAGGTTATAAGCTTAGTAATCTCGTAAGAAGAAAGTATAAGTTAAAGGAAATTAATTATAATAGCTTTATAGCGGTATAGTTTAGAATACCCTAGAAGAAGGTATAATAATAAGTACCGAATAGCGTATCTAAATATTAGAAATAGTATAATAGAAAATAAGTTAATCTACGGGGATATAACTAATATCGTACTACTAGTATATTAGATAAGTATATTAGTAGAGGATATATAAGTATCCGAAGGATATAAGAGGATATATAGGGGACCCCTAGTATAAGTATACTATATAGTACTAAAGTAATAATTAAAGGCTATAGTATCTATAGTATATAGACTAGAACGCGATTAGCGTATACCCGGTATAAATAACTATAAGTTTAGTAACTTATCGGATAGTTAAAGTACGGCGGGTTTATCCCTATTTATATTCTTAATACCCTAGAGATTAGTAGTAGTATTAAATACCTAGTATAAGTAAATAGTATTTAAATACGTCCGTAGGCCGAATATATAGTATAACGAAGTACTATATTAAAACCCCTACTTTAAATAGAACCTACTACTATCGGAAATAAGTATCGTATAACGGTCTACGTAAGAGGTGAACCTTTTTACGTAGAATGAGATTATATTCTAAACTAAAGAGAAGGAAAGGAAGAAGGAGATCCTATAGGAGGTATAGAGTTTTTTATATATAGCGAGGGACTTTTAAAAGGTCTAGAGAAGTCCGTATAGTTCTATAGGCCTAGACCTAGGTCTCGGTCTAATAAAAGAGGCTAGTAATATATCTCGGGGTTTCCTTATACTAGGGTTCCGGAATACGCTACCGTCGATTTACTAGTTTAATAGTTAAGTTACTAAGTCGAAAGTAAGTTCTTTAGAATACTTAAGTTCTCCTAGTTCTATAGGTAGTATTTTCTTATCGATTTAACTATTATTCGTAGAATTAGATAGCGGCGAAGATAATAGGGTATTAGGTAACTAGTCTACGTATAGGGCTACTTACGATTAGTAAAGGTATAACTAAGGCTTTTAAAAGGGTTTTAACCCTTTATATTAGCCCCCCTCTCCCCCCCTTTTCTAGGGTTTTATAGCTTACGGAACTTCTAAAAGACTAAATTCGTAGACTTCTAGAGCTTTAGTATCTAGAAAATCTTCTAGGGGTTCTTTAATAAATTCTATATAACTTTTCTATTTAACTAGAACGCTAAAATAGCTATTTCTAGATCGGTAGTACTATAAGATCTTTTCTATAACCTACTCTCTTTTAATATAGTTATTAGAGGCTTCTAATAGTTAGATTAGGGGTAGTTCCGGGTAGGCTATATCTTAAGAAAGAAGTAGGTTTATAGAGGCTCGGTATAGAAAATCTATATAGAAAACGGGGTAGATTCTAGGGGGGGTATCGAGGCGAATAGTATAAGATCCTACTAGACCTATAACCTTATATAATAAGACTATCTAGTCTAGTTTCTTTAAAAGTCTAATAGTTCTAATATTCTTTAAATATAGTAGAACTTTATACCCTATTTTATAGGATTCTAAAACTTATTATAGCCGGTTTACGTATTTCTCTTAGGTTTTTTAGGTATCTATTATTACTACTACTACTAAATCGTAGTAATTTTTTAATTTTCTAACCTATTTACGCCCTTTTTCGGCCGGGGAGACGATAGATCCTATAGAAAGTCTTATATTAGGTTCTAGGGTCTCGAAGTAATATCCGTAGCTTAGGAAGAATAAGGAGAATCCGGTAGATATAGATTTTCGGTTACTAAAAGCGAGTATTATACTAGGTAGTAATATATCCTAGTTATTTTAGTTAAATAAGTATAATATCTATAAGTAAACCTCTAATTCCGTATTTAAATATTCTATAGAGCTATCGGTCTAGGGGTAAAAAGCTATAAATAAATACTACTAAATCCCTAAAAACTAGTAGACTTTTTTCTAGAATAAAATAGTAAACTAAAGTCTTCTATTGGAAATTATAGTATAGGGGAGTCTATAATATATATAGATATACTATAAGAAAGTATAAGTAATATCCGGGGCTTCTATTATTTTTATCGGTATAAATATAGGGTTTTTTATAAGTCTATCCGTAACTACTAGTATAGTAGACCTATTAGGGGTTTCGGGGAGGTCTACTATAAAATCTATAAATAGTTCTTATTAGAATCGTTCTAGAATAAGTAGGGGTTTTAGAAGACCTTTTTTCTAATTTTTTTAGACTTTACTTTATAAATAGATCTAGTAGTTTCGCGTAAAATAATATATATCGGAGGATAAACCCGGCTATATATAGTACTTAGAAACTAGATCTCTCGTAATTTCTCTACTAAGGTAACTAGTAATAAAGGAGTTATAGATTCGCTAGATAATCTTAGTTCTAAAGGGCTCGAAGAAAGGTATTTAGATTTAGTCTTTTTATATTAAACGGTTCTCTATATTAATAGAATACTCGGATATAAATACTAGTAAACCCTAACTAGTAGGAAATTACCGGTTATTTTCGTAAATAGCTTATTAAATCTTCTAGTATTTAGGGTTTTTTTCTAGACTTTCTAATTATAGATTCGATAGTTCTAGGTTTTCGAAAAAAGTCCTAGGGGGGTCGGCGAATTCGGAGATAAAAAGAGGCTCGTTTTCGGGTCCGGAGTTACTATCGGATATCTATATAGCTTTAACTTTTATTTCTAATTTATTTAAAGTATTAGAAAAATTAGAAAGTAATTAAAAAGTTCTACTAGATATTTTATTATCGGATACGTCTTTTAGTAGATTTTAATCTCTTCTAGAAAAGGTATCGGAAAAGACTTATATAGTACCGGGCTAGTAGATAAGTTTAAATTTAAATTCGGATAGTTTTTCTCCTTACTATATCTATTATTCGGATAGATATTACTAGGTCTAGAAATAGACTAAATTCTAGTAATATATATAGATTATAAAATATATACTTTTAAACTCGGAATACTACTCTCTAATATACGATATAATAAATAGAAATTCTTTATTATATATAAGGTAATTAACCTCGGTAAGGGCTAGTTTTCTCGAATAGTATTTTATAAATCTTTAGAAGAGGTCTTCGGGGTTTTATTATATAAGTATATTTTTTAAAGTATAACTAGAGGTATCTACTTCTATAGCTATAGGCCTAGAAAGATCCTAGTTAGCTAGGGTCTTAGAATTAATAAAAGCTTTTTTAAAGTTCTCGAAGGCGTTCTAGTAGTCCGTATTCTACTTAAAAAAAATATCTTTTTTAATTAGATTCGTAAGGGGTCTAATAATATCCGAAAAGTTTTTAATAAAGACTTTATAATAGTTCGTAAATCCTAAAAAACCTCGTATACTTTTTATAATTTTTAAGGGTTCTTATTTTTAAATAGCTTTTATTTTTTTCGGGATTAGTTTTTATACTTACTTTAGATTCGATTATAAAACCTAAATACTTAACTTCTAGGGTTTTAAAACTAGATTTAGAGAAATTTAATTATAAGCTAGTTTTAGAGAGTTTCGAGATTATAGAATAGACTTTTTAATAGTAATCCTCTTTAAATCTATTAGAATAAATAATAATATTATCTAAATAAATAGAGTAGAAGATATTAAAATATTTACGAAAGGTATTATTTATATATTATTAAAACGAGGTAAAAGTACTAGATAAACTAAAAAAAGTAATTAATTACTAGAAAGAATTTAATCTAGTTCTAAAAGCTATTTTCTACTCGTTTTTTTCGTATATCCGGAAATAGTAAAAAGCCGATATAATATCGATTTTAGAATTCTACTTAGAACTAGTTATCTACTATAGAGTCTCCGATATAAGGGGTATCGGATAAGCGTTATATTTCGATATAGTATTTAACCCTCGATAATTTACGTAAAAATATAAGTTATTTCCGGGTTTTTTTACGAAGAGAACTAGAGTAATAGCTAACGAAGAAGAGGCCTTTATAAAGCCCTAATCTAATAATTCGTATAAAGTTTTCCGTAGTACTAGAAGTTCTTCTCTAGATATTAAATATAATAGTATCTTTAGAATAGTAGTATCCGGAAATAGGTTTATTTCGTAATCTAAACTAGGGCGAGAAAGTAATAGTTCTTTAGCTTTCTTTTTATTAAAAACTTTAATAATAAAGAGTAATTAGGTAAAAACTTTAAGATAGGGGTCTTTTTCTTCTTTAATAGTAAAAGCTTTTTAAAGAAAGTAATAGTTCTTTAGCTTTCTTTTTATTAAAAACTTTAATAATAAAGAGTAATTAGGTAAAAACTTTGAGATAGGGGTCTTTTTCTTCTTTAATAGTAAAAGCTTTTTAAATATCCGCGAGGGAAGCTAAAAAGACGTATATAAGTAGTTTTTCTTTTAAAGCCCTAGTTAAAAAGGCTTTAAAACTAGCGGAAAAGACTTAAACGATTTCGGGGTCTATAGATACTAGTACTATAGATATCTTAAACCTAAAAAGTTATTAGATAATTATAATATTAGTAGTTAGGCGAAAAGAAATATCGTAGAACTATAATTACCTTTTTCTTAAAATTATAAAATCGGACTAGCTAGGGATTATATAAGCCTAAATACCCTTATAAAACTTACTTATATTTAATTTAAAATAAGCTATTTAAGATATAATAAGTTAAAGGTTTTTAGGCTAATTAACGATTTACTAAAAGTAGTAAAGCTAAATCGGGTAGAAGGTAATTCTATATTTAGTAGAAACTCTATCGGATATCGTAGTAAAACTATAATAACTAGAATTAATAAAAGGTTTTATATTAAATCTATCGTTTATAATAGTATCTATATAAATACCTTTTTCTTCTAAAAAGGCTAGGGGTTAAGTAGGGATTTCTAGGGGTTCTAAAGACTTTAAATTAAAATTTTAATTTAAAATTAATCTTTTTCTAATTCTAAATCTTCTAAGTCGTCCGAGAAGATTTCGACGATTTTAAAAATCTTCTTAGTTTTTATAGTTTTAGTAGGGGCTTTTATAGTCGGGGCCGGAGTTTCTCGGATAGCCTTAGATATCTAGGGCTCTTCTAGGGCTAGAATAGGGTTTCTAATATAAATTTAAATCTAAAAAAAAGCTATAAAGTAAAAAGTATATAAATAGCTTTTTTAGGTATAGTAGAAGTAGAACCCGAATTAGAATTTTTTTTTTCTCTTCTAAAATTAAATAGCCTTTAGAGATCTTAGAAGAGGGTTCTTAATCTATAAAATCCTTATAAGAGGTCTAGGTAATCTAGGAAAACCCTTAAGTCTAGAACTAATTAGTAAAAGTTTAGGGGAAATTTAGTAAGGTATAAGAAGAAGAATAATACTTCTCGTAGTAGGCTAGGCCTTCTAAATCCGAAATAAATCCTAGAAAAATCCTAATATACGAGGTATAAGTTTAGGGTTTTTCTTAGCCGATTAGGGCTTTCTAGAGATCTAAAGAGATATTCCCCTCTAAAAACGAGATTTTTACGCTTTCTAGGGTATTTATAAGTTTAGTTTCGGCGAAGAAGTATTTAAATTTCGGAAAGTAAAAAGTAAATAAATCCTTTTTTTTTTATCTTTTTTTCTTAGAATTTATCTCGAGCCCTAATTACTTTATTAAGATCTATATAAATAAATTCTAAATAAACTAATAGATTTAAAAAATTAATAAGTTTTTATTTTTCTATATTTTAAATATAAGCCGATATAAAGAGTTAAGCTAAAAATTCTATCCTATTATAGATATAGTAGAACTAGGTAAAAAAAGTACTAATAGAAGTTCTATTAATACTGATTTTAATTCGGGCTTTTAGAAACTAAATTTTAAAATCCTTTTATTTTTAGGAAAAATTAGGGATATTAGGGAAAGCTTTTTTAAATTAGGGATTCTCGGGGACCCCGACTAGCTCTAGTACTAGAGTAGCTAGAAGGGCTTTAAAAGCTTTTTAGAATTAATTCTAAAAGTTCTAAATAACTTCTTCTTATATAGTTTATAAAGTAATTATCTAATTTATACTAGCCTTTAAGTAAACTAGATACTAGGCCTAAAGGTCTTAGGGATCTATCGTAGGGTCTTAAAGGTTTTTTAGAGTTCTAGAATTCTAAGTTTTCTTAAAAATCTCTAAATTATAGAGTTTTTATTAGAATAATAACTTATCGTAAAGTATACTCTATTTCCTAGGAAATTCTATTAAATAGAGAGTTCTAATCTTAGAATACGAAAAAGAAGATCTTAAAAGAGTTCTAAGAATAAAGAGGGGTTCTAGGAAATTCGTAAAGTTTAAAAGAGCTTAGAAATCGTCTAGGGCTTTTCGTAAAGGGTCTAAAGGCCTAGATATCGTCTAGGACTTTTCTAAGGTTCTAAAAGCCTAAATATCGTCTAGGACTTTTCTAGAGGTTCTAAAGGCCTAGATATTATCTAAGGCTTTTTCTAGAATTCCGGGGGGGTTTAGATATCGTTTAGGACTTTTTAGGGTTTTTAAAAGAGTTTATAATAATATAATAGTCTATATTAGAAGTAAACTTTTTTACGTAGAATAAGATTATATTCTAAACTAAAAAGAAAAAAAAGAAGAAAGAGATCTTATAAGAGGTATAAAGTTTTTTATATATAGTAAAGGATTTTTAAAAAATCCGGAGAAGTCTATATAGTTCTATAGGCCTAGACCTAGGTCTTAGTCTAATAGAAGAAGCTAGTAATATATCTCGGGGTTTCCTTATACTAAGGTTCTAGAATACGCTATTATCGATTTACTAGTTCGATAATTAAACTACTAAGTCGAAAATAGGTTTTTTAGAATATTTAAATTCTCTTAGTTCTATAAGTAGTATTTTCTTATCGATTTAACTAGTATTCGTAGAGTTAGACGGCGGCGAAGATAATAGGGTATTAGGTAACTAGTCTACGTATAGGGCTACTTGCGATTAGCAAGGGTATAGCCGAGGCTTTTAGGGGGGTCTTAACCCTTTATATATCGACTCTTATATAGAGGATTAATTAAATAATACCGAATAAGTAACCCTAAAAGCCGTACTTACTATAAAAGAAACTAAGAAATAGAAAATTAAGTACTTAAAAGAAAAGAAACTAGTAAGAGCTAATAATTAGATAATCTAGAAGTAAATAATTAAGAGGGCTTTTAGGATAATCTTAATCGACCCGGATAAAAGAGAACTAGTTAATATAAACCTATTAGTAGACGCTTATATAGTAACCTAGCTTCTAAATATAATTAGTAGTAGGCTATATAATACTTATACCTATTATAAATTATCGTATAATATATAAACTAGACTTAATATAGTAATAAAATTTATATTTACTTAAAAAAGAATAATAATATAAGATAATATAATTAACCTAAAAATAATAAATAACGAAGTAGCTAATTAGTTCGTTATTAGAGTAGAATAGATATTCGCTAAATATTAACCTCTTTTTAATATAAATATAGATATATATACTAAAACTTTAGTAAAAAGTTATACTAGCTAATACCTAGAACTAGTAATTATAATATTAATAGTAAAAGGTATTATTACCGATAACTAAGGAATATACTATAAGATAATATAATTAATTAGAGAAGCTAATTAAAATAAAATACTATACGGAAACTAAAGTAGAAATAAAGATAATAGTAATAGTAAAGATAAATAGAAAAGCGACGATAAGAAGTCCTATATACTTAATAATAAAGTAAGTATAATATACTACTATTATAGCCGATAAGGCTATAAGAAGTACGAATACTATACTACTAAGTATAAAGATAGTACTAATTTACTAGATAATAATATAAAAAAGCCTTCTAATAATTCTAAAGGTATTACTAATAAGAATAATAGTAATAATAAAAAGATAACCTACTATAGGTATAAATAGAAGGGGTATTTAAAAAAGGATTACCTATAGAATAATATAGTATAATTATAGGGCTAAACTATAGAGGAACTATAAAGTACTAACCCTAGGATTAATATAAGAATCTAAAAAGGAGGATCGATTAATTAAACTATAATAGTACCTAACTATATAGTCTTTAAGTAAAATAAATTAAAGTTTTAAATATTCGATACTAGCTCGGATATTTATATTATAAATAATATAGTAATTATTATAAAAGGTATAGCGAAGCGACTCCTAGAAGGTTATAACTTTATAACCGGTAATAAGATAGTCGCTACTACTTACTTATATACGGTATTAATTACGATAGTATAAGAGAAAGAGAAACTTAAAACCCCTATAAGCTTTTTAAATATTATTATAGTACTAAACTTCTTATATTATATTATATCTAGTAAGAAATAGTACTAGAAAAGTAGTAGATTAGTCGGCTTTAATATCCTTACTTCGAATAATATAAAAGTAGTATTAGTATTTAAAATAAGCTTCTAGGTTAGTAAATACTCGGAAAACCCTAAATTAAATATAGCTATATTAGAAGAAATAGTAGTAATTAATTTAAATACTTATCCGGTAAATAAAGAGGAATAAAACCTCGTATTTATAAACCGAGAAGCGGAGAAAGTCTAATTTATCTATAGAAGGCTCGCCTATTTTAGACTAAATATACTAATAATAACTTATAAGTATACCGATATCGAGGAACTAAGCTAAATAACTTTATATAAAATTAAATAATTAGCCGAAGAGATAATTTACTTAATATACGATAAAACGAAATCTCTAAAGTATACCTTAAAATACTAGTAAGAGAAGGAGAGTATCCTAGGAAAAAGTTTAATATTAGATATATCGTTAAATAAACCGGTAAACTTATTTAGAAAATATATAATTTAGATCGTAGATAATACTTCTAAGTAATAGAAAGTTAATATTACTAGTACTAAAGTAGAAGCGGCTAGAGAAGATTTAACGATTTTAAAGATTTTCTTAACCGAAATAGAGATTTTACTAACCTAAATAAGGTATAATAATAGAATAAATATTAGTATCGGAGTAATTAGTAAATATTACTATAGAAAGGGGATTAGATTAGAACCTACCCTTATATACTTTTTAGAATAAAATAGTATTATTAAATTTAGGTTTAGAACGATTTTTATAAGGACTCGGTCGGCTATAATTAATAGAAAAATACATTAGGAATTTTAGCTTTAAGTACTAGAATCTTATATAAATTTAATTAATAATATAGCTAGTAAAGTAATAGTAAAAAATAAGATTTTAGCTATTATATATAAAGTATAGATTTACTATTATTAGTTTTATTTATTACCCCTAGATTTTATCGGTAAAATAATACTTTTCTAGGCTAAATTAAAACTAGGTTAACTATAAATCCTAGGAAGTAAAGTAATAGTTAGAGTAATTAATAATATAAAAAGGAAAATAAAAGCTAGAGGTAAGTCTAGTATCTTTATAGGATTCTAAAGGTATTATTTATATAAAATAGCCCTAGAAGTAATAAAAAAATTATAATTAGAAGAAATATAAAGTTTTACGAGGAACTCTAGGCTATCGATTTTATAAAAATAACGAAAACCTTATATATACTTAAAACCTTTAAACTATAGTATAAGCTTATATTAACTTTAAAAGTACTTAATTAATATACTCGCCGAAAGGGAATTAGAGTTAGGGATAAAGAGATAAAGGATAACGATATAATAGCTAGCGATAAGTAGGTAAATTAATATAAAAATAGCTTTTTTAATAGGGTATTTATCGTAGATTAGAACCTAGAAGTATTCGAAGTACTAGATAAAATATTCGCTAATTTATATATTAATAGGGTAAACCTAAATTAGTTAAACTATTATACGGCGATAATAGGCCTAAACCGCGAATAATAGTTAAAAGTATACGATACTAAATTAAAAATACTAACCGATTATAGGATATTCTACTTCTAGAATAACTTTAAAAATATTAATACTATCGATAGTAAAATAGTATATAAAGTTAAATATAATACTAATAATAAGATCGTTAAATATAAAGTATAAATAGTAGTAAGAGGCTTCTAGTAGCGAGTAGGGGAGGATTTCGATAACTACTATATAAGTATAGCTAAATTAGTATTATAAAAGATCTTTTTAATAATAGTAATAGCCTTAGGCTAGAAGAAGATTTAAATAGATATAATTAGGGTCTACTTTCTAAAGGACTTTTACTATATAATCTATATACTAGTACTACTTTAGATCTATTAGTATATAATAGGGAACCCTAAAGAAGCTAAGAAATATAAATACTATAAGGATTAGAAAATTATAAAAATAAAGAAATTACTTTATAATTTAAAGTAAACTAGATTCGAGTAGTAGTAGAAATTATATTCTACCCTAAAGGATATAAAGTTCCGCTTTAACTTATATAACTCTACCGTATATATTAATACTAGTACTAACTCGAGTAATAAGAAGGGGTTAATTATTATTAATACTTATATCGATAATTTTATTATAGCTA
>JAOYNU010009668.1:0-17500 GCA_026745395.1 Tympanopsis confertula
TTCTACTATACGCCTAGTATATCTAAAAACTCGTAGACTAGGGTTATTAGACTAATACCGCTAGATACTAGCGATATTTTATCCCTCTTAGTCGTATATATCTTATTTTATCTATATACTTTAGATATACTACTAATATATATCTCCTAGCGCGCTTAACTAAGTATTAATACTACTAACGTATAGGTAACTATAGTAGGTACTACTATAACTAGATATCTAGCCCCGAGATTACTAATACTTAGGATTAATTCCGTAGTTATTACTAAGTTAGTATAGATAAAAAATTTATTATATATACTTTTCTCCCCTATTTTAGTATATTAGCTATAAGGACTATTATAGATACTACTAAGATCTATAAGAGAGGTAGTAGTAGTAATAATAATAATAATAATAGTAATAATAATAATAATAATTTCTAAGATTATCTCGAGGGTCTAGAGTACTATATTACTAGGACTCTACTAGAGGTACTAGATAAATATATAGAGCGTATTTATAGCTATTTTAACTATCTAATAGGTCTAATTAATAATAATAAAAGTAGGGGCGAGGATAAGAATAAGGATAAAGGTAAAGGTAAAAGTATCGGGGGTATTTCTAGGGCTCTAGGAACCGGGGGCCGTTCTTCTAGTATCTAATAAGTATAACCTATTAGCTAATTATATAATAAGTATAGCTTTATTATATAATTTCTACTAATATATTATTTTATCGTATTATTTCTCCTTATATTATAGCGGTATTTTAGCGGTATCTCTATAAATTTTTATTCTACGATTTATACTTTACCTCTTTTTTAGAATTTCTTTTATTTTTCCTTATACTCCTACTATATCCTTTTATTATTAAAGTATTTTTAGGGTTCTTAGGTATTTTCGTCTTTATTATATCCTAATTATCTTACTCTATATAGCCTATTCTTTCTATTACTACTATAATCTACGATAAAATCGACCTCGTATATAGTTTCTCTATTAAAAGGGTTATCTAATAGTATTTCTAGTATTTCGTTAGGCTTATAGATATAAAGTTTAAAACTTTATATATTAAATACGCCGTAAATACGTATTATTAGTAGAAGGTCTAGTTTAATAGTATTTCTAGATAATTTAATTAATTTAATTTAATATAAACTTATCTATTTAGGTCTTATTTTTCGATATAGTCGTAAAAGGTTAATATTTTTCGTATTTAATAGAATTTATTAATTAACTTAAAAAGAGTACTTTTTTCGCTTTTTATTATACTATCGAGATATAAATACTTATACTTTTAGTAGAATTTCTCTTATAAGGTTTTTATTTTTTACTATTATCTCTACTCGGTTCTCTACTTCCTCGGTATATTTATATAGTATTCTTATAGTATTATAAAGTATACGTAGCTCGTACTTAAGTAGAAGTTTTACTAGGGTTTATCTTATTACCGAATACTTAGATATATTATATATAACTTAAACTAGTAGTAATTAATTATCCTAGTTATTTTAGTACTTC
Source organism: Tympanopsis confertula (assembly GCA_026745395.1). Classification (NCBI taxonomy): domain Eukaryota; kingdom Fungi; phylum Ascomycota; class Sordariomycetes; order Coronophorales; family Scortechiniaceae; genus Tympanopsis; species Tympanopsis confertula. Next base: position 1,503 of record JAOYNU010009668.1, read on the forward strand.
GAATAGTAGTTTCTAAAGTACTATTCTAAGACCTAGTTTTACTTCTCTATTTACTTATAAATCTAGAAGTAGAAGCTAATATTTAATTTTCTTTTAATAAATAGGAGGTCGTAAAAACTAGACTACTATTTATTTATAAATACCGAACTTCTATCTAATATTATTCCTATTAGTAGCCTATAAGATTAGAAAATTCTATCTAAAAATAACTATATTAGATTTATACTATAAATATATTTTAAATATAGGATATACTTAATTTATTTTATAAATCTATCTATAATTACTAAAATCGAATTATAATACTTACTTCTTTTAGAAGATACTAGGAGTAAGTTTATAATAAAATTAATAGTAATCTCTTACTATAGGTTTTAATAAATAAGTAAAAGTTTAAGTAAATTATATAGTTTCTTTAATAAGGGTTTAAATACCTAATATATACTATAAGTATATACCTACTACTTAGTATCCTTATTAATACTAGGCTAGAAAAATATACTTTTAATACGAGCTATTATCCTAAATATACCCTAGTACCCGGTATACGGGTTATTATAGTATAAGTATAATACTTTAGCCTTTAGACTATCTAAAATATATACTTTACTATTCTAATAGAATAGACTATACTTTTTAAACTAAATAGTCGATCTAGCTCTCCTAGATACGTTTTTAATATAAGATATCTAAGACTATCTCCGTTCGGTAATAAAAGTATCCTTTTAATATACCTCGCGGAATATATCTTTAAATATAGTATTTTTAATAAAATCTAACTATAAATTTAGGTTAAAGAGTATAATATATACTACTTTACTATCTTTTTTAAAAGTAGGGTTAGCTATTTCCTCCTTATCGATAATAGAGGATATTATAGATTATTTTCCCTAATAGTAGGAAAACCTAAAGTATATATTTAGATTATTATACTATTACTTATATATTTTATTACTAGTCTCGAGGGTTTTATCTCTTTAGGCTAGACGTAGAGGTATTAATTTAGAAAACTTATAATATACTACTAGAGTATTAATTTTAATTTAGGGGGAGTATTCCGTAATAGGGTAATACTTAATAAAACTATTTAGTACTACTACTATATATTTAGTATACTTCTATAATATAGTATTTTTATTTATAAAATATAATTAAAACTAAAGTATAATAACTTATTTTACTTCTCTTCTCTTTATAGGGTTATTAAAATCTAGCCTTTATAATAGAGGATCTACTAGGTTCTTCTACCCCGGAAGGTAAGTAATCGTAAAATTAAAAAGAACTAGGTATAATAATACTATTACCTATTTTAGAGATAACTAGGGTTTTAATAGTAAATACTTAATATTTAGATAATCTATTCTTATATCTATAAGTACTAAAATATATAAAGTAGTACTTCTAAATCTTAAAACTCTTATAGATAGCTAGAAGCTCTATATCTAGGGTATCGTAATATAATTTAATATTCTTAAACTTCCTTAATATAAAAACTATAAAGGCTTATACCCCTATAGATTACTTCTAGCTAAAGATAGCTCTAATTATAAAGTCTAAGGTATTATTAGTCTTAATATAGATAGGGTACTTAGGCTATAAGTAGGCTAGTACGCTAGCTTCTATAAAGGCTTTTTTTAGTTCTTCTACTACTTACCGGCCCTTATCCTTTATATCTAGGGGTCTTATACGGAGCCGATTTCTTTAAATCTTCTTTTATCGAGCTATAAAAAGCTTTTTATATATAGTTATAGTATTACCTTAGTATATTAAATTACTTAAAAGGACTATAATTCTACTATAGTTCTTAATAAATTATTTATAGTAACTAGTTAATCTAGTAAATAATATAATATCTTATACTAATCGAGGTTTAGGCTAATCGAGTATCTCCTTAACCCTTATAGGATTTATACTAATTCCCCTAATACCTACGACCTAACTAAAATAGCCTACTTCGTTAATCTCGAACTTATACTTTTTAAAGTTCTTATAAAAGCTAGTATCTCGAAGGGCTTTAACGATTATTTTAATATAGTTAATATATTCTTCTAGTATATTACTATAGATAAGTATATTATCTATATATATAATATAATAGGTATTTATAAAGTCTTTTAGGATATTTTCTATATAACTTTAGAACGTACTAGGCGCGTTTATAAGCCTAAATAGTATTACTATATATTTAAAGTATTTATATTAATATCTCTATACTATCTTCTACTTATCGCTTTCGCGGATATATATCCTATAATACGTATTCTTAAAGTCTAGTTTCGAGAAGATTTTAGCTTTTAATAAGTATTCGAGGATATTATTAATTAATAGAAAAAGCGTATAATCTTTCTTTATAACGGTATTAAACTTATAGTAATCTATATAAAGTCGTAAAGTATTTCCCTTTTTTAGTATAAAGAGAACTAAAGCCCCTAGAGGACTATTACTTCTATAAATCTATCCTAGGTCTAAAGCTTACTCTATATAGTCTTTAAAAGTCTTTAACTCTTTTTTATATAGTAGGTAAATAAAAGCGTACTTAAAGGGTAAACCTTTTAAGTTAATTATATAGGTTTTTCCGCCTAATAGGGGTAATTTATCTACGGCCTTTATATTTAAGAACTTCTCTTCTTCGTTAGTCTACTAGCTAGGGCGCTCTTATAATATAGCTATAGTATTTTTATTTTTATTATAATCGAATATATAAGCGAATTTAATTATTATATTTTACGAATATTCTAATAATATACTAATTACCTAATATACTACTATATTTAGAGGGTTATACCTCTATATATAGGTAATAATAGGAGGCTTTTTTAGAAGTAATTTTATATATTATAAGTATATATAAATTATTATAGTATTCCTAGTATATTATATCTTTTTTAAAGTAGAGATTAACTTAATACTATCTTATCCTTCTTTTAAAAAGCGATAATACTACTAGCCTATCGAGAAACGGATATCGGGGTCTATTTTCGTTAACTAATCTAGCCCTATTATTATCTAGTACTTAGGATCGTAGATCTTCGTAATAATCGTATTATAATTAAAAGTCTAGGTTTTTCTTTCTAAATCTATAATCTTTATAATAGTAATTATTCTTCCTCTTATCTCTATATCTCTTTAGGCTACTAGGGTATTAATTATATTTCTTATAAGTATAAGTATAACCCTACTTCTCTTTTTCTACTAGGTTTTATCGATTATAGTTTATAATTTAGCTTTTATATCTAGAAAAGTAGTTATATTTTCCTACTAATATCTTACTTTTACGATAATAGGTATAATAAGTCCTTTCTTTATAGGAATAAGTTATTAGGCTTTATTCTAAAATCTAGTCCTAGTTATTAGTACTCTATTACTATTTAATTTCTCTTATATAGTTATTTTAACTAGAAGAGGGGGTAGGCCGTAGTTTTTAGTCGTATAGGACCCTCTACTATATTAAGTATAGTTTAAAATTATATACTAGGGTCTTATATAGCTTATAATAAGCTTATACTTATAATACCTAAGTATAGAAGAGTCTCTCCTTACCCTACGCCCCTAAGGTATATTTATAGTATAATTAAGATAAAGTTATTTATTAATTATATTATCTTTCTAGGCCTCTAAGAGGTTTATAAATAGGCTTTCTAATATCTTATAAGGTCTTTTAGTATATCTATACTTTAAATCCCTATTATAATTATTCTTACGCCTTTTATCCCTTAAATAGTAGGTCTACTATAGGGGTTTTTCCTTAGTTAAAACGAAGTTTTTTAGCTCTTTAAAAATAGGGGAAGTAGAGCTAGCCCTAGGGATAATAATTTTCTTACTTTTTTTATTAGTAGTATAGTAGATAGTAAATACTTAGAAAAGTTCGGGGAATTCCTATAGAGTCTCGGCTTTAATCTTTAGGATATTATAAATTAAAATAATTAATAGCTTATATTCTTATTACCTTTAGTCTATTAATACTACTACGGTATTTCTACTATATAAGTAAAATAAAGTTAGTTCTAAATCTAAGAACCCTAAGAAATTATTCTAAGTAATTTTAGATATTTAGTTATTATAAGTTCTAGTAATATATATAGTCTAATAGGTTTTAGTTTATTTTCTAAAATTAGTTTATTTTAGTATTACTTTCTCGATATCGTCTTTAATTTTATATAAACTAATAGTATAATATAACTACTATAAGAAGGTATTCTTATTCTCCTCTAAGTTCTTTTTAAATTTAATAAGTAGACTTATCTATAGAATTATCGTATAAGTTTTACTAGATAATTAGGGCTTATCCTCCTTTTTCTAGGCTATTTATATAATATACGTATTTTAATCTACCTCCTTCTAGATCTTAAATTAAGTAAATAAATTAAAAGTTATAATACTATTATTTAATTAATATTAGTATTCTTATATTATTATTATAGTATACTTATAATATTATTCTTTAACTACTTCTTTTAAAAGTACTAGTAGATCTAAAAAAAGAGGAGAAAAGGGAAGAGGTCTACGGGGCGTAGTAACCGATTCGGTCTTTTCTTAGATAAGAGAACTTCTATTTTATTCTACCTATTATCCTCTCTCTTCTTTATTTTATAAAGCGACCGAGTAGTTATAAGTAATAACTATTTTAGTTTATTATATATAATATATACTTAAATACTAGGTTATTATATATAAAGTATAATCGGTTATATAGCTTATAGCTATAAGTATATTTTTATAGTATTCTTATAATATCTCCGGTCTATAAAGCCTATTAATCTATAAGATAAAGTAAAAGTTATTCTATTAGGCTTTTCTTTAGTTAGGGTATATAAATTAGAGAATAAAGGTATTATAATCTTATTATATATATATATCGTAAATAAAGTATAGATATAGTATAGATTATATATAATTAATTAAAGTTTCTATTATAATAATAGTAGTATAACTTTTATAAAAAACTAGATCCCCTTTTTCTAGTAGGTTCCCCTTCTATCTTTATATAGGCGTATACCTCCTAGCTACCTCTTTTATCCCTTTTAGACTATATCCCTAACTTATAGGCTTTATCTAAGACCTTTTTTATCCCTTATATAGCCAGCTAGTACTATCTACTATACTATACTCGTGCTAGTCCATAATAATACTATACGCGGAGATTATAAGAAAATAGGAATACTACTATATATACTAGTTTAGGGTTCGTTTTATTTAAATAAAGTATATTTAATAATATTTATAGTACTATACTTTTAGTAGTATTATAATCGGTAATAATCTATATAAGGAGTTTTATTAATATAATAAGTTAGTAAGTTTTCCTTATAGCCTAAATAAGTACTATAATTTCCGATTCCGTCGATCTATACCGTTATTCTACTTTTAAAATTCTTCGAGAAAAAAAGAAAATATACTAGATATAAAAAACTAATATTTCTTTTCTTAGTATACTCTTTTAGTCCTAAGAAATATCTAATTAAAATACTATAAATCTATATCTAGTTAAGTATATAATAATCTTATAAAATAAATTTTTCTCTAGATCGTAGTATATTAATAGGTAATTAGAGTATAATTATTTTTTAAAGTTCTCGAAGTATTCGATTTACTTATTTATTAATTTAAAGAAGATTTTACTTATTTATATTTAATAAATACTTTTAAATATATTAGCCTAGAAAATCCTTTTTTCGCGTACTTCTTTATTAAATTTAACTTTAAGTTCGTAAAATAGCCTATTTCGTACGTTATACTAGGGAACTCCTTTTCTTAACTACGATCCTATACCTAAGAAAATCTCTAAATTAGCTAAATTCCTTAGGTAATCGAGTACTTTAATAGATTTTATTTTATCTTTTATTTTTCTTACCCCGTCGGTATTTACGATCTATCTAAGTAGGCGTATAGTTTTAAAACCTATAAAAGATTTTAATATACTAAATATAAGGTTTTATCGGTTAGTAATTTAGTAGAATCCCTCTAGGTCTAGTAAATAGTTTTTAAAAGTCTTCGAGAAAATTACGATATTATCGATATAGATTCTAAGAAAATCTTTATAGTCTCGAAAGATCTATTCTATAATTTATTACGTAAATACTAGAGATATTTTATATCTTATAAGTACTATATTACTTATCTCGATCCCCCTCGGGCTAACGATTACTATAAATTTTCTCGACTTTAGATATATTAGTAATTAAAAAAAGAATTTTAATATATAAAATATACTTTTATACCGATAGCTTTTTAGGTATCTAATAATATACTCCTAGTCTAGTAATAGATAAATATCTAGAAAAATTAGTTTATTTAGTAGCCTTATATTTACGACTACTCGGAATTTAATTCCTCTATTTTTATCTATTTTCTTAATTATAAATACTAGATATACGATATATATTTCCTTATTTACTTATAATAGCTTTCTTTTATAGTATATTTAGTTATACGTCTTATTTAATATATCGTATTCTCTTATACTTATATTTATAAATCTAAATAGTTTAATTTAATTTTATTACCTTTCTACTAGGTATACTTTAAATTTTATTTTATCTAGTAGTAGGATAAATCCCCGATTAGTATAGAGATTATATTAATCGATAACCTTTAGGAGTTATTTCGCTTTTTTCTTATTTAAATTAGAAATTTTTACTCTAATTTTCGATTTTATAGTCTTTACTTCCTTCCTAGGTCTTATTATTCCGTATTCTAGTATAGTAAATTCTAGTTTTTCCTCGTATAGATCGATATTATCCGTAGTTAATTTAAATAGTTCTTCTACTTAATCTATTAAATTATACTTTTTTTCTTTACCTACTAGTAGTACTTAATTAAAAACGTTTATTATTCTAAAATAGCTTATTAGCTCCCCTTTTTTATATAAAATATCCTTTCTACTTTTATAGTTATTATTATAAGATTAAGTAAATTACTATTAACTATTACCTTATAGAACTCGTTTCTATATAACTTAAATATTATACTAGATTTTAAGCCCTAAAATTTACTTTAGTTCTATAATATCGTTTTTATAAGTACTAGTTAGTTTAATAGATCCTTAATATCTATTAATTAGGCTATATAGATAGGCTTTCGACCTTAGAGCTATAGAATTAGTATATTTATTAGGATTTTAAGTCCTTAAGTTAATTATAATAATATTTAACTCTTTATATAGTTAACTTCTACTCCGTATAACTAGAGAAAAAATCTTTTAAATAGTATACCCGGTCCTATTCTTTCTTTAATATCTATTATAACTATAAACTCGGCTAATTAACCCTTTTCTTAATATATTCCGGATATATAAAACTTAATAATTACCTATTTTTTAATTACTTATATTATTCCGATTCTATATATAAGTAATAAATTCTTTCTTTTATATATCTTTATTTCTAGGAAATAATTCTTTAACTAATTAGGGTTAATTATAATTAGCCTATAGCCTAAGTTAATATATATAAGTATATTTATTCTAGTTCGACTACTTTATATATTTATTTCGGTAAAATTAATCCGGAATTTATAAATATTTAGCCTAGGTACTATAATAAGATATATTACCTCTATCGGTTACTATAGTTATTAAATCCTCCTAAAGTAGTTTTTATTTACTTATAGATATTCTCTAAAACCTTTAATATTAAAATATAATACTTAATATTTTAGGTATTAGTATAATTAAAATTATTTATATCCTTCTTTTATATATTCCTCGTATTATTAATCTTAATCGGTTATATAATAGTATCGATTATATACTATTAAAATTAAATCGGTTATAGTATTTAAGGTTTACTAGATATAATTTAAATCTTATTTATAATATCCGTTTATAAGAGTAAGTCGATAGGGGTAGTATTTAACTCTCTCTTTTTATTACCCTTTTTCTTTTTAGGGTTTTACGCGAGTTATTTAATTAATCGTATATTTAGAAAGCTAATTACTATTCGAATTATTTATTATTAAATCTTATTAGGTATCCTCTTTCTTCTTCGGTTTTATTTTCTATTTTTTTATTATTTTTATTATCGTTTTTATTAGTTAAGAGAAAGTAGTAATCCTCCTTAGGTATATCTACTTTATATATATTTGTAGTTTCGAGAATAGTATTTTTACCTTCTATTTATTCCTCTTATTCTTATCGGTTAAATTATATATAGTTAATATAGTTTAGTTATCCGTTCGGCCGCTTATATTAGTCGAAAGTATAATTATTTTATCGATATTAATTATATCTAGGTCTAGATACTTATTTTTAATTATTTAAAAGTCTATTTCTATAGAATAGGAGTTAGTTCCCTTAATATAGAAGTCTCTTTTAACTACGAAAGATATTTAGTTAATTTCTCTATTCTTAAAGTTATTCGAGGTATAGGCTTTTAGTTAGCTTTTCTTCCTCTTTTAGCGGTATATTATTTCCTTTACCCTAGTAAGTAGTTATATAACTTCTAGGTTATCCTAATTAAGCTTTTTATTTAAATAATAAAGACTACTATATTATAAGTACTTTAAATTTAAATTCGGCTATTTATTTTAATTTAGTTAAAGAGTTATCGGTATTAGGTTCTTAGAGGATTATTTAAAGATTTAAGTTAATTATATACTATATTTACTTTAATACTATAATATCTCCGAGTAATTAGCTTTTAAGGCCTAATAAGTACTATATATTCTTAATTATATTATTAATTTATATTTCTATACTATAGTCTTTTCGGATATCTTTTTTAGTAAAAAGGTTTATTAGTAATTATTCTTTTATTTAATATTATATAAGTCTAAATCGAATAAGAATATCCTTATAGAATTAAATCTAATCGCGCTATATTTTAAACTATTCGGGCCTACTATAGGATAAATTATAATATATAAGTACTATACCTTTTAATAGTAAACTCTATACTAGTTCTTTAATTTTTACTTCGGCTTTAGGAAATTATATTAAGAAATATTCTACTATATTTAGCTATAGTTTAATATCTTATTATATTAATTAGGTATTCTCGTAGAATATTATATCCCTTTTTTTAATACTTTTTACTACTAGGTTATTCTATACTTCTAGGTAGAAGTATCTAATCTCTATAATTAGTTTTTTATTTTCTTTAATACCGATATCTAAATAAAGTTAAGTAATTACGACTAGAGCTAGTTTAATACCCCTAGAGAAGTAATTTAACGAGTAGAATAGCCCTACTATAGCCGGTAGTTTTAGTAGCCCTAGTAGTCCCGGAAGGCCTATAGGTCCTATTTAATCCTTAAATAGTTTTCTTTTTCTATTTCTACTTCTTCTATATTCTAGTCTAATTATTATATAATTTAATTAATTTAGAAATCCTTCGGATTTACTTTTATCTCTTTTTAGTAGTTTTTATAGCGATTTTTATCTAGTTTTTTAGTTTTTTTTTTCTAGATTATATATAGTTTCGGTCTAATTATTTATTTCCCGTATTAGATTATACTTTCTAAATTAGCTAGTAGGGTTAAGTTAGTTAAGTTATTCTCCGGGTATAGTCTCGAATTCGTATTCTATAAATCCTATATCGATTATAATTTATTTAAATTCGGGTAATTAGTAGTCTTATCGGAAGAGCCGTAGATATATTTCTAATTTATAAAGTTCTTTTTTTATATTTCCTCTATATACTTCTAGTAGACTACTCTTTTTTATTCTATTATATTATATTTATTTTTATATACTTTTACTAGTATTAGATATAGTAGTATAATCTACCCCTATAGTATACTATTTAAGAACTAATTATAAAAAGCTAGTATAATATAGCTTTTTAGTTTATTAGTTATTAATAAGACCGAATATCGGGTTAATTAAGTAGTAGTTAACTATAACTAAGTAAGAGCCTATTCCGTCGTTTATTTATATCTAGTAAACCGAATATTACTAGGTAATCTTAATAATTTACGATCTCTAGAGGACTTAGTAGTCTTTTTAATAAATCTCCTTTAAGGGTTAGATCGAGTAAAGATAATCTACTTATAGATTTACTAATTATCGTAATTAAACTAAGTCTTACTTAATTTATATTTAATCTTAGACTAATCTCTATTCTAATTTCGTTATATCTCCTTTCGTATATCGGTTCTTTTCCTTTTTCTTTAAATTAAATTAGACGAATTATAAATAGATTATTTAAAACTATTTATTAATCTTATATAAGGGTAATTAATTTAATTATAGATTTTTTTAGAGAAAAGAGGTCTTTTTTTCCTTATAAACTAATAAAAAATCCTTATTTAGAACTTTCGCCCGATTAGGTTTTAATAGTTATAGATTTTTCGATAGTTTCGTAGATTTATAAAGGAGGTTACCCTAACTATATTTCTCTTCTAGTACTCTAAGAAATTACTAATTTTCCGGATACTTATTTTATTTTTCTAGTACTTTCCGCCTACTTAATTACCTTATTAACTATTTTAATAAAGTTTTTTAGTATTCTAGTTTTCTAATTATACGGTAATTTTCTAATAGTACTTTTTACCTTTTAATATATCTTATTTACTTCTATTATACTATTTAAATACCTTAATAAAATATATAGATCCTTCGGTTTTAAGTATCTAATTAGTAGTAGAAATTCGTTTAGTTAGATAATAGTTTTTCCGATTAAATAGTATACTTTTACTACTATTATACCCTATTTAGGATACGTTATAGGTAAATTAGTACTTTATCTTCTTATATTAAGCCGTCTACTTTTAGTAATAAACTAACTCCTATTAGATCTTTCTTAGGTATTTAATATCTTATTTTATTAATTTATACTAATAGCTATTCTAATATTCTAATTCCTTATACTAGTAATTAGATCGGACTTAAGTATAACTTTTATAACTAGATATTTTTTAAATCGATTTATATACTAGTTCTTTAAAAGATAATTATCTTAGTAAAGAAAAAGTATATTATTAAAGTAAACCTTTTTTTTCGTATAAGGAGATTAGTTAAGAGATTAGCTAGATCGGTTTTTAATAGTAGTTATTATTTACTATATAGGATTACTAATACTAATTCTAATACGGTATATAGTTAAATTTTATATAGTAGCGAAAAAGTATACTATAGCCTCGGTCGTATAAAGACTTAGTTAGATCGTATAAAAGCTAGTTAAAGCGGTTGAATTTAGGGGATTTTTACTTAAAATAGCTTAAATAGTACTACTACTTATTACTAGTCTCGTTTTAATTAAGCTAGTTACTAGTATAATTATTCCGCTATAGGTATTATTTATATAGTAAAGATAAATTATCCCTTTATTCCTACTTAGTCTACGTAATAATAATTATACCTATTATATAAGTACCTTACGTGATAGGTATATCGAGCTACCTATAGGACTAATTAGTCCTTTACTATAACAAATAGGATTAGGGCCCCTATAGGACTATTATTTTACCTTATTTATCTTTTTACGAGGGCTTTATCGATATATTTACGTAGGACTTATAGTTCGTACTCGTATAGTAGATATATCGGTATATAGTATAAGAGGTCCCCTATAAGTTCAATAGCGTATATCTTCCCGGATTATAAGGGGTATAGTTATTCGTATATAAAACTTCTTTTCCTCTTTTTCCTACTAGTTAGGTCTTTCTATAAAGGAGGAGGGAAGCTCTCTTTTTTTCCGATCTCCTTTATCTCTTTCCCCGAGAACTTAAGTAAACCTCTAAATAAGTTTATTTATAGAGTTCTTTTTTACTTCTTTTATATATATAATTACTACCTTTATATATAAATTATCTTTTTCTTTATAGTATCCTTATATCGGACGATTCTATAGTTTTCTTAGAAATACGAGGGTAATAGCGGCTATATTTTTATATTCTACGAAATATAATTATTTAAAATTAGTAATTAAATCTATCCTACGGTTAGTAGTAAAGGGAGAACGATATTCTTAAGTATATAGGACCTAATCGATTAAAGGGTTTATTATAATAAGTTATAGTTACCCTATAATAATCTAGTATCTTTTTTTATAAAAGGGTATAATAATCGTAATTAAGTAGTATTTCTATATAATTTTTTATATATATTTCGCTTTAATTAGGAGCTTTTTTTTTCTATTAGTTTTATAACTTTCGCCGGGGTATAAAAAGTACGTAAAAGTTATTTTATAAGGTAAGAAATCCCTCGTACTTCTTCCGAATAAATAGTACTAGGCTAAATTAAAAATAATCCTTTCGTTTTTTAAATTTAAGAAAGTATTTAAGCTTATTTACTAATAATTTATACGGATTCTAATAGGGATAATTATTAAAAGGCTATTAAAGTATAGGTCCTAGTATTATACCTAGCTAGATCGAGGTCTAAGAAGTATTATATTTATTTTAACTTTTATAAATTCTTTCCCTATTAACTTAGTATATTTACTAATAGTATAAAAGTTATTTTTATATAAATAATCTAATTATATATACTTAAGTTTTCTATATCTACTTCCTCTATAATTATAATAAGTTAAAGTAAAAACTTACCTCGTTCCCTTATATAGGACCGGTATATAGGCCTTAAGCCTAGTAGAAGTCGAAATAGCCGGTATAGAAAAAGTAGTCGGTTTTTTTATATCTTTTACTAATAAAAAGCTCGGTAAGTATAAAAGATTTCGTATATTTTATTTTAATAGTCTTATAATTTTTACTAAATTATTTACTAGTCCTAAAAAAGCTATTAGTAGCTATAGCTTAGGTATATAGTTCTATAAGGGTTTTAGGGAAATTTTCTTACCTTATAAATAATTAGTTTTTAGTAGTATTTAATATACTACTATAGATATACTATACCTATTAGAAGTCGATTATAAAAGTAGGGATTTCGGCTTAAAAACTAATAAAATAATTAATATATTTAATAGTATACTATCTATTATACTAATAGGCTAATATAAACTTCGTAATAGTACTAATCCCTCGTATCTTAATAAAGGAGATTAAATTATAGATCTAGTTTTTATATTCGGCTTACGAGATAAAAGTCTAGTCGTTCTAGTAAGTAGTTTATATATACTAGTACTACTTAATTTAAATCGAGGTTAAGAAATTATATTCTACGAGGTAAATCTTATTAATATCGTATAGGATAAACTTACTAGCTACTATACGACCGTATTTATAGAGAAAATTATCGAAATTCGTACTTATTAAAGTATTAAATTATATTTTTAAGTCGATTTTCTAAATATAAGGGTTTTTAACTTTAAGGCGTAAAAGAAGAATAGGGGTACGAGGTATCCCCCTCGGGCTTTCTTACGTATTTATATAGTCTAATATATCTAGATACTAGATACTAGTATTTCTCTAAATAGTATAGTATTTTAGGGCTTCTTTCGCCCTCTCCTAACGGGTTTATATAGTAAGGAGGTATAGTTCTTCTTTAAGTATTAGTAGTTTCTATATAGGAGGGTCTAATTAGAGTATATTAACCGAGGTATTAGCGTAATCGGGTTTATCGAGCGAGTTTATATTAAAAGTTATAAAAGTAGGCGTTCCCTTATTACTACTATTAACTATTCTTAAGTATAATATATATATATATATATATAAGTTTTTTCCTACTTATCCTAGCTAATTACTATATTAAAGGATAGTTTAGGAAGAATATTATCCTATTATAGTTAGAACTAGCGTAAATATATAGTAGAGCTATGTAAAAAGTAACTAAGTATACGTAAGAAGAGGTAATTAAAATTACGTATCTCTTATTCTTTAACCTTATAGCCTAATTTAATAAGAATAATATTCTTAGGAAGAGAAGGGTTTCCTCTACGCGTCGTAGCCCCCTTTTTAAGCCCCTTTTTTCCTACGTATTACCCCTTATATTAGATTACGTATCCCGTTCTATCCCTCGCGTCGGGTTATATATCCTACCCCCTAGGTTATACTAATACACCGAGGTCTTCCCTATTACTACGCTCTTAGCTATAACAGTTATAGAAAAGATCTTATAGTACTACCGAGCTAGAAATAGCTATTTTAGTATTCTAGTTAAGTAAAAAAGTTATACGGAATTTACTAAAAAACCCCTAGAAGACTTTCTAGATACCGAAGTTCTAGAAGTCTACGAATCTAGTCTTTTAGAAGTCCTATAGGCTACGAAACCCTAGAAAAGGGGGGGGGAGAGAGGGGCTAATATAAAAGGTTAAGACCTTGTGAGGTTTTACTTATAGGTGTGTTGTTGTGTATAAAGAGCGTTAATTATTCTAAGTTATATTATACTAGTAGGCTAGAAGATAAGCTTCTAGCCCTACGTACGTTACGTAATATATAGTTATATAACCTACTAACCTATTCCTTTACTATAGTACTAGCTATAGTATCTCCGTACCCTAATACTACCCCTTAACGTATACTAGTAATCGTTATTTATACTATATCCTTCTTTTTTAATTCGACGATTATAATTAAGTTTTTAATAGGGGCTCTAATTAATTCTATTTTAAAAAGGTCCTAATAGTATATAAACTTATCTTTTACTACGACTTTTATTAAGAAGTCGGCTACTTATTATTTATTAGGGATATAGTAGATATTAATAGTACTATTATTATAACTATACCGAATATAATAACTATAATTACTAATATAGCGTATTCTAGTACTAAATTTTAAATTCTAGATTAATACTTTTATAACTATTAAGTCTATATTAATAAGTATCGGTCCTAGTAACTTATAGCTAAGTACTTTAAGAAAATTATATATCTAAGTTACTTCTTATATAGCCTTAGATAGTAATAGGTATTTAATTTCGCCGGTAGATCTAGTAACGACTATTAGTTTATATAATCTCTAGTAGATTAAACCTCTAGTTATTATAAACTTATATCCCTTAACGCTATATCTATCGGATACCCTAAAGTTAGTATTATAATATCCGTATAACTTAAAGTTATTACCGGTTATTAGTTCGAAATCTAGGTAGTACCGGATACTAATTATTATTATTTACTTAAAGTATTATAAGACTCTAATAGTAGTTATATTATAGCCTTTTTTCGGTATAGTTTAAGCTCTCGAAAGTAAGCTATTAATTAGTAAGATATCGGCTCGGGTTATAGTTAATACGTAGTATAATAAGCTAATAATAGAGTAGTAGTTTTCGTATACTTAAGGATTTAATAAGGTACCGGTATATTTACTATCGATATTATCTAGTTTTTATACTTCGATAATTACTAGTATTTACGTTCTATTATAATCTACTATATTAATCTTCTCGAGGATATTAGTAATATATTAATCCTAGTAAAGACCGATCGATCTATCGGATCCTTCTATAATTCTAATACTTAAGTAGTATAATAGCTAGTTATAATCTTTAATTAGTATATAGTAGTCTAGTTTTTCTATAAAATCTTTAATTTTAATATTCGTAGGTCCGATAACTAAGAAGTTATTAATATAAAATACTACGATTACGCTAGTATTATAGTTAATATATACTATATTATTATAGTATACCTCTATTATTCTAATAGCCTTTAAATTAAGTTTTAGTTAAGTTTAGAACTCGTTTTTAGCTTATTTTAGGCTATATAATAGTATACCGAGTTTAATAATTTTTTCCTTCGCCTAATTATATTATTTTACTTAAACTAAGTTATACTCGAAGTATAGTAATAGTAATTTAAAAGTTTATATATAGATATCGTATTTAAGTTTACTATTAAAGTAAGCTAATACGATATTAATCTATTACTATTTATACCCTTTTACTATTATAAGTACTAGGATAATTCGCTATAATACTAATTATACTATTAATAAGTAGGTTTTATTATAATTAATTCCGTATTATTAATAAAAACCTCTTATAATTAGATAAACTTTATATTTTATAAGTTTACTAGTTTTATTATATTTAGTCTTAATAACTTATCGGGTATTAATTAAATATCGTTTCTTAATTTTAGTTTTATTAATAAAAATAAATATACCTTTCTCGAGTAATTTAGTAATCTTATTAAAAACTACTTTAATCTACTTATTTT
>JAOYNU010009779.1:0-17498 GCA_026745395.1 Tympanopsis confertula
CTCGGAGAGCCTAAATACTATATTAATAAGAAATATACCGTATAAATACTATAAGAAAAAGGGTTAGTAAAAGATATTCTATATAAAGCTTATAATCTCGTATCGAAGATACGGAGGAGGAGTAGTTACTATACGAGCCGACTACTTAATATTACGCCGAAGCGTAAATATAATAATATTATTATTATTATTATTAATATAACTTTTAGAGATTAATAGTAAATAATATAGTAAGTTATAAGTATTATTAGTAGTAGTATTAGTAGAACTATACCCCCCTAGTATTATTATAGCGTTTTTAGCTATTTTTACTTTTTTTTTAGCCTCCTCCTTATCCCTTATTACTACCTCTCTCTTTTTATTCTCTTCTTCCTTCTACTTAACCTCCTCCTCGTTTTTCTTATATACTACCTCTTCTATAGCTTTACGAATAGGTACTAAGCGAGATATAATAATAATAGTACTAGTATTAAAGAAAAAGAAGATAAATAAGAAGAACCTATAAGATAGAAAGGAAAAAAAGAAATATAAAAGAGAATTATAGGATTTAGATAAGTAGCTATACTATTACTATAAGAATCTATATAAAATAGAAGGAGTACTTATTAAATTACCCCTAACCCCTAGAAAAGACTAAAAAAGTTTTATATATTATTAATTTTAAGTTTTATAAAGTATTTCTTTATTTAATAAAAAAGAGTATACGATATACTAACTTTACTTTAATTATACTACGGTAATACTTTATTAAAAGAATAATATTAACTTATAATTACCGTATACGATAAATATATCGGGGCGACCTATAAGTAGAGGGGGTACTCTATTATAGACCGGTATAAGTATAATATAGTAGATAGTACTAGCTAGCTATATAAGGGATAAAAAAAGTCTTAGATAAAACCTATAAGCTAGGGATATAGTCTAAAAGGGATAAAAGAGGTAGCTAGGAGGTATACGCCTATATAAGGATAGAAGGAGAACCTATTAGAAAAGGAGGATCTAGCTCCTCGTAAAGGTTATACTACTATTATTATAATAGAAGCTTTAATTAACTATATACGATCTATACCGTATCTATACCTTATATATAATACGTATATATAATAGGATTACGACGCCTTTATTCTCTAACTTATGTACCCTAATTACTGAAAGGCCTGACAAGTCGAAATAGAATAAATATACCTATATATATTAACTTAAACTATAAGCTAATTATAGTTAACCCTAATTAGTTAAAGAATGATTTCCTAGAAGTAAAGATATATAAAAGAAAGAACTTATTACTTATATATAGAATCGGAATAACGTAAGTAGTTAAAAAATAGGTAATTATTAAGTTTTATATATCTAGAACGTATTAAGAAAAGGGTCGATTAGCCGAGTTTACGGTTATAGCGGATAATAAAGAAAAAATAAGACTAGGTATATTACTCGGAAGTTCTTTTCTCTAGTTATACGGACTAGAAATTAACTATATAAAGAGTTAAGTATTACTACGATTAGCTTAAGGATTTAAAATTCTAATAAATATACTAACTTTATAGTTTTAAGGTTAAAAGCCTATTTATATTACCTAATTAGTAGATATTAAGGATTTATTAAACTAACCGGTACTTATAAAAACGATATTATAGAACTAGGGCGAACTATAGGGCTTAAGATCTAGCGTAATATTCGAGTTATATAGAAACGATTTCTATAAGGTAATAATTATTAATAATTTACCTAACTTTATAATAGTAATTACGATACTAGAAAGGATATTTTATATAAGAAAGGGGGAGCTAATAAGCTATTCTAGAACGATAAACGTCTTTAACTAGGTACTACTAGTAGGTAAAGAAAAAAGGTATAATTTAATAGATTAAGCGGAAGAATTAATTAAACTAATTATAGATAACGTCGATTTATACGAGGAGAGATTAGAATTTACTATACTAGTATAAAGAATAGTAAAACCCGGGAAAGAGGTAGAGACTATAAGATCGAAAGTTAGAGTAAAAATCTCTAGCTTAAATAAGAAAAAAGCGAAATAACACCTATAGGTTATTAATCGATATAATCTCTATACTAATCGGGGACTTATCCTACTACCGGACGAAATATAACTTAAAATATACCTAGTAAAAGGGTAGTAAAATTAAATTAAATAATCTAGAACTATAAATATAAGTATAAGAGAACGCGATATATTAGATAAGATATATAATTAATTATACTATAAAGGAAAGCTATTATAAGTAAGTAATAAAATATATATCGTATATATAGTATTTATAGTTAAGAAGATAAATAAAAATAGAGGAATTAAATTCCGAGTAGTTATAAATATAAGGCTACTAAATTAACTAGTCCTTCTAGATATCTATCTATTACTAGACTAAAAGTATATTATTAGATACCTAAAAGGCTATCGGTATAAAAGTATATTTAATATATTAAAATTCTTTTTTTAGCTACTAATATATCTAAAGTTAAGAAATTTTATAGCGATTATTAGCCCGAGGGGGATAGAGATAAGTAATATAATACTTATAGAATATAAAAAATCTCTAGTATTTATATAACGAACTATAGAATAGATCTTTCGAGATTATAAAGATTTTTTAGAATCTATATCGACGATATCGTAATTTTCTCGAAGACTTTTAAAGACTACTTATAAGACCTAGAGGGATTCTACTAAATTACTAACCGATAAAATATTATATTTAGCGTATTAAAATCTTTTATAGGCTTTAAAACTATACGCCTACTTAAATAGATCGTAGATACCGACGGGGTAAGAAAAATAAAAGATAAGATAAAAGCTATTAAAGTACTTAATTACCTAAGGAATTTAGCCGATCTAGAGACTTTCTTAGGTATAGGATCGTAATTAAGAAAAAAAGTTCCCTAGTATAACGTACGAAATAGGCTACTTAAGGTTAGGCTTAATAAAGAAGTACGCTAAAAAGGGATTTTCTAGGCTAATATACCTAAGGGTATTTATTAAAAGTAAGTAAATAAAGTCCTCTTCGAATTAATAAATAAGTAAATCGAATACTTCGAGAACTTTAAAAAATAGCTATACTCCGATTACTTATTAATATACTACGATCCGGAGAAAGAATTATTTTATAATATTAATACTTACTTAACCGGATATAGATTTATAGTATTCTAATTATATATTTCTTAAGATTAAAAGAGTATATTAGTAAAAGAAATATTAGCTTTATATATCTAGTTTATTTTCTTTTTTTCTCGAAAAACCTTAAAAGTAGAATAATAGTATAGATCGACGGAATTAGAAACTATAGTACTCGTTTAGGCTATAAAGAAGACCTACCGACTTATTATATTAACGAAACTCCTTATATAGATTATTACCGACTATAATACTACTAAAAGTATAATATTATAAATATTATTAAATATACTCGATTTAAATAAAGTAAACCCTAAACTAGTATACGTAGTAGTATTCCTATCCTCTTATAATCGCTACGTATAGTATATAGAAGGTAAACTAAATATAGTACCGGCTATACTAAGCCGGCTCCTAACCTTTTACCTAATAACTCCCGAAGGATTAGTTAGGCCGTCTAAATTAGAAAATATCGGGGCTTATTAAATAATAGAAGGACCTAATCGATAAAGAGAAATACTAATAAGAAGAATCTTATATAAGTATAATAAGGTTTTAGAATAAAATAGGAATACTATAAAAGAAAAAGAAATACTTATACTAGAAATAAATACCGAATAGAACTAAAAGATTAAAAAAAAGTACTAATCGGACTTATATATAGCTAAGATACTAGAGGCTATATAGTCCTACTAAAATAATACGGAAACTAAGATAAAAGAACGACTTAAGCTTCTAGTAGGGCTTTAGATACTCGATAAATACGGATTCCTCTACTATATTAAGCCTAATCGAAATATAACCTTAATAATTCTACTTAAAGTTATACCTAATATCTTTAAGTTTATTTATAATTAAAAGTAGTACTTCTATCGTAATAGAATAATTTATAATTTATAGCCTTTCGTATTCTAGAATAAGATAAAAAAGGTTAATAAATATATAAAGTACTATATAGTAAAGTAGAAAAACGAAAATAATTATAATCTACTAATTAGAGAGCTTAAACTAACCGAATTAGTAGAAATTCCGTATACTTATATATTAATAGATTTTCTTACGGAGTTACCGGAAGTATAATCCGAAAATTACTTATTTATACTTCTAAAAAGACTAAAATTTAATTAGATAATAGTTATTTAATACCGAATTAATAGTAATATTTTACTTATTCTAGGATATATAATATATAATACTTATTTTTAGGGAACTATATTTATTCGGGCTCTATTTATAGCCGATTAAGGTCTTCCTATTAAGATAGTTAGTAATAAAGACTTAAAATTTACTAGCGAAATATAGTAAGGCGTATTTAGAAGTATAGGAACCCTATTAGTAATTTTAATATCGTATTACCTATAGACCGATAGGGTAAGCGAAAGGTATATTTAGACTATAGAATTATATATTCGAATTTTTATTACTAGAGACCTTAAATTAGAAGATATAAACCTAATATAGGCCGTATAATATTATAATTTTAATATAAATTTAATAATATACTTATATAAATACTAAGAAATCGGTACTTAAATAAAATTATACTAGGAATACGATTATATATAGTTAAAGACTATACTAGTCTAATTCTTTTATAATTATAGTAAATCGGAATAATATTAGAAAAAATAAGAATACTTCTACGATCTATATATCGAGAAGAAGCTATACTAATAACTAATTTAGTAAATATATTATTAAAAATCTAATATAATAAGAAATATTAATAACTAGATTTTAAATTAGGCGAATTAGTTATACTCTTAGTCGGAAAAAGATATTATTTACTTAGAAAAAATAAAACGAAATAGGAGATACGATAGGTAAGCTTATACCGAATAAAGAAGAAAGTTAACGATAGTATATATAAATTAGACTTTTTACTCGATTAAAGAACTTATAGAGTAGTATTAGTAGTATAACTTTATAAAATTAAATAAAAAGAAGAACTATTTAAACGAAAAAAATAACTAGTAGAGCTAGTTAAAATAAACGGGTAAGAGTAATATATAATCGATTAGATTATAATATATCGTATTTAGTATAGAAATCTATAGTTTCGAATTAAATAAAAAGGATATAATAGTAAAAGAAAGGAAATATAAGAGAATTTAAAATCGCTATTAGCTAATAGGGCTATAATTCTAATCGAA
The DNA here is from genome assembly GCA_026745395.1 of Tympanopsis confertula. Taxonomy (NCBI): domain Eukaryota; kingdom Fungi; phylum Ascomycota; class Sordariomycetes; order Coronophorales; family Scortechiniaceae; genus Tympanopsis; species Tympanopsis confertula. The sequence goes on from JAOYNU010009779.1 coordinate 5,290, forward strand.
GAGTATATATTATCGAAAAATCTTATATATACGTTAATACTAGGAGACTAAGATAAGAAAAGTATTAGTAAAAATAAGGAATAACTTAACTCGATACTATAGTTATTAAAAAAGAGCTAGATCGAATAAGCTAAACTATATACTTATTTAACGAAAATAAGGATTATTTACTTAATAAAATTAGGAGTACTTATAAAAAATAAAAAAATAAAAAGAGAAAGAGGAGGTAATAATAGTAATATTTTCTCCTACTATTAAGTCGAGGCCGATCGACCTAGAGTTTAGCCTATTAAATTAGGTAAAAAGAAGAGGTAATATATTTACTATATAAGTATAAAACTACCTCGATAGCCTTATTTAATAAAGTAGAAGGCTATATAAGTTATTAATTTTCTATAGAAGGCCTCGGGGTAAGAATTTCCTCTATAAATATAAACTTATAACTACTACTATAGTACTAAAAAATTAGAAGTATCCGTATAACTTTACGATTAAGCCTAATCGCGTAAGTACGTATTATAAGAGGTAATTAGTAAATAAATTAAGAAAATAACTAAGTAGTTTTTTTATAAAAAAGTACGGAAATAGATAGGTATTAATAGAATCGTTAGAACCTTTAAACTAATTAACTATAAGCGTAGTATAATCCGATAATTATTTAAATTCTATAATAGTAAGTACTAAAAAATAGTTACTATTCTATAATTAAAGTAATACTATAAAGAAGTAGTATAAGTAGGCTATAAAATATATACGACTAATTTAACTAAAGAAAAGCCTAATTATACTATAACTAGATCTAAAGAATTACTTATATAAATAGCCCGAAAAGAACCTAAGAAAAGTATAAATTAAGTAGTACTAATAGATATAGACCTAAAAGTATAGTCGGGTAATTAATAAGAAGTTAAAGCCGATTAATTAATTTAGCTAGTAGATCCGGATATAATAGAGATCGATCTATTATTTAGACGAAATAAGCGGCTACGGGATAAAGATATATCTAATAATAAAGATAAAGATAATAATAGTAATAGGAGTAAGTCTAATTTAGATAGTAAAAGTAAGATCTTACTAGAAGTAAATAGGAATACTATAGTAAAAGGATTATAAATAGTATTTAGCTAATTATACCCTAATATAAAGATATCGAATATTAAAAATACTTAGAAGAAGTTCGTTAATAAATTATAGTAAAATTTCGTAGAAATAGAGGATAGAATAGATATATTCGAGAGTACTTTCTTATTATCCGATTTACTCCCCGAGATATTCGATTACGCTATCCTATATTATAGCGATCTTACTAATTATCTCTAAGAACTTAAAGATACTCGTAATAGCGAGCCTAGATAAAATAGGCTAAAAGTTATATATAAGGTAGTTACTTAAAAAGTACTTCGGGCGATAGCGCAATATAATTAAACTAAATAGGGCTAAGAAGTCTACTTACCCGAGTTATTAGTTTTATATAAATATACCCTAAAATTTAGAAAAAACCTACTAGATATAGAAGATAACCTAGATATAACTAATCTATTTAATAATTAGAGTAATCGGTATATTAAAGATTATAAGGAGGATATTAATTAAGAAATAGATAAACTATACGAAATAGCCCTATTAGTAGTAGAAATAGATAAGCTTTTTAAGGACTTAATAAATTAGTATACTAAAATATTTAGAAATAAGTATAAGTACTTTAAAAGAAGACTCGATTAGGATATAGTTAAAAGATATAAGTACTTCTTTTTCTTCGAGAAAGTATATATTAAAACTTTAATAGTATAAATATCGTGCGGGTTCTACGATAAAATAAGCGATAAAGAACTCGGCGAGTAACTAGTATAAAAAAACTAAAGAAACTCCCGATCTACTTAAGTTACTAACCGGATCGTTAAGGTTACCCTTACGTAGGGTAAGGCGGGTAAAATATTATTTTAATAAGCTCTTATACTCGCGAAGGAGAATACTATTAATAATATAGACTTAACTTATATTAAAGCCGAATATATTAAGTTTTTTATATAATACGCCGAGTTATATAAGTAAAATAGAGAAAAAAGTAAAAGCGCGAACGTATCGATAAGTATACTTAATTAGTCTAAAGTAATCTATCGAAAGGTTAAAATAGCTTATAAAATATACGTATCGGGCGACGCCGCCTACTTTAAGTATTTCCTAACGAAAAACGACGTAATAATATATATATACTATACTAGTAGTATATCTAGCGCGATTACATTAAGCTTAGTAATATATAATTAAAGATTGGTATAGCCGGATAGATTTTGAACCTATCCGAGCTATACTACGATAAAAAAAATATAATAAGACGTAATACCCTCTATCTTTAAAGCTTAGTAACTAGTATAAATTTAATAAATTTTCGTAATAAACTTTCGTAACTACGCTAAAGAAAGCTAAGCGCCGAATAACCGGAGCTTAATTTATATCCGAAAGTCTCCCCGTATATTACCGAGTAAGTTACGGAAATTTCTATTACTACCGGCTATAGAAAGAGTACTTATTAGTATAAAAGGAGGGCTTTCTCTATAGAAATTCTATACTATTTTCTATTAGACTTAAATAAACCTATTTAAATACTTATAAACCTATTTAAACTACTTTTACTCGCTAATATAACGAAAATAACTATTAAATCCGCTAAAATAGATATTTCTTTCCTATTTTTCCCTAGGCTCTCCGAAGAGAATACTACGGTATTAGTACTTAAACCTACTAAAACTACTATTATAAAAGTCGGAAGATTAAGGAGAGACGAGGTACTAGCCCTTCTAGAGAAGGGCTACGAGAAGCTCGTCTTCGCTAGCCTAATTAAGGTAAACCTTAATAAAGTATAAAGCCTATTAAAGGCTTTACGAGAAGATAACGACGTAGAGGGGGTTAATATTAACGTCTTTTTAAAATTATTATATAGCGGTAAGTTTAATACGTAGTTTATATAGGTAGCTAAGGAAGATTAAGTTTAGTACAGTCGTCGGAGAGTCTGAGTTCATACGTAGGGCTCGATACGGTCGGAATTTCTAAGGTATAGGTAATAAGTTAGGTCACGTAGGGTTAGCGTTTCTATCTATAATCGGTTTTAAATCAATAAAAAGATACGTTGATACTTTGAGCCTTTTAACGCCGTTGCTCAGGGCAATTAAGTTTAGTAATAATAAGTTATAAGGACTTAATAAGGATTCCTAGGCCTTATAAGAGGGTATACGGAGTAAGGAATAAGAAAGAGATAGAATAAGCCGATATAGAACTTATAAAGACTAATTAGGAGATCCGGCGGGAGGCCCTAGCTGTAAAGGGTTAAGACCCTTCTAAAGCCTTAGCCATACCCTCGCCGATCGTAAGTAGCCCTACACGTAGCTTAGTTATTAGTTACGTGGCCCTTTTAACGTTATCGGGTACTCGTTATCTTCGCCGCTATCTAGCTCTACGAATATTAGTCGGATCGATAAAAGAATTTAACCCCTAGAACCGGAAGAACTTAAGCTCTTTAATATATTTATTTTCGACGTAATAGCGTAATTATTAGAGCTAAAAATTAATAGTAGTAAATTCCGGTAGTAAATCCTCTAATAGTAGTAAATCTTTCGATAGTAGTAAATCCGAAAACCCGAAACCTTTTACTATTTTTCGATAGTAGCGAATTAGCCTCTTCTATCGAATTTAGATTTAGGTCTAGGCTTATAGAACTATATAGATATCTCTAGGCCCCTAAAGACCTTTCGCTATATATAAAAGACCTTACGCCTCTTATAAGGTCTCTTTTTTCTTTTTCTTCTTTTTAGTTTAGAATATAATCTTATTTTATATAAAAAGGTTTACCTCTTATATAAATTATTATATTATTCTAAACTCTTTTAAGAACTTTAAAAAGTCCTAGACGATATCTAGGCCCCCTAGAATTCTAGAAAAAGCCCTAGACGATATCTAGGCCCCTAGAACCTCTAGAAAAGTCCTAGACGATATCTAGGCCCCTAGAACCTCTAGAAATAGTCCTAGATAATATCTAGGCCCCCTAGTCCTTTTACGAAAAGCCCTAGACGACTTTTAGGCTCCTTTAAACTTTACGAACTTCCTAGAACCCCTCTTTATTCTTAGAACTCTTCTAAGATCTTCTTTTTCGTATTCTAAGATTAGAACTCTTTATTTAGTAGAATTTCCTAGGAAATAGAGTATACTTTACGATAAATTATTATTCTAATAAGGACTCTACGATTTAGAAATATTTAAGAAATCCTAGAACCCTAGAAAACCCCTAGACTTTACGATAGATCCCTAGGACCCCTAAGCCTAGTATTTAGCCTACTTAGAGGCTAGTATAAATAAAATAGTAGCCTCGTAAACTATATAAGAAGAGGTTATCTAGAACCTTTAGAATTAACTCTAAAAGGCTTTTAAAGCCCCCCCGGCCTATCCGGCCCTTCTAGTACTAGAATAGGCTAAGGCCCCTAAAATTCCCCGGCTTAAAAAGGCCCTCCCCGATATCCCCCGTTTTACTAGAAAACGAAAGGATTTTAAAGTTTAGCTTCTAGAAGCCCGAGCTAAGATCGGTATCGATAGAACCTCTATCGGTACCCCCTTCGCCTAGTTCTACTATATCTATAGTAGGATAGAATCTTTAGCTTAACTATTTATATCGGCTTATATTTAAGATATAGAAAAATAGGGGTTTACTAATCTTTCGAACTTATAAGCCTACTTAGAGTTTATTTATATAGATTTTAATAAAGTAACTAGGGCTTAAAATAAACTCCGAAAAGAAAAAATAAAAAAGAAAGATTTATTTATTTTTTACCTCCTAAAATTCGAATACCTCTTTACCGAAGCCGAACTTATAGATACCCCGGAAAGTATAAAGATCTTATATCTAGAAGGAAATATCTTTTTAGACCTCTAGAAGGTCCTAATCGGCTAAGAAAAACCCTAGACCTACGCCTTATATATTAAGACTTTCTTAAGACTTACCTTAAATTTAGAAAAAACTAGCTTATTATAAGAAATATTATTCCTCTTTTTATACCTTACTAAACCTCCCCCGAGCTTTTACTAGCTAATTCTAGACTCGGGGGTCTTTTTAGACCGCCTAGACCTCTTATAGGGACCCTATAGACTAAGAACTATCTTCTAGGATCTCTAAAAGCCGTTTAACCCTAGAAAAAAAAGAAAATAGATTCCGGAAAAATCTCTACCTCTATTATAATTAGAAAAGCTATTTATATATTATATACCTCTTAGTACTAACCTAGACCTAGCCTTATACTAGAAACCCTATTCTAGCCCTAGGAAAACCCTAGGTATCTAGAACTATCTAAAAGGCCCTAGCCCTTACTATAATAAGGGCCCCTATTAAAACCGCGAAAACTAGAAAGACCCTTAAAATCGTCGAGATCTTCTTAGATAACTCGGAAAACTCGGAATCGGAAAAAGAATAACTTTAAGTTAAAATCTCGACTTAGGGTCTCTAAAACCCCCGGAAATCCCTACTTAACCCCTAGCCTCTTTAGAAGAAGAGGGTACTTATATAGACGCTATTATAAATAATAGATCTAATATAAAACTATTTATTAACTCTAATTACTATAGTTTTACTATAATATCCGATAGAGCTTCTATTAAATATAGAATTACTTTCTACTCTATTTAACCCCGCTACCTTTAATAAATCGTTAATTAGCCTAGAGACCTTTAACCTATTATATCCTAGATAACTTATTTTAAACTAAATATAAGTAGGTTTCGCGAGGGTATCTAGGCCTATATAATCCCCGGCTAGTCCGATCTTATAATTTTAAAAAAAAGGTAGTTATAGTTCTACGATACCTCTTTTCGCCTAACTACCGATACTATAGCTATCCGAAGACCTTTTAGGTTTAAGATATCTATAGTACTAGTATCTATAGACCCCGAAATTATTTAAATCTCTTCTACTAGTTTTAAAGCCCTTTTTACTAAGGCTTTAAAAGAAAAACTACTTATATATATTTTCTTAGCTTCCCTCGCGGATATTTAGAAAATCCTCGCTATTAAAGAAGAAAAAGACCCCTATCTCGAAGCCTTTATCTAATTACTCCCTATTATCGAAGTTTTTAATAGAAAAAAAACTAAAAAACTACTACTTTCTCGCCCTAATCTAGATTATAAAATAAATTTACTTCCGGATACTACTATCCCGAAGATACTATTATATTCGATATCTAGAGAAGAACTTCTAGTACTACGGAAAACCTTATATAAATTACTAGATTAGAGTTTTATAAAAACTTCTTCTTTATTAGCTACTACTTTAATACTTTTTATAAAAAAACCCGTAAATAGCTTATATTTTTACGTAAATTATCGAAAATTAAACGTTATATCGAAATATAATACCTATCCGATAATTTTTATATCGGAGACTCTATAGTAGATAATAAGTTCTAAATAGATTTCTAAAGTCGATATTATATCGGCTTTTTACTACTTCCGGATACGCGAAGGAGACGAGTAGAAAACGGCTTTTAGAACTAGATTAAGATCTTTCGAGTAGTTAATAACCCCTTTCGGCTTATCTAGTACCCCTACTTCGTTTAATAGTATATAAATAATACTCTTTACGAATACCTCGATATCTTCTACTCTACTTATTTAGACGATATTATTATCTATTTTAATAGATCTAAAGAGGATTATAATTAAAAAGTCTATTCTATAATCTCGAAACTCTCCGAGGTTAGCTTATAATTAGATTTCTCTAAATCTAGTTTCGAAACCCCGGAAATTAAATACTTAGGCTTTATAATCGAGTCCGGGGTAAGTATAAAAACTAACCCCGAAAAGATAAAAGTTATTTAAGAGTAAAAGCCCCTAAAAACTATTAGAAGAATACGAGGTTTCCTAGGATTCGCGAACTACTATAAGGTCTTTATTAAAGATTTCTTAAATATTACTAGACCTTTTATAAATTTAACTAAAAAAAATACTTTTTTTAAGTAGAATACGGACTACTAGAATACTTTCGAGAACTTTAAAAAAGCCTTTATCGATTCCGAGACCCTAGCTTATTAGTATCTTTCTAAGTCTACGGCTATAGAAGCGGATACTTCCGGTTATACTTTAAGAGGCGTACTTATATAGTAAAACCCTAAAGACTTTTTCTAAAAACTTATAAGATACTATTTAAAAAAACTATCCCCTACCGAAATTAACTACCTTATATACGATAAAGAACTTCTATCTATTATATTATATATTAGAAAGTAGTATTCCGAGTTTAAAAATATAGATTTTATAGTTTATATAGATTACTAGAATTTAATCTATTTCTAGACCTAGTAATATTTATTTAAATATTAGATATAGTAGGGAGAAGAACTATCCGAATTTAAATTTAAACTTATCTACTAGCCCGGTACTATATAAGTCTTTTTTAATACTTTCTCTAGAAGAGATTATAATCTACTAAAAGACGCCTCCGACGATAAGATATCCGGTAGAACTTTTTAATTACTCTCTAACCTTTTAAATACTTTAGAAAGATTAGAAATAAAAGTTAAAACTATATAGATATCCGATAGTAACTCCGGACCCGAAAACGAGCCTCTTTCCGCCTCCGAACTCGCCGACCCTCTTAAGACCCTTTTCGAAGACCTAGAACTATTAAATCTATAGTTAAAAAGCCTAGATAAGAACTTTAAATACTAGAAGATTTAGTAAATTATCTATAAAAGTAACTAGTAGTTTCCTACTACTTAGGGTTTACCGGTATTTATATCCGAGTATTCTATCGATATAGAGAACTATTTAATATAAAGAGACCGAATCTAGATACCCTTCTTCGAGTCTTTTAGAATTAAGATTATTTAACGAATTTATAACTCCCCTACTACCGGTTACCCTAGTAGAGAAGTTACGAGAGATCTAGTTTCTAGGTACTATACGTAGCCGAGTTTATTTTCTAATATACGCCGTTTTACGCGGAATTACTAGATCTATTTATAAAATAAAGTCTAAAGAGATTAGAAAAAAGGTCTTCTAAAACCCCTACCCGTTCCGGAACGATTTTAATAAAAACTATTTATAGATTTTATAGTAGACCTCCCCGAAACTCCTAATAGGTTTATTATACTAGTAGTTATAAATAGACTTATAAGAAGCCCTATATTTATACCTATAAAGACGATAAAAGCCCCGGATATCGCCTACGCCTTCCTACGGTATATCTATATATATTACGGACTCCCCTACGCTATAATCTCTAATAAAGGACCCTAGTTTACCGGTTTATTCTAGAAAGAAGTCTACCGGTCTTTAGGGATTTAGCGGCGTTTTTTACGGCCTTTTACCCCTAGACCGACGGCTCTATAGAATATTTAAATACGGAACTAGAAATTTACTTATAGATATTCTACTTATTTAACTAAGATAACTAGGATATACTACTACTTAGTACGATATTCGCTTTTAGTAACCGAAAATCTATATCTACCGGATTCTCCCTATTCTTCCTAAACTACGGATACTACTTCGAGACCCTAGAACCTAATATAGGGTCCTCTACCGGATCTACCGTCTCCCCGGCTGAAAAAGGGTATAAATAGGTTAGAAAACTAAGAGACTACTACGATTTAGTAGTAGTAGCGATAGTAGATATTTAAAAAACCTAGGAGAAATACGTAAACCGGTTACGATAGGCCTCGGAATCCTATAAAATAGGGAAAAAATTCTACTATATTTAAAGAATATTAGAACTACTAGACCCTTAAAGAAATTAGATTAAATAGCTATATTATATAAGGTTATAAGTCTAATAAGATTTTATATTATCCGGCTAAATACCCCCCCCGGAATCTACCCCGTTTTCTATATAGACCTTCTACGCCGAGCCTCCGAAGACCTACTTCTATCCTAAGATATAGCCTACCCGGAACTACCCCCTATCTAACTAATAGAAGCTTTTAACGACTATATTAAAGGGGAGTAGGTTATAGAAAAGATCTTATAGTACTACCGATTTAGAAATAGCTACTTTAGTATTTAAATTAAATAGAAAAGTAATATAGAACTTACTAAAGAACCCCTAAAAGACTTTCTAGATACTAAAGCTCTAGAAGTCTATAAATCTAGTCTTTTAGAAGTTCTATAAGCTACGAAACCCTAGAAAAAGGGGGGGGGAGAGGGGCGCTAATATAAAAAGTTAAGACCTTTCTAAAGCCTCGGCTATACCTTTACCGATTATAAGTAGCCCTATATATAGCTTAGTTATTAGTTATATAGCTCTTTTAATATTATCCGGTACTCGTTATCTTTACCGCCGTCTAGCTCTACGAATACTAGTCGGATCGATAAATAAATACTACCCTTAGAACCGGAGGAATTTAAGCTCTCTAATAAATTTATTTTTAACGAAATAGCTTAACTATTAGAGCTAATAATTAATACTTATAAATTCCGGTAGTAAATCCTCTAATAGTAGTAAATCTTTTAATAGTAGTAAATCCGAAAACCCGAAACCCCCGACTATCTTTCGATAATAGCGAATTAGCCTCTTCTATCGAGCTTAGATTTAGGTCTAGGCTTATAGAACTATACGGACTTCTCCGGGCCCTTAAGGACCTTTCGCTATATATAAAAGACCCTACGCCTCTCGTAGGGTCTCCTTCTTCCTTCTCTTCTCTTTAGTTTAGAATATAATCTCATTCTACGTAAAAAGGTTCACCTCTTACGTAGACCGTTATACTAGCGTCTTTTAATTAAAAGATTAAAGATAAGATATAGCTAGAGATAAGACCGTAAGCCGTAGTAGATACTATTACGGAGATAAAGCTAGAGGCTAGAAAGAAGAGAATTTAGCGCTTTCTAGATACTATATAAGTTAATTAACTTATTATAAGTATATAAGTATATAAATAAATAAGAAAAGAATAAAAAAGTAGTAGTACTACTAGGGGTAGCCTAGTTTTATAAAAAAGGGGAATTTATTATAGTAAAGAACTAATTAGTCCTATAGGTAGTTCGATATACCTATTACGTAGGGTAGTTATATAATAAGTATAATTATTATTACGTAGACTAGGTAGGAATAAAGAGATAACTTACCCTTATTATAAAAATAGCACCTATAGCGGAACAATCACACCAGTGACTGGCTCGATCGAGACGAGACCGGTAACAGCTAGTAAGGCGGTCTATCGTCTATATCGTAATTTATATATATAGGCGCATAGGCGCGCATTTTTATTACCCCCCGATATACTTAACTTATAAGGAAGGTACTATAGGGCATATCACGTGAAGATTATTAATAAGAGACCCTATATAAATAGTCTACCCTAGATAGTTCAGTTAGCTTTATAATCAACTAACTAAGTCCATAATAACATCTAGTCTCTATTTTAAGATATTCTGTTCTATTACCCCAGCCTCTATTTTAAATGGCTATCTATTTATTCCCCAGATCTTTTTTTGTTCCACTACGTTTGTTTGTGCCCCAGGTAAATTCTAACTAAAAATAAGGAACCTCGGATTTCGATATTTACTATACTAAATTCGAATACCTACTAACGGAAGCCGATAGATTAGAATAGGCTAAAAGTATTAAGATTATAACCTTTATTATAGTATAAGTTAGTTAATTCGAAGTACTACTATCGGCGAGACTATTAAGGATATACTTATGGAATAGGTCTAATATTACTACTCTATTTAGGCTAATATATAGATTTTAAAAGCCTTTTCTACTATTTATATTATACTATATCTATTATTTCTAGCTCGTAGTAATATCGTTATCGCTATTTCTACTACTCCTGATCCCTATAACCTTATAAATATCGATTTAAATCTCGCTCTTATATAAACCCCTACCTAATATACTCGTAAGAATACGCCGAACTTAAATAAATACGTCGTCGGCCTAGGCCTCCTTTTAGACTTTTAGTATTATAGATATTACTCGAAATAAGTAATATAAGAGGAAATATTACGCCGAAAAGTAGTTAGTATTTACTTTAGGTATAGATATCTAGGTTATACTATCGCCTTTTATCTTTTAAATACCCCTTAGAAGAGTAGGAAAACCCTTATTAATATTACTACTACTTATATTAAACCTATTTTTAATACTACTACTAAAGAGCCGGAAAACTAGTTATTCTTATACTAAGTCGTATATAAGAGTATAAAAAAGCTTAATCGGAATACTAGGAGTACTAAGATAAAACCGAGAAAATAGATCTACTCTTTTTTAAAATAGATATTATAATTAATTAAATAAGTTATATAAAGTATTTATTCGATTTAAATTACTTTTCTAGTACTATAGTTAGTAATAAACTAGTAAATTATTTAAACTTTCTATACTTTAAAATAGAATTTAGAATATTTAAAAAGAATAACCGAAATCGCTAGAACTATAAATAAAATAGCTTACTTCGAAATAAATATTAAAATCTATTACTAGTATAACTAATACGCTTATTATATAATAAAAACGAGTCGAGAACTAATATTAGGGCTTTTATAACTTATAGAAAACGGGGTTACTTATAATAAATTAGCCGATACTACTTTTATTTTAACTTTTAAAACTATTATCTACTACTCGAAAGAGCTTATCTATAGTACTAAACCGGTAATCGTAGTCGTTATAGCTACTAAGATCCGGCGCGCGAAATAATAAGATCTAAGAGCCTCTAAATTCTTCGCTACTAGCTTAAAGGATTTTGAACGTATTCTTAAGAATAAGAAAGAACTAATACTAGAGTAAATTCGTAAGCGTCTACCGCTTTAATACGCTTAATTCTAGGATATTTATATACGATTAAGAAGAACTAGAGTCCCCCACCCCCTTTTGGCCAACCTAAAAATCTATATTCTAAAACTCGATAAAAAAAGAGATTAAAATATAAATCGAGCTAATATATAATATAATAAGCTTATATAAATATATTACGTAATATATCTTTATTTCATAGATTAGAAAAATATTATATATTATATTTGAGTATACTTACTAATATTTTATCTATTTTTATATATATTTTATAATAAAGATACTTATATATTATTAATATTATTCTTTATATATATATCTATTATAATAATATATATTAATAATTCTTCTTAATTAATTTATAATAAAAAGTTATAATAATTAAATTTCTAATAATATTTTATATTAATAATATTTTTAAAAAGTTAATATATAA
>JAOYNU010009890.1:0-17416 GCA_026745395.1 Tympanopsis confertula
ATTTTTTTATCGTAGTATAGCTCGGATAGGTTTAAAATCTATCCGGCTATACGAATCTTTAATTATAAAAATAAAAGATCGATATCTACTACTACTCTTTTAAGAAATATTATAAATACTAATAAAATATAAGTAGTTTTCGAAATTAGATATAATTATAGTTTTCTATAAAATAAGAATACGGGAAAAGGATAAGAAGAAGATAGTATTTCGAACGAGATTTAAGCTCTTCGAATAGATAATTTACCTATTTAAGCTTAGTAGTAAATTAGTATCCTTTTAGGGGTATATTAATACTACTTTTAGATAAGATTTAGGAGATTTTACTACTATATTTATAGATAATATACTAGTTTATTTAAATAATACCCGGGAAGAATATTTTAAAAAATTAAAAAAATCCTTATTTCTTTATAAAAAGCGGGCTTAAATTTAGATTTATCTAAATACGAGTTCGTAGTAAAAGAAGTTAAATATTTTAGATATATTATTTATATAAAAGAAGAAGTAAAAATAGATTTAATAAAAGTAGAAGTTATCTAAGTTTAAGTAGTACTAGTATTTATATAAAGAGTTAGGGGATTCCTCGGATTTACTAATTTTTATTATACTTTTTTATTATATTATTTAGAATTAGTAAAACTACTAACTAAACTTACTAGGAAAAGAGAGTATTTCGTATAAACTAAATAAAAAAATAAGGCCTTCGAGTATTTAAAAAACTAATTCTATAAAACCCTAGTATTAGCCTAATAAGATCTAGAGTAGAAAACCGTATTAGAAGTAGACTACTCCGGGTATATTTATAGGGGTATATTATCTTAAATTAATCCGGAATTATAGTAGTTATACCTAGTAATATACTATAGTAAGAAATTAGCCCTAACGGAATATAATTATAAGATCGGGGATAAGGAGATATTAGTTATTATCTACTACTTAAAAGAATAAAAAGTAGAACTTCGGAGTATTTTAGAAAAATTTATAATTCTTATAGATTATATAAATCTAACTAAATAGATAGAGAAAATAATATTAACTAAAGAATAAATATATTAATAAAATCTTATTTTTAAATTCTAGTTTTAAATAGATTTTTAGCCGGGACTAGATAATATCCGGGCCGATATTTTATTTAAATAAAAGTAGTACGAACTAACTTAAAATAATTTTAAATAACTAGAGAAGTTTATAATAATAATTAAAAAAGAGTAGATCGGGTATATTAGTATTATCTTTTTTATAGTCTCTACTTTTATAAGGATAGCTATTTTAGTATATCTAATAGGTTTATTTTTTAAAATAAGAATATTCTTTAAAAATAAAGACTTAATAAGATTATAAAATAAAGCGATTTTTAAAGACTACTAATACGAAAAACTAGTCGAAATAGTAAAAAAATAGGCTCGAAAATTCCCTAGAACTAATCCTTTAATTTAGAAAGTATAACTAGTATCGATTAGTAAATATATAATAAAAACCTAAAAAGAGCTTAAATTTAGATCTAGGATCTAGCCTCTTTAGTAAGAACCTCTTAAAATAGATATCCTCTATAAGATATACGAAATACTAGAATCTAAATACTTAAAAAGAGATAAATTAGTAGTTTACCTAATTAAGAACTAATTCTAGCCGGGTAGTAGTTTATAAATAAAATAATTCTAAAAAAACTATTACTAATACCGATATTTAGAAATATAAAAAGATAAAAAAAGATTACTACTCTTTTTACTTATACTAGAATACCTATAATTTAAATTATTAATTAATTTTATAATATATTTTCTTATAAGGAAAAAGGGAAATATTACGAATATTATAGTAATAGTAGACTATTTATCGAAAAATATATAACTAGAGTTTATAGCTAATACTAAAGTAAAGATAATTATAAAAAGATTTTTCTACTATTAGTAGCGTTATTATAATATACTTTAAATTATAATATTAGATAAAAATCCCTAATAGGAAAACTTATTCTAGAAATACTTTTATAAATTAATAAAGGTTAAACTAAGAATATTTTCTATTTATTACGTTTAGTTAAATAAAAGTCCGGAGTAGGCGAACTAGGATATCTAATAATATCTATAAATATTTATTAATTAGGCTTAAAACGACTAAGAAAATTACCTACTAGTATATATAGTAGTAATTAATAATTATATATTAATTTTAATAAAACTAACTCTTTTTTTTTATATATAGGTATTATTAAAAATAAATTAAAATTCCTCTTACTTTAGTAATAGGGGAGTACTAGATATAAGAATAAAGGGCTAGGGTTTTTATAGAATAAAATAAAGAGTTCTCCTAATTCTTATAAGTAAAAATAAGAGTATTATAATAAGAATAAGAAATATAAGTAAATAAGAAGTATACTTTAATAGAATAATTTAAAAAAGGAGATTAAGTATAAGTATTATTAAAGAATTCCTCTATAGATAAATTAAATTAGAAACTATTTTAGAGATAAAAGTACTATAGAATCTCGCGAGTTATAAATCTATATAATATCTAATTCGAAATAGTAGGGTATTACCTAATTTTTTATATAAATTAATTAAGAAAAAATCTATAAGACCTATTACTATTATAGAAACTAGAGGACTAGAGACCCCTACCCTTATTATAAGCCGAAAAGGAGTAAGAAGAAGAATTCGAGATAGAGAAGATCCTTATTATAAAAGAAAGAAAACTCTATAGGAAAAGAAGGATTTAAAAATATACTTTAGTAAAATAAATAAGATATTCGGAACTTATATAAGAACCCTAAGAAGAAGTAGATTATTTATAAGTATAGAAGGAATTTATAGAATTATAGGTATTAATTTAAAATATAATAGTTTAAAATTAGCCTTAGAGTACTTTAATTAATTACTTTAAAAGAGTCGTATAAGAGGAGAGGACTAATAACTCGGAGGACTTACTATCGTAATTATCCTCTACTACTATAGGTTTAGTCTTTTATTTTTTCCCTTTTTTTACTATTCCTCTTCGCCTAGTCTTTATAGTTTTAGTCCTCCCTCGTCTTTTTCTTCTTCCCTTAGCCCTTTTTAAAATAAAAGTAAAGGTAAGGTTAGGGGGAGGAAGTATAACGGTCTACGTAAGAGGTGAACCTTTTTACGTAGAATGAGATTATATTTTAAACTAAAGAGAAGGGAAGGAAGAAGGAGACCCTACGGGAGGCGTAAGGTTCTTTATATATAGCGAAGAACCCCTAAAGGGTCCGGAGAAGTCTATACGGTTCTATAAGCCTAGACCTAGGTCTAAGTTCGATAAAAGAGGCTAGTAATATATCTTAGTACCTAGAGATATAGTATTTTAATAGTATTTTATACTATTAGAAGACTAGTATAAAGCTAGTACTTAAGTACGGGGTTTCCTTATATTAGGGTTCCGGAATATACTACTATCGATTACTAGTTCGATAATTAAGATATTAAGTCGAAAGTAGGTTCTTTAGAAGGCTTAAGTTCTCCTAGTTCTAGAGGTAGTATTTTTTTATCGATCTAACTAGTATCCGTAGAGCTAGACGGCGGCGAAGATAATAAGGTATTAGATAATATTAAAAAGGTTATATAACTAATCTACGTATAGGGCTATAGGCGATTAGTAAAAGTATAGCCGAGGCTTTAGAAAAGTTATAACCTTTTATATTAGCCCCTCTCTCCCCCTCCTTTTTTCTAGGGTTTTATAGCCTATAGGACTTCTAAAAGACTAGATTCGTAGACTTCTAGAGCTTTAGTATCTAGAAAGTTTTCTAAGGGTTTTTTTAGTAAATTCTATATAACCTTTCTACTTAATTAGAATACTAAAATAGCTATTTCTAGTTTAGTAGTACTATAAGATCTTTTCTATAACCTATTCCCCTTCGATATAGTTATTAGAGGCTTCTAATAATTAAATAAGGGGTAGTTCTAAATAAACTATATCTTAAGAAAGAAGTAGGTCTTCGGAAACTCGGCGTAGAAGATCTATATAGAAAACGGGGTAGATTCCGGGGGGAATATCGAGGTAAATAGTATATAATCCTACTAGACCTATTACTCTATATAGTAGGGCTATTTAGTCTAGTTTCTTCGAAAGTCTAATAGTTCTAATATTCTTTAAATATAGTAGAACTCTATCCCTTATCTTATAGGATTCCGAGGCCTATCGTAACTAGTTCGCGTATTTTTCCTAGGTTTCTTAAGTATCTACTATCCCTACTACTACTAAATCGTAGTAATCTCTTAGTTTTCTAACCTATTTACGCCCTTTTTCGGCCGGGGATATAGTAGATCCGGTAGAAGAACTTATATTAGGTTCTAGGGTCTCGAAGTAGTATAAAGGGTTAAGACCCTTCTAAAAAGCCTCGGCCACGCCCTCGCCAAATCGTACGTAGCCCTACACGTATCTTAGTTATTAGTTACGTGGTTCTTTTAACGTTATCCGGTACTCGTTATCTTCGCCGCCGTCTAGCTCTACGAATACTAGTCGGATCGATAAAAGAATACTACCTCTAGAACTAGGAGAACTTAAGCCTTCTAAAGAACCTACTTTTAATTTAATATCTTAATTATCGAACTAGTAATCGATAGTAGTAAATCCCGGTAGTAAATCCTCCGATAAAATAGTAAATCTTTCGATAATAGTAAATCCGAAAACCCGAGTATAGGAAAAACCCCTTATTATTTTTCGATAGTAGCGAATTAGCTTTTTCTATTAAACCTAGACTTAGGTCTAGGTTTATAGAACTATACGGACTTCTCTAGGCCTTTTAAGGGCCCTTCGCTATATATAAAGGACCTTATACCTCTTATAAGGTCTCCTTCTTCTTTTTCTTCTCTTTAGTTTAGAATATAATCTTATTCTATATAAAAATATTCACCTCTTATATAGACTATTATATTATTCTAAACTCTTTTAAGAACTATAAAAAGCCCTAGACGATATTTAGGCCCCCTAGAACTCTAGAAAAGTCCTAGACGATATCTAAACCTTTAGAACCTCTAGGAAAAGTCCTAGATAATATCTAGGCCCCTAGACTCTCTATAAAAAGCCCTAGACGACTTCTAGGCCCCCCCTCGAACTTTACGAATTTCCTAGAACCCCTCTTCGTTCTTAGAGCTCTTCTAAGACCTTTTTTTTTATATTCTAAGATTAGAACTCTTTATTTAGTAGAATTTCTTAGGAAATAGAGTACGCTTTATAATAAGTTATTATTCTAATAAGGATTCTACGATTTAGAGACTTTTAAGAAAACTTAAAATTCTAGAAAACCCCCGAGACCCTACGATAGATCCCTAAGATCCCTAAGCCTAGTATCTAGCCTATTTAAAGGCTAGTATAAATAAGATAGCTACCTTATAAATTATATAAGAAGAGGTTATCCGGAATTTTTAGAACTAATTCTAAGAAGCTTTTAAAGCCCTTCTAACTACTCTAGTACTAGAGCTAGCCGGGGCCCTTAAGAATCCCCTACTTAAGAAAGCCTTCCCCGATATTCCCCGTTTTACCGGAAAATAAAAGGATTTTAAAGCCTAATTTCTAGAAGCCTAAACTAAAATCGGTATCGATAGAACTTCTATTAGTACTTTTTTTACTTAGTTCTACTATATTTATAATAGGATAGAATCCTTAGCCTAGTTTTTTATATCTATTTATATTTAAAATATAGAAAAATAAAATCTCGTAAACTTTTCGAATTTATTAGCCTACTTAGAGTTTATTTATATAGATTTTAATAAAGTAATTAGGGCTCGAGATAAATTCTAAAAAAAAGATAAAAGAAAAAGACTTATTTACCTTTTATTTCCTAAAATTCGAATACTTTTTCGCCGAAGCCGAGTTTATAAATACCCCGGAAAATATAAAGATCTCGTATTTAGAAAGGAATATCTCTTTAGATTTCTAGAAGGCCTTAATTAGCTAAGAAAAACCCTAGAACTATATTTTATATATTAGGACTTTCCTAGGACTTATTTTAGACTTAGAAGGGCTAGCCTATTACGAGAAATATTACTCCTCCTCTTATACCTCGCCGAACCTCCCCTAGGCTTTTATTAATTAGTTCCGGATTCGGGGGTTTTCTTAAATTACCTAGGCCTCCTATAAGGACCTTATAGACTAAGAACTTTTTTCTAGGATCTCTAGGGAATACCTAACTTTAGAAGAAAAAGAAAAGAGATTCCGACTCGGTTTTTACTTTTACTATACTTAAAAGGGTTACTTTTATACTTCTTATTTTATAGCTTTTACCTAGACCCGGGCTTATACTAGAAACCCTATTCTAGCCCTAAAAGAGCCCTAGGTATTTAAAGTTATCTAAAAAACCCTAGCCCTTATTATAAAAGCCTTTACTAAAACCGTAAAAGCTAAAAAGACCCCTAAAATCGTCGAGATCTTCTCGGACGACTCGGAAAACTCGGAATCGGAAAAAGAGTAACTTTAAGTTAAAATCTCGACTTAAGGTCTTTAGAACCCCTAGAAATCCCTATTTAACCCCTAGTATTTTTAGAAGAAGAGGGTACTTATATAAACGCTATTATAAATAATAGATCTAATATAAAACCCTTTATCGACTCTAGTTATTATAATTTTACTATAATATCTAATATAACCTCTATTAAATATAGAGTTACCTTCTACCTAATTTAGCCTTACTACTTTTAGTAAATCGTTAATTAGTTTAGAGATTTTTAATTTATTATATCTTAAATAGCTTATTTTAAATTAAATATAAGTAGGTATCGCTAAGGTATCTAGGCTTATATAATCCCTAGATAGTCCGATCTTATAATTTTAAGAAAAAAGTAGTTATAGTTTTACGATATTTCTCTTCGCCCTACTACTAATACTATAACTATCCGAAGACCTTTTAGGTTTAAGATATCTATAGTATCGGTATCTATTAACCCCGAAATCGTTTAAGTCTTTTCCGCTAGTTTTAAAGCCTTTTTAACTAGAGTTTTAAAAGAAGAACTACCTATATATATTTTCTTAGCTTCTTTTATAGATATTTAGAAAACCTTCGTAATTAAAGAAGAAAAAAACCCCTATCTCGAAACTTTTACCTAGTTACTCCCCGTTATTAAAGTTTTCGATAGAAAGAAAACTAAAAAATTATTATTTTCTCGCCCTAATCTAGATTACGAAATAAACCTATTTCTAGATACTACTATTCTAAAGATACTTTTATATTCGATATCTAGAGAAGAGCTTCTTATTCTACGGAAGACCTTATACGAACTACTAGATTAAAGCTTTATAAGGGCCTTTTCTTTATTAGCTATTACTCCCGTTCTCTTCGTAAAGAAACCCGGAGGTAGCTTATACTTTTATATAGACTACCTAAAATTAAATACTATATTAAAATACGATACTTATCTAATACCCCTTATCTCGGAGACTCTATAGTAAATAACTAGTTCTAAGTAGATCTCTAAAATCGATATTATATCGGCCTTTTACTATCTCTAGATATACGAAAAAGATAAATAAAAAACGGCTTTTAGAACTAGATTAAGATCTTTCGAATAGCTAATTACCTTTTTTAATTTATCTAGTACTTTTAATTTATTTTAATAGTATATAAATAATACTTTTCGCGAATACCTCGATATTTTCTATTCTATTTACTTAGATAATATTATTATCTACTCTAATAGATTTAAAGAAGATTACTATTAAAAAGTCTAATCTATAATCTCGAAACTCTCCGAGGTTAGTTTATAATTAGATTTCTCTAAATCTAATTTCGAAACCTTAGAAGTTAAGTATTTAAATTTTATAATTAAGTTTAGGTTAAGTATAAAAACCGATTCTAAAAAAATAAAAATTATTTAAGAATAAAAACCCCTAAAAACTATTAAAAATATACGAGGTTTCTTAGGATTTACGAATTATTATAAGGTTTTTATTAAAGACTTTTTAGATATTATTAGATTTTTTACGAATTTAATTAAAAAGAATACCTTTTTTAAGTAGAATATAGACTACTAGAATATTTTCGATAACCTTAAAGAAACCCTTATTAATTCTAAGACTTTAGCTAATTAGGATCCTTCTAGGCTTATAGCTATAGAAGTAGATACTTCCGGATACGCTTTAAGAAGTATATTTATATAGTAAAACCCTAAAGATTTTCTCTAAAGACCTATAGGATATTATTCGAAAAAGTTATCCCTTATTAAAATTAATTACCCTATATACGATAAAGAACTTCTATCTATTATATCGTATATTAAAAAGTAGTATTCCGAGTTTAAAAATATAGATTTTATAATCTATACGGACTACTAGAATTTAGTCTACTTCTAGACCCGGTAATATCTATCCGAATACTAGATATAGTAAAGAGAAGAACTATCCGAATTTAAATTTAAACTTATCTATTAGCCTAGTACTATATAAGTCTCTTCTAATACCTTCTTTAAAAAAGATTAAGATTTACCGAAAAATACCTCCGATAATAGGATATCCGGTAGAACTTTTTAACTACTTTTTAATTTTTCTAATACTTTAGAAAGATTAGAAATAAAAGTTAAAACTATATAGATATTTAATAGTAACTCCGGACCCGAAAACGAGCCTCTTTCCGCCTCCGAACTCGCCGACCCTTTTAAAACCCCTTTCGAAGACTTAGAGTTATCGAACCTATAATTAGAAAGTCTAGAAAAAACCCCTAAATACTCGAAGATTTAGTAAACTATTTACGAAAATAACCGGTAATTCCCTACTAATTAGAGTTTACTAGTATTTATATCCGAGTATTCTATTAATTTAGAGAACTATTTAATATAAAGAGACTAAATCTAAATACCCTTCTTTAAGCCTTTTAGAATTAAGATTATCTAATAAATCTACGACTCCCCTACTACTAATTACCCTAGTAGAGAAGTTATAAGAGATCTAGTTTCTAGGTATTATATATAGCTAGGTCTATCCTCTAATATACGCTATTTTATATAGAACTACTAGATCTATTCGTAAAGTAAAATCTAGAGAAATTAGAAAAAGGGTCTTCTAAAACCCCTACTTATTCCGGAATAATCCTAGTAAGAACTATCTATAGATTTTATAGTAGACCTCCCCGAAACGCCTAATAGGTCTACTATACTAGTAATTACGGATAGATTTACGAAAAACCTTATATTTATACTTATAAAAATAATAGAGGCCCCGGATATCGCCTACGCCTTCTTATAGTATATCTATATATACTATAAACTCCCCTATACTATAGTTTCCGATAGAGGTCCCTAATTTACTAGTTTATTCTAGAAAGAGGTTTACCGGTTTTTAGGAATTTAGAGGCGTTTATCTATAGTTTTTTATCTTTAGACCGATAGATCTACGGAATATTTAAATACGGAACTAGAGTTTACTTACGGATATTCTATTCTTTTAACTAAAATAATTAGGATATATTACTACCTAGTATAATACTCGCTTTTAGTAACCGAAAATCTATATCTACTAGATTCTCCCCGTTCTTCTTAAGCTATAGATACTACTTCGAGACCCTAGAACCTAATATAAGGTCTTCTACTAGATCTACTATCTTTCCGGCCGAAAATAGGCGTAAATAGGTTAGAAAACTAAGAGATTACTACGATTTAGCGGTAATAGCGATAGTAGATATATAAGAAACCTAAGAGAAATACGTAAACTAGTTATAATAAACCTCGGAATCCTATAAAATAGGGGATAAAGTTCTACTAGGTTTAAAGAATATTAGAACTACTAGACCCTCGAAGAAACTAGATTAAATAGCCCTATTATATAGGGTTATAGGTCTAGTAGGATCTTATACTATCCGGCTAGATACCCCCCCTAGAATCTACCCTATTTTCTATATAGATCTTCTACGTCGAGCTTCTAAAGACCTACTTCCGTCTTAAAATATAGCCTACCCGGAACTACCCCTTATCTAATTATTAGAAGCCTCTAATAACTATATCGAAGGGGAGTAGGTTATAGAAAAGATCTTATAGTACTATCGATCTAGAAACGGCCGCTTTAGCGTCCTAATTAAGTAGAAAGGTTACGTAGAACCTACTAAAAAACCCCTAAAAGATATCCTAGATACCGAAGCTCTAGAAGTCTACGAATCTAGTCTTTTAGAAGTTCTATAGGCTACGAAACCCTAGAAAAAGGGGGGTAGAGAGAGGGGCTAATATAAAGGGTTAAGACTTTTCTAAAAAGCCTCGGCTATACCCTCGCTAAATCGTATATAGTACTATACGTAGCTTAGTTATTAGTTACGTAGTCCTTTTAATATTATCTAGTACTCGTTATTTTCGCCGCTATCTAGCTCTACGAATACTAGTCGGATCGATTAAAGAATACTACCCCTAAGACCGGAAGAACTTAAGCTCTCTAATAAACCTAATTTTAACTTAATAGTTTAATTATTAGAGCTAATAATTTATAGTAGTAAATCCTAGTAGTAAATCCTCTAATAAAGTAGTAAATCTTTCGATATTAGTAAATCCGAAAACCCGAGTATAAGAAAGACCCTTTACTATTTTTCGATAGTAGCGAATTAGCCTTTTTTATTAAACCTAGACCTAGGTCTAGGCTTATAGAACCGTACGGACTTCTCCGGGCCCTTTAGGGGCCCTTCGCTATATATAAAGGACCCTACGCCTCTCGTAGGGTCTCCTTCTTCCTTCTCTTCTCTTTAGTTTAGAATACAATCTCATTCTACGTAAAAAGGTTCACCTCTTACGTAGACCGTTATAGTAGTATCTATAGTTTAAGAAGAATAGGGAGAATCCGGTAGACGTAGATTTTTAATTACTAAAAACGAGTATCGTACTAGGTAATAATATATCCTAGTTATCCTAATTAAAAGAATAGAATATCCGTAAGTAAACCTCTAGTTCCGTATTTAAATATTCCGTAGATCCGTCGGTTTAAGGATAAAAAGCCGTAGATAAACGCCTTTAAATTCCTAAAGACTAGTAAACCTCTTTCTAGAATAAACCGGTAAACTAGGGTCTTCTATTAGAAACTATAGTATAGGGGAGTCTATAATATATATAGATATACTATAAGAAGGCGTAGGCGATATCCGGGGCCTCTATTATCTTTATAAGTATAAATATAGGGCTTTTTATAAATCTATTTATAACTACTAATATAGTAAACCTATTAGGCGTTTTAAGGAGGTCTACTATAGAATCTATAGATAGTTCTTATTAGGATTATTCCGGAATAGGTAGGGGTTTTAGAAGACCTTTTTTCTAATCTTTTTAGATTTTACTTTACGAATAGATCTAGTAGTTCTATATAAAATAGCGTATATTAGAGGATAGACCTAGCTATATATAATACTTAGAAATTAGATCTCTTATAATTTCTCTACTAAAGTAGCCGGTAGTAGGGGAGTTATAGATTTATTAAATAATCTTAGTTCTAAAAGGCTTAAAGAAAGGTATCTAGATTCGGTCTCTCTATATTAAACGGTTCTCTATATCGATATAATACTCGGATATAGATACCGGTAAACCCTAACTAGTAGGGAACTACTAGTTACCCTTATAGACGGCTTACTAAATCTTCTAGTATTTAGGGTTCTTTTCTAGACCTTCTAACTATAGGTTAGATAGTTCTAGGTCTTCGAAAAAGGTTTTAGGAAAATCGGCGAGTTCGGAGGCGGAAAAAAGCTCGTTTTCGGGTCTAGAGTTACTATCGGATATTTATATAGTTTTAACCTTTATTTCTAATTTTTCTAAGGTATTAGAAAAGTTAGATAGTAATTAATAAGTTCTACTAGATATCTTATCGTCGGAGGCGTCTTTTAGAAGATTTTAATCTTTTCTAAAAAAAGTATCGGAAAAGACTTATATAGTATTAGGCTAGTAGATAAATTTAAATTTAAATTCGGATAGTTCTTCTCTTTACTATATTTAATATTCGGATAGATATTACTAGGTTTAGAAATAAATTAAGTTCTAGTAATCTATATAGATTATAAAATCTATACTTTTAAATTTAGAGCGCTATTCTCTAATATACGATATAATAAATAGAAGTTTTTTATTATATATAGGGTAGTTAATTTTAGTAGGGGATAGTTTTCTTAAGTAGTATCCTATAAGTCTCTAGAAGAAGTCTTCGGGGTTTTACTATATAAGTATACTTCTTAAAGTATAGTTAGAAGTATCTACTTCTATAGCCGTAGGTCTAGAAGGATCCTAACTAATTAGGGTCTCGGAATCGATAAAAACTTTTTTAAAGTTTTTAAAGGTATTCTAGTAGTTCGTAATCTATTTAAAAAGGGTATCCTTTTTAATTAGATTCGTAAGGGGTCTAGTAATATCCGAGAAGTTTTTAATAAAGACTTTATAGTAGTTCGTAAATCCTAAAAAACCTCGTATTTTTCTTATAATTTTTAGGGGTTTTTACTCTTAAATAGCTTTTATTTTTTTAGGGTTAGTTTTTATACTTACCCTAGACTCGATTATAAAGCCTAAATACTTAATTTCTAAGGTTTCGAAACTAGATTTAGAGAAATCTAATTATAAACCTACTTCGGAGAATTTTAAAATTATAGAATAGACTTTTTAATAGTAATCTTCTTTAGATCTATTAGAGTAAATAATAATATTATCTAAATAAGTAGAGTAGAATATATCGAGGTATTTACGAAGAGTATTACTTATATACCGTTAAAATAAGGCGGGGATACTAAATAAATTAAAAAAGGTAACTAGCTACTCGAAAAATCCTAATCGAGTTCTAAAGGCCGTTTTCTACTCGTCTCCTTCGTATATCTAGAGATAGTAAAAAGCTAATATAATATCGAGTTTAGAAATCTATTTAGAACTAGTTATTTATTATAGAATCTCCGATATAAAGGGTATTAGATAAGTATTATATTTCGATATAGTATTTAACTTTTAATAATCTATATAAAAGTATAAACTACTTCCGGGTTTCTTTATAAAGAGAACTAGAGTAGTAGCTAATAAAGAAGAGGCCTTTATAAAGCTTTAATTTAGTAGTTTATATAGAGTCTTCTATAGAACTAGAAGCTCTTCTCTAAATATCGAATATAAAGGTATCTTCGGAATAGTAGTATCCGGAAATAGGTTTATTTCGTAATCTAAACTAAGGTAAGATAGCGGTAATTCTTTAGCTTTCTTTTATTAAAAGTTCGATAATAAGGAATAACTAGGTAAAAGCTTCGAGATATAGGTATTTTTCTTCTTTAATAGTAAGGGCTTTCTAAATATCTACGAGGGAAGCTAAGAAAATATATATAAGTAGTTTTTCTTTTAAAGCCCTAGTTAATAAGGTTTTAAAACTAGTAGAAGAGATTTAAACGATTTTAGGGTCTATAGATACTAGTACTATAAATATTTTAAACTTAAAAGGTCTTTAGATAGTTATAGTATCGGTAGTAGGGCGAAGAGAGGTATTATAGAACTATAATTACCTTTTTCCTAAGATTATAAGATCGGACTATCCGGGGATTATATAGGCCTAAATACCTTTATAAAATTTACTTATATTTAGTTTAAAATAAGTTATTTAGGATATAATAGGCTAGAAGTTTTTAAATTAATCTACGATTTACTAAAGATAATAGGGCTAGATCGGGTAGAGGGTAACTTTATATTTAATAGAAGATCTATCGGATATCGTAATAAAACTATAATAACTAGAGTCGATAAAGGGTTTTATATTAGATTTATCGTTTATAATAGTATCTATATAAATACCCTCTTCTTCTAAAGAAACCGGGGGTTAAATAGGGATTTCTAGGGGTTCTAAGGACTTTAAATCGAGATTTTAACTTAAAATTACTCTTTTTCCGATTCCGAATCTTCTAAATTATCCGAGAAGATCTCGACGACTTTAGGGGTCTTTTTAATTTTCGTAGTTTTAGTAAAAGCTTTTATAGTAGGGGCTAGGGTTTCTCGGATAGCCCTAGATATCTAGGGCTTTTCTAGGGCTTCTATAGTCGGAATAGGGTTTCTAGTATAAGCCCCGGTCTAAATTAGGGCTATAAAGTAGGAGGTATATAGGTAGCCTTTCTAAGCGTAGTAGAAGTAGAAATTAAGTCGGAATTTCTCTTCTTTCTCTTCTAGGGTTAGGTAGCCCTTAGAGATCCTAGAAAAGGGTTCTTAATCTATAAAGTCCCCGTAAAAGGTCTAGGTAATCTAAGAAGACCCCTAAATCTAGAACTAGCTAGTAGGGGCTTAGGGGAGGTTCGGTAAGGTATAAGAAGAGGAATAATACTTCTCGTAGTAAATTAGGCCTTCTAAATCCGAAATAAGTCCTAAGAAAGTCTTAATATATAAAGTATAAGTTTAGGGTTTTTCTTAGCCGATTAGGGTTTTTTAGAAGTCTAGAGAAATATTCCCTTCTAGATATAAGATTTTTATACTTTCTAGGGTATCCGTAAACTTAATTTCGGCGAAAAAGTATTCGAATTTTAGAAAATAGAAAGTAAACGAGTTTTTTTCTTTTATTTTTTTTATCTTAGAGTTTATTTTAAGCCTTAATTACTTTATTAAAGTCTATATAAATAGACTCTAAGTAGGCTAATAAATTCGAAAAATTCGCGAGCTTTTACTTTTCTATATCTTAAATATAGGTAAATATAAAAAACTAGTTGCCCTAAGCAACGGCGTTGAAAGGCTTAAAGTATTAACGTATTTTTTTTTAATTTAAAACCGATTATAGATAGAAACGCTAGCCTTATATAACCTAACTTATTACCTATACTAAATTCCGACTATATCGAGCCCTATATATTAATACCCTTCGACGACCTTACTAAACCCTATCGATTACCCCTTATCTTAATCTTCTTTAGTTATCTACGTAAATTACGTATTAAACTTATTATTAGTTATATCTACTAAGAAGTTATTTATTCTAATATCCTTTACGATATTATCCTCTTATAAAGCTTTTACTAGGCTTCGTATTTTATCGATATCGACTTTAATTAAGCTAGCTACTACGAGCTTCTCGTAGCCCTTCTCTAGAAAGGCGAATAGATCCTCGTTATTTAGTTTACTAATATTAATATTAGTTTTAATAGGGATAAGTAATATAACTTTAGTATTTTTTATAGTAAACCTAGGGAAAAAAGGGTAGAAGATTTTCTTAATAACTAGTATTTTTATTATATTAGCTAGTAAAAGTAGTAGTAATTTAAATAGGTTTATAGGTATTTAAGTAAGTTTATTTAGGTCTAATAGAAGATAGTATAGAATCTCTAAGGAGAAAGCCCTTTTTTTATACTAATAAGGGCTCCTCCTATAGCCGGTAGTAATAGAATTTTCCGTATAACTTACTTAGTAATATACGGGGAGACTTTCGGATATAAATTAAGTTCTAGTTATTCGGGGCTTAACTTTCTTTAGTATAGTTATAAAAGTTTATTACGAAAATTTATTAAATTTATACTAATTACTAAGTTTTAAAGATAAAGAGTATTACGTCTTATTATATTTTTTTATCGTAGTATAGCTCGGATAGGTTCAAAATCTATCCGGCTATACAAATCTTTAATTATAAAAATAAAAAATAAAAAACTAGGCTAAGGATTCTATCCTATTATAAATATAATAGAACTAAGTAAAAAGGGTACCGATAGAAGTCTTATCGATACCGATCTTAACCCGGGCTTCTAGAAACTAGGCTTTAAAATCCTTTTATTTTCCGGTAAAACGGGTAATATTAGGGAAAGCCTTTTTAAGTTAGGGATTTTCGGGGGCCCTAGCCTATTCCGGCCCTAGAGAGGCTAGAGGGGCCGGGGGGGCCCTAAAGGCTTCTTAGAGTTAATTCTAAAGGTTCCGGATAACCTCTTCCTACGTAGTTTACGAGGCGGCTATCCTATTTATATTAGCCTCTAAGTAGGCTAGATACTAGGCTTAGGTGTTCTAGGGGTCTATTATTATCATGGACTAGCACGAGTGTAGTATAGTAGATAGTACTAGCTGGCTATATAAGGGATAAAAAGGGTTTTAGATAAAGCCTATAAGCTAGGGATATAGTCTAAAGGGGATAAAGGAAGTAGCTAGGAGGTATACGCCTATATAAGGATAGAAGGGGAACCTATTAGAAAAAAAGGATCTAGTTCTTCGTAAAAGTTATACTACTATTATTATAATAGAAGTTTTAATTAATTATATATAATCTATACTATATTTATACTTTATTTACGATATATATATATAATAGGATTATAATACTTTTACTTTTTAACTTATATACCCTAATTATTAAAAAGACTAATAAAATAACTTTTACTTTTATCCTATAGACTAATAGGCTTTAAGGACTAGAGATATTATAAGAATACTATAAAGATATACTTATAATTATAAGCTATATAACTAATTATAATTTATATATAATAAATTAAGATAATTATTACTTATAGCTACTCGGTCGCTCTATAAGATAAAGAAGAGAGAGGATAATAAGTAGAATAAAATAGAGGTTCTCCTATCTAAAAAAAGACCGAATTAGTTACTATACCTTATAGACTTTTTCTTTTTTCTCCTCTCTTTCTAGATCTATTAGTACTCTTAAAAGAAGTAGTTAAAGAATAATATTATAAATATATTATAGTAATAATAGAAGAATACTAATATTAACTAAGTAATAGTATTATAACCCCTAATTTATCTATTTAGTTTAAGATCTAGAAAGAAGTAAACTAAAATATATATACTATATAAGTAGCCTAGAAAAAGGAGAATAAGCCCTAGGTATCTAGTAAAACCTATATAATAATTCTATAGATAAGTTTACCTATTAAATTTAAAAAGATATTAAAAGAGAATAAGTATATTTTCTTATAGTAGTTATATTATACTATTAATTTATATAAAATTAAAGATAATATCGAGAAAATAATATTAAAATAAGCTAATTTTAAGAAATAAATTAGAACCTATTAGACTATATATATTACCGGTACTTACGATAACTAGATATCTAGGGTTATTTAGAATAATTTCCTAGGATTCTTAGACTCGGAATTAATTTTACTTTACTTATATAGTAGAGATACTATAGTAATATTAATAAATTAGTAGTAATAAGAATATAAACTACTAATTACTTTAATTTATAATATCCTAAGAGTTAAAGTTAAAACTCTATAAAAACTACCCGAACTTTTCTAAGTATTTACTATTTACTATATAACTAGTAAAAAGGGGAAGAAAATTATTATCCTTAGGGCTAGTTCTACTCCCCCTACCCTCTAAGAGCTAAAAAGCTTTACTTTAGCCGAGGAAAAACCTTTATAGTAGACTTATTATTTAAAGGATAAAAAGTATAAAAATAATCGCGATAAGGACTTAAGGTATAGAAGTACTAAAAGACCTTATAATATACTAGAAAACCTATTTATAAACCTCCTAAAAACTTAGAAAATTAATATAATTAATAA
>JAOYNU010010001.1:0-17414 GCA_026745395.1 Tympanopsis confertula
TGACAGGTGTGACCTCTCGTATACGATATGCTAGGGATCATCGATATCAGAATCCTCATGTCTGCTCCTCGGGAACCCTGAAATGGGTGACGCTACCTTACTTGCCCCAGCCATCTTTTTGTCCTCCCCTTTGCGACTATATGTACTCACAGGTTCAAAGCTTTATAGCCCAGCGAGGGAGCGCAGGGCGAACTGAGCGAATGGGGATTACCTTGAAGTATAGGTCACGCGACATGGATCATAGCGGCTGGAGCTTGCACAAGCATTTTCAAGGTTCTGCGCCCAGAAGCTTTTTTTTCCTTCAAGGTTGATGGAAGCAAGGGTTATTTGGAAATTAGTGCCTGAGGTTCTTCCGTTCCGTCCGGACCAGATCCTGGGATCGATAGCATTTGTTGTTTGATTAGTCTCTAATTTGTCCATTTTCTTTACATCTTTCTTGAGCAGTATTCGTCTTTCCTACATGTATGGTTACCAAAGATATAATGCTACTAATTTAGAAGGCGATGCCGATTACCAGGAAATGTAGCACAAGATGAATAAAAAGTAATATTTCAAGAAGTACCAATGAGGATAAAAGCAACCTTCAAGCTCCTACAAGCTCTTGGCTATAATCGAAGTATAGTTTAAAGTGCTTAGAAGACAGGAATCTTGAAAGCAGGGAAGTCATAAGTCCAGCTCTCGTAGCTAGCCTTGTCAGTCACACAGGCGAAAGTCTCATTGCTCTTCCACAGAGGACGCTGAGGCCACTGGCACAGCATCTGAGTCTCACCAGAGTGAGCACCAGAAGAGACAGTAGCGTTCAGACGAGAAGGCTTAACACCGTTCTCAACCCAGTTGATCATAGTCTCCATGTTAGTCTCCGGGTAGGGGCCGGGCTGCAGCGTGTTGGTACCACAGTGGGCAGCGCCGGGAACAAGGTAGAACTGGTACCAGTCTGCGAGCTTCTCGAGGGAAGCGGAGGCAGAGATGTGGGGGTACATGGTCTTGCGGACGGATTGCCAGTAGTGCACGGAGGAGGCGGCGGGGACACTGGGGTCGGACTCGCCGTGGTAGTGAAGGAGTTTACCGCCAGAGGACTGGAAGGTGGTGAGGTCGGGAACGGTGGTCTGCAGGGAGTCCATGTAGCGGATCATGGCGGTGTTCATCCAGTCGACGACGGTGTCGTAGTCGACGCCGTCGAGGGTGGAGAGGTTGTCGACGTTCAGGAGCTCGACGAACTTGGCGACGTACTCGCCGCCCATGGAGAGGATGTCGAGTTCCCATTCCTTGGTGTTGTTGTTCCAGGTAGGGTCGGCGTCGGAGAGCTCGGAACCGATTTGCCAGGAGAGGTAGGCGCGCTCGCCCTTGGAGTTGTGGAGACCGTCGTAGATGGTTTGGGCGACGGCGATGTCCTTGGCTGTGATCTTGCCGGTCTGTTCGGGAGTGTCGCTGGTTGAGCTGCCGGCGGCACGCTTGTTGATGGAGCGCTTGCTGAAGCCGAAGCCGAGGGAGGTGCTGGTCTCGGCGGCGCAGTGGTACTTCTGGCCGATCAGAGAGGTGAGGTTGAAGTTGAGCTTGCAGAGATCGGTGCGAGAGATGACACCGTCGGTACGGCCGTCAAGAGGATCACAGGCGGCGATGGTGGCGTTGACGATCTTGTCGAGGGCGCAGGTGGGTGGGTAGTAGTTCTGGACCTTCTCTACGACGGAGGAGAAGATATGAAGAACCTGTTGCTGAGCATAGCGGAAGGCTGGGGCACCAGTGATGGCACCGTCATATTCATCACCGTAGCGTTGAACCTGGGACATACCCTCTCGGCCTCCATCAGAGCAACCTTCGTAGTAAGTGTACAGCTTGGTGCTGGAGTCCTGGTCATAGAAGCCCTTGGTGAAGTACTTGCCCAGCTTGGTCATTTCACCCAAAGCCTGGTAACTGAACATGTAGGTGGCATCCCAGTTAATAGAGCCATTGCCAAGCAGAGCAACATCGTCGTAAGCAACGCCGTTCAAAGCATCGTAGCCAGCGGAGGTAGCACCACCAGCAGCGCCGTACTGAATACCGCCGGTAGCATCACTGGAAAGAGAGTAGCCACCGCCTCCAGCAACGTAGAAACGGGACTTGTAGTCGGAGGGCTCTGGGAGTGCGTAGCGGACTACAACGGTGTCGTCCTTACCGGGATGAGTATAAGTGATGGTCACGTTGCAGTAGTTGAAGGTCGAGCTGCTAGAAGAAGTCGAGCCCATACCACCGCTAGACGAAGCATTGTATACGACACTAGCAATCGACTGGGAAGGAAGCACGTTGACACCCAGGATTGTGCCATTGGAAGGCAATGCCGACTTGACGTTGTCAACAGTACACACATCGGCAAGGGAAGTGGCGCTGGCAGCAGCAGCAAAAGCCACAGTGGAGGCGTCCTGGAGACGCATTGTGAAACGAAAGAAAAAAGACCCTGAGAAGAACGGATCAATTGAAAAACGAATGTGTATAGAAGAGTATGACTGTCGATCGATCGGGAGCGCAGCCCTTTTAAAGGCCTTCAGTCACCACAGACCAGGAATGGTCTATTAAAAACCCAAGAGGAGGGTGGAACGTGCATCTTTCCAGGTTTGATAGTGACGAGCGCCGATCTTCGATTAACCTACGTCGCTTCCACACCCGAGCCATCAAGGATGAGTAGACTAATGACAGTCGTCGTCATCGCGAAACGAGGACCGGCCAATGAATAAGTTAGGGCCGGCTCGTGGAAACAACACATTGTTTCTGCCTTTAACTCAGCCTTAGCTGGGGACGCAACGTAAACAAAAACCACCAATGCCAGATGGAAACCAGGCGAAATAAGGCTAGAAGTGGAGCTCCTCAGCCCCTGGTGAAGAAATAGACGTTCGGAGATGGATGAAATTAAGTGAAAGTAGTGGAGATAGTGCATGGCGGGTAAAATCAAAGCCGGCTTGGCCGAGGATCCGCCGCAAAACGGTCCTAAGATCCACGGCGATTGCACTGCAATGCCAGAAGACCGCGTCACGCTGGGTTCGTCTCTCTCCACTTTTGTGTTAGACGCGTGACTAGAGCCGCTGTTCAGTATCGTCAAACCCGAGACTAGCGGCCCTGGTTACTTTAAGCGTTGAATAACACCGGTCGGCTTTTCCGATCCACCCGCTGAAAACCAGGTTAAGGCCCAATCGATTGAAGCGATCATATCCACAAGACCGTCTTCAGGGCCCCTTGAAAGATGTTAAAAGCTACTGTACGCACTTGAACCAGCGTGGAGAAATCTCGGAGGCTTGATTCTGCCACGCGTTTCCCGCTAGGGCAGCTTTAATTTGACCTGCCTAAACAGGTTTGTATTGTTGCCACTGGGGAGCATGTTGCGAGCCGACTTCAGCGATCAAGAAAGTCAAGGTTGAGACAATTGACCTCTAGAGTCAAATTGTGAATGGTAGATGATTCAGACCGCCCCTTTCATATCCCCGAATTGAATGTCCATCGCGCAATCTGATTATCTTATCTAAACTCACTAAGCTTGATCTAGACCCACTAGTCCCGATTAAGACACAAACAGAAGCACCCTGAACTAGACTAGACTTCTACGACTTCCCACGGATTGATGTGGAATATTCCGGGCTCTATAGATGAAACTCAATCAATTTTAGCGTTTGATAAGTTCCGACCTTCATAACAGTGATGTCGGAGTTCCGAAACTAAATGAATGATGTTCAACACCCGTGTAGAAGAGATGTCTGGTTGGAGGAATTATTTCTTCCTGTGTATATTTGGGATTTTGGCGAATTATGATTTAGAATGTCAGATTCGTCGATACTACTGGCGTGCAATGCCGTCGGATGTCCGACTCACGTCCACGGGTTCGACCCAGACATCGCGCACTCACTTTGCAAGCCTAGTCTCATGTTCGGCTTCACATGTTCCATGACAGGGGCCAATTATTTTTGATGTCCGGGAGTCTTGAACTGGCGAATAATCGATGTACCAAAAGATAAATAACTTCCAACGTGCCAGATGAAGTGACAAAGGACAGGCAATTCGTCTATTTCCTATTTATAAAGAGGGTATATTGAATAATTGGTGCCAGAATCCATCACACAGGCATCACAGTCCCAAGCGTGACGGAAAATGACATATTTTGTCGCAAACAATGCCAAAGCATAAGAGGTCATTAAGAGCAAGAAGCCGGCGTATAACGGGACGAAAAGAACACCTACTCATCATCCAACTGATCGGCCCAATCGCCAGAGATGGGTGAAAACGTAGAATCTAAGCTTTCCATCGTGGATGGTGGTACGGCACTAGTGGGCGCGTCCTCTGATGTCTTCAATGGCTTCCCAGGAGGCAATGAGGGGAAATCAGCATCACTGTTCACTGCAGGCTTTTCACCCGCTTTTTCAGATGGTCCTCTGGAGACAGAACGGTCTCCACGAGGACCCCGACCCCGACCACCGCGACCACCGCGACCACGTCCTCGCCCTGGGCTTAAGCGTGATGGAGACTCTTCCGAGTTACCCTCATCAAAGTCCTTTCGCGCGTATCCAGATACACCACCATGCATACCTCGCCGGAACTGGCTTCCACCACCGCGCGGGCTATAATCCTCTTCCCGTTTCTCTGAGTCCCATTCACGGCCGGTCTGAGCCTTTAATTTCCGCTGGCGATTCTTCTCGCGTTCACTGTCCATGACCTTGCGGTGGGCAAGCTCTTCGCGTCGTTTCTGTGCTGCGGCTTGTTCGCGCTCCATGAAAGACGCTTGATCGGCCTCGGCGCGTGCATGTGCAGCAGCCTTCTTTGCCGCGTTTTCTTTGGCGGAGGCAATACGTTTCGAGAGCTCTTCTTCTGTCAACTTGGGCTGAATAAGGAAATTGTCAGTATTTGGCCTTAACACCCAGCACAAACGCGTAGTCGTCACTCACCTTCCGAACACCACCTGTGGCGCTTCGATCCCCCCGAACAGCTGGCGTACGCGCCGCATCGGTGCCATTCGCACCTGCAGCATCGCCCTTCTCCTCCTCATCCTGCGTGGGTTGTGACTTCTCCGTTTCCTCAGACTTATTTGGGTTTGCAGCTGGCTCTTCCGGCGCGGCCTCAGGCTCTGTCGTTGGCGTCGAGCCCTTGCTCTGCGGTGTACCAGCAGCGCGCTTTGGCTCTGCCCATCGCGACTCTGACAATCCACCGCCGCTACCACCGCCAGTGCCACTGCCTCCACCCCTGCCACCGGTCTTTCCTTTCCCGCGCCCACGCCCACGCCCTCGATCGCCGCCGCGCCCGCGCTGCGAACCCTCTCCTCGCGGCGAGGCAGTTTTCTCTGGGACAGGAGTCTCCTCCTTTTGCGCGACCGGTTTGACAGGTTCAGGTTCTGGGACGGGTTCAGGTTCGGGCTCAGGAATAACTTCACTCTGGACCTGCTGTTCCTCCGCCGTGACCGGGATGATTTCGTCGTCGAAGAGATCGTCTGCGCCTCGGGTCTGGGCGAATTCGTCCATGCTAGGATCGTCCATGGTATATATAATAAATCTGACAGGTATTCCGACAGGTGCTTCGAATGGTTCGTCCGGCGCGATCCGCGAAACTTTGACAGCTTTGGTAACTTTGATGGGGGCGCGATGGAGTTGATCCGTGCGGAGTGGAGGGGCTGGGGGAATTGAACAGAGGGGCTTCGCTGAGGCGCTTCCAAGTTCTTGCGAGAGTTGGAAGACGCTTTGTCGGCAGTTATTCTTTGGCCGGAGAGCGAAAGCTGGCCGGGCGGTGAAATTGTGCTATTGGACACCTCCCATGAGGGCCTGATGTCTCAGGGTCTCAACACGTGGTTGTTGCTGCAATATTTGGTACGGTCTCGCTTTCCGTGCCAGTGTTATTTGATTGATCTGACGATATGTGTATCTTTAGGAGAGATCGGATCTTCTGGCAGAAAAAATTGTAATAATATGAAAGTCGGAACAAAGAGCAAAAATTGGGGCCAGAGGGCTTCAAAAAGTGGGAACTTTTCCTTGATGTAGGTCGTAGATAAGATGCACGGATAGTTGATCAGACTTTGTATCACAAACGTTTTTACAAAGCTTCTCCATGAAGGAGCCTGTTCCCTGGGGGTACAGACTGTGTGGTTGGACTGGAGCCTTTCAGGCTGGGTATCGTCGGATGTCATCGTACTATGTATTATGAAGCAACATACTGCGGACTAAGTTAGAGTGCTTTTCAGTGAGAACCTTCCAAGTCTGCAAGTCTGAACATGCAAGGAAGAGTGTGCTCTTTACCTTGCGCTGCAGAAAGACGTTTGGTTTCCAAGCAGAATAACAGGAAACAGACGTTGGGACGAACTACTTATCAAAGCAGGGCTCAGGTCTCTCAAGATGCAATTCAGGCTCTTGTAGCAACAATAAGTCGATGTTTGTCTCATGGGTACAGGTGGAATTATGATGGATCTTATGCCTAGGAGGACAGTGTGATCTTCAGAACCTGAAACACCCGGGGCCCGGGGGCCACCTGGCGCTTCGAGCTTGGATAAAAACCAATAACATCGCAGGGCAAAATCACTGGACATCTGACTGCGCCACATTCATGTAGGCACTGAAGCTAGATGGTGGTCCACTTTCAAAACTAAGGGAAGAATATTCTTGCAACTACGGGCTCTGCAGACCATGTGCCAGATGGACTCTGTGCCTCATGAATATAATCGACAAGGAGTTCATGAAGATGAAAATTGGGGTATAAATGGCAAGACTTGATGTCGGAAGTATGTTTACAGGACTAAATCGCTCTATCTGTGACGAGGATTGTACTTTTAGTTGACACTCGCTTTAATTATTTATAAATGTTATCTGATCGTGACATTTGCCGTAGGAATGCCTAGAATGTAGACATAACAGAGCCAACCTGACCACTTCTTCCGAGATTCTCCAGATTCCAAGGTTCTCTGTATTCAAACAAACTGGTCTTTGTGCGTCTCTACCCACTGCTCCAGGGTTGTTGGCTCCGCCTTGGTGAATTTTCTAATATTGACAGGTCCTTCTGATAGACCAACAAAGGGATAATCTCCATCAGGGTGCTCCGTAGCACCTTTGACGCAGACACCGGCAAAGATCGCATCAATACCACTAGCGACCATAGCTTCAGCAGCCTTGTCAAGAGGCACCTTCAACGTCTTTACGTCTTGGCCCAAGGACTCTCCAATGATACGGAAAGCATCTTTCAAAGGTCTTGCCTCGGTCCCGAAAAGACGAACTATATGCTGGTCGGAGCCATGAGCGAGGATAGCCCCAGACACACGGCCGATGTCCTCAGGTGCGATATAGTCAAACTTGGCCTCTGGTAGAGGCAAGGGAACTTCACCGCTACGAATAGCTTCCTTGAACCAGGTGAGGTTGCTAGTGAAGAAGCCCGGGCGCACGGCAACGAACGAATCGACGCCGAAGATTTCCTCCAAGGCAATCTCAACCTTGGCATGGATGTTACCGATGAAGTCGGCCTCGGGAACATCACGAGGGTCATCCTTGACACTGGCGCTGCTCAGCAAGACCACGGATTGGATACCTGCATCCTTCAAAGCTTGGACGGTGCTTCGCATGTAGTCTGGCGAGTCGAAAATGACATATAAATATGCGACTGTGGCGCCACTCTCCTTCACAGCAGACTCAATTGATTCGGGCTTCGTGAGATCGGCTTGAAATCTCTGGGCGGAGATACTAGCGAGCTTTGGGATAGGTTTGGTAGGATCACGCATCGCGAGAGAGACCTTGGCGCCTGCTTGATGAGCAGTGAGGGCAGCCGTGGAACCAACTGCGCCAGTTGGGCCGAAGATGAGGACATTGCGAGACATAGTGAGAGTAGCTGAGATAGAGTTTGGAAGACGATGATTTGTGTTAGAAGGGCTCTTTCGCTCGGGTCTGTCACCTTTTTATAAGGGGACTGTACAATTGCTAATTCCTTAACCTTGGAGACAGGCGATATCTTCATTCGCTGATTCCCATACTCCACTTTCAGATATTCGAGACTCATACTAGGCCATTGCATTGATTTTGCAAGCTATTGTGGATCATTTGATGTCATCTTCACTGTCTGTTTCCCATTTAGTGGGTCTATGTTGTCTGTCTCGCTCCACCGGGCGGCCGAAACGCCGGGGGCCGAGTGGATTATCAAGCGCTGGTGGAATTTGGGGCTTCCCGAAGCCCTAAAATCGATCTGGCCCAGCATAGCCCAGGGTAAAATCCGTCAAAGCCCGAAGAGCGATAATTCCGTAATAAATTTATTATCTTTCACAATATCATGTGATTGTCTGATGCTACATCAATCAAGCCCGTGGCATTCGTAACAACGTTGGAAGGCTGCGCGCGACAGTTGCCAGTTCCATATTTTGGCGATGAATCTTCCAGAGAGGCCCGTCTATTGTGAGAAAAGAACATTGATAGGCACCACAAAAGAAAAGAAGAACAACCGAACAATGGAAGTTCACAGAGATGCCAAATATTCTGCAGGGCCTTTGTTACATTTGCAGCGTGAAGTGCGATAAGGAAGTTCTAGCTAAGTGATGTATGCGGAAGTTTAAGCGCTGATTGACTGAGACCTTTTCTGTTGTTTGCACGCATCAAAAACTGATTCTTCAAGCCATTGAAAAACCTTGAAGTACATTCACACCTAAAATTCGAGCATTGAAGGAGATCTCCGCGCCGCTGCGCTATATATCACTCCAGATTCCACTAGTTCTTCTTTTCGTCATTATCTATCCAAGGATCTATTTCTCATGGTCTATCTCTATTTCCATCTCTACCTGAGTATCATCATAGTTACTGGCCGCTTCGTTCTCTTCCTTCATCGCATAGCGCTATTACTAGCATCGCAGGCGTATTTGAAATGGGTGAGACGACCCCCTGTTAGCGAGATAAAGATGATTAACCCAGATGAGGAGCCAGCTGATCTAACTAACTCCCAGGCTCCAAACGTTATTTAGTAGCGCATAACAGGTCTAAAAACACAAACCTGGCCAGTCGAGGAATAGTGAGATACGAAAATTCCCGAATCGCCCAACGTCTTCAGTGCGCCGGATTCAGGCTCTTTGACTCAATCCCAAAGCTTACCTGCAAAGACGATTGGGTGCCATGGGTTATCAGCTTGAAGATAGCCCTTGATGCCTACGACACAAATGACTTTATCATGCTCACCGGCTACATACCTCAGCCGACTGAAGTGGATGACATTGATGAATCCATGGCAGTAGCCCGGATATGGGAAGAGAAGTCCTTTTACTTACTTCCTATCTTGAATTCTGTCGTAAACATAAGCATTAAAAAAGAAATGCTTGGGAATCAAAAGCTGGATGATTTGGATGTCTTTATGGCTTTCAAGAATCTGAAAAACAGATTCGCACCAAATAAGCTCTCTTTTGATGGGCTTTGACTAGGAGAAAGCATCACCTGTCATGGATTGGCGACATGAGTCCGCTATCGAAAAAAAAAAAATAGAATTACTTGATAGTTAGTCTTCGGTATCAGATAACAACTTCTATGATCTCAAAAGTGTCATGCCAATTATGAAATATTATGCATTGGATATTGAAAAGTTCAACTGGATCACGCAAAAAGTGAAGTTGCTTGTATTTCAACTTAGCTCTCCCTTCGGCTGGTAGAGCCTCGTATTGTTGCAAAGAATTAATATCATAACGACCTCCGACGACCAATTTGAGAGCCTCTTTTCTTATTTCTAAAAAGGTCATGCTGTTCAGAGAAAGCAACTTCACTAGAGCTGTCAGTAACAGGCCCCGAGGTACCAGCCACCTTTCGAAGCATCAATCTGTTTTCTGCCTCTGGGTGCAATAGCTTTACTTTCAACGTACTGGCCGACAGTTCCATCCTGTCAACGACCTCATAGTCGTCCCCCTTATCAACAATCCCAGGCTCTAGACCATGGTAGAAGAAAGGCAAAACAGAAGATTTCCATAAACTCGCTTTCTGATGCCTGTTCAGCTGTACTGTTGAAAGAAGAAAGACAAGTCCAAGGACAAGTAAAGCAGCAGGGAATGTTAGCCAAACCCACTTCACAGAAACATAGCTTTCTCTGCTACTTGCCAATCCAGTGACGAAGCCACCCCCGCTATTTCGAGCGAGCCGTGAAAGTGACGCGGCTATATTACCCAAAATCGGCTCTAGCCCGGAGTGTAACACCTTTCTCATCTCAACAGACGATGTAGTAATTGCGTTCAAGCTGGACAGCCAATTTCCTTGGCTCGTCATAGTGAAGGTACGGTTCCTAGTTCCTGGCAGAGGTAGACTCTCTGTATATGGATCCACTGATATGTCGCAAAATCTGAAACTCTCCGGGTCCACGAAACCCCCATTTACTGTGGGGTTGTCCTCAAGCGTTCCGCTTGCAAGCCAGTCTTTGTATGGACTCAGGCTAGGCTTCCAGCAAATGGTTCTACTTTTAATCCCTCTGATAGGAAGAAGGTGCATTTCCCCGAAATCTTCGTCGATGACGTGAACATGTGAATTTCCAGCTGATAAAGAAACGTTGTATGTCCTGCTGCACAGCGACAACACACATTCTGTGACTTTTGAGACAGTCATATTTGTCCCAGGGCGAGGTGGGTTATCTGAATCACTGGCAAATTGCAAGCTCCAGCCTGGCAGATCGAATTCACCATGCGCAATCACCATAAGCGGGTTCTTCACTCCATGGACGGTGATATTGGGCAGTCTTGCCATAACTTCGGTGTTTCCAGGCTCGATGGTTGAATATTCAGAGCTATTGACAGGGGTGCCATTCGGGAATATGAACTCGGCTTCCAGGGAGTGAACTAACCAAAGGGTGCTCAATGGGACCACTAAAGTGGCATTACTTTCAAGAGCAGTGCCCTTAACGACCGATACAGACCCATTTGACCATGATCCATGAGGCAATGATATGTCGCATGGCATCGTTTGAGTCTGCTTTTGTGTATTAACCCCGATTTCAAGAGAGGTAGTGTCGCATCCATGTAGATTTGCGTTCGCAGTGACATCTTCACATTTTTTGCAGATTTCAATTGATCAGAATGTTGGCCAAGTGCAATCACTCGAGGGACACTGCAACTCGAGGGGGAAATTATCTGACCAAAACCCCGAGATGACTGCATCGAGAAAGTTAACACCTTTTTCGGAATCGTCTGGAAAAAGTGGATTCGTATCGACGGGGAAGTCAAAACCAGCGAAAGCATCCACCCCATCTCTGGGTAGGAACCAGCGCGACTGCGGAATAGTCGCATAAGAAGAGTTGTGGATCGTTTCTCGAACGGGATATGTCAGAATCTGTTGAATAAAAGGATCGAAGACTAGGAAGACAACAGTAATAAGCGCGCCAAGTGTGACGAGAGAACGCCCCTTATCTTGCAGCAAGAGTATGAGTGAGCCCCATGGACCCCGACTAGCACTGTCGTATGCCTGGAGCTCTAGTAGTGGTCAAGACTCTCGTAAGTATATCCACCTGAGCTGGCAAATGCATTCACCGATCACAAATAGCAAGGAGGCTTTGGAGCCTGTGGCTAGCGCAGAAATCATCGTGTTCAATGTTAAACCATGAAACGTATCAGGCGTTTTGTGTCAGTCATAGATCATGAGAATACATAGTATAGTGATAAAACAAGGAAAACTGAAGCACAGAGCAATGGACTCATAAAGCCAAGAGTTTGCGGCCATAGAGCCCCAGTGATGGCCGGTGCCTACATTAGTCTTCAAAGCATCCGATTCTTGTTGTGAAATGCTTTCAACTCCTCCATCTGCAAGTAAATGTTCATTCTGAGCATTTCGTGTCTCTTTCCCCGTTTTCTGGGCAGCTTGGAGTCGTAGGCTGTGTCGCCTCAGCGAGAATACTGCAAACCCAAGAATGACTACAAGTAAGACCCCCAATGTTACCCCAATGCCGATCCCAGCCTTGGCATTCACTGGGATGCTTTTTGGTGGGTTGAGCAAAGGTGAGTCTGTAGGTTCACCTGGTAGCTGTACGAGAACAGGATATAGATTCAGCTCATAGCCTTCTGATGGATTGTATGTCGAGGTACAGAGCGGCGTTTCGTGGATAATAACATATTCATAGTTACTTCAGGAACATAATCATTAGGCTTCAATTTTCAGGAATGGAAGGATTTTTATTTTTTGCTCACGCTGGGCAACAATTCACATAGGTCACTGTCGCTGTTGTATTAACAAGGCGTCGCTCAGTCGTATTGGCGACATAAGAACTCGGACATTCCCTGGTGAGAAGTAGGACGTAGGGTTCCATCCTGGCGGCATACAGGACGTTGGATCAGCATAAGCCAAAGGCTCAAATCGAAGTTTCCCGAAGGAAGTCCCAATCAAGGTGGCCTGGCTTGTATCAAAACAAGCTGCCGGTGGCGAGAAATCTGTGGTCAATGGAAGAGAGGCGTCTTTCGTGGCTGCCATCTGACGAAGACTGTCACCGGATTTGAAACGTTGAAAGGAAGTAGAACTGATATAAAATATCAGCGGATGGGTTTTTTAGCACCCCTCACGAAAGATGCCCAGGTGCAAACTTCGGCAGGTAGTGCCTCTGCGCCATTGGATCAACTCCAATCATTTTCAAGACTTTGGCAGGGTCTTCCCTTCCAATATTCCACATATTACGTCAGACTCACGACGATTTTGAGTCTATATTATGTTCTCTGTTACGCAAAGTGATTGAAATTTTCGACTTTGTCGGGCACTGCCCCCTTGAACTCGGGAGAGACGCATGATTAATTGATAATTAATCAACATGTGAATGTTTCGCCAATATCGTTTGAGGGAGTTTTTCAAAGATCCAACTCTACAAAGCAATCCAGTTAACTTTCTTTGGCTCACACCTGGGCAAATCTGTCAAATTTGGTACCAGAGCATGAAGATTCCCAATTTTGATCATCTTCCTCGGCTGCGAAGATTCACCACCACCGGCGTCCTTCAGCAACAAACCATCCCATTGTCCGGTTCGGCACCGAAGATGAATCGCGTAATACATCCCAAGCGCTCCGTAGATTTCCGGAATCAGCTTTTGAATCCAGTGCCTGAGATCCCCATGATACATGCTTCCCTGAGGTTGGAAGTTTTCCCGCTTCACAATGTGCTCAGGGACCGGGATACTCAAATCGGCAAAGCATTGCGTATACTTGATATCGCCGTAGTCGTTTTCAGATGAGAACAGAATCTCTACAACCGGTAGAAGTACCGAACCATCACCGCGAACTTCCCATGTCGATACGGACGGATAGTCCGCCGTCTCTTGGGCTGGCGAGTACTGGCGTCGCGGTTCTGAGATTTGGGCTCGGAAGGGGAGCATGGTGCCACGGACGACGCCTTGAGTACTCACATCGTCGACGGGTGGGTAATTGATCAAAATTGAGGAAATAAAGAAGCTAGACCCTAGATTGCGCGCGACTTCTTGAACGAAGGCGAGCGGGTACTGGTCGAAGACGAAACCTGGCTTGTTGGGCTCGCGCTGCTCCGTCATGTCAGTGGCGGCCTTGTACCATTCTTCCATGCCGAGGACAGACATAATCGCCTGTGCACGACTGTGACTGCAGTATCGACTGGTCGCTAGGAAGAGGATTTGCTCGCGCTGGAGCTCGTGAAGACTGCTCATTCCAGTGCGATCAAGCAAGTCAAGTACTTCGTGGAAGCCCGGGTGTACGAGGGGCTTCCAGCGCTCGAGAAGATGGTCTGCTGAGGTAGTTTGATCATTGAATTCCCTAGAAAGTACAGACTTTACTCCCTCAGCGAGGGAAACGAGTGTGTTGAAGGCAACGAGGGCCTCATTATCGCCTACAGTGAGGAGGTCGAGGTTCTTGTTGCACATCCAGATGTCAGGGCGCAGGCACACTTCCTGCAACGTCCATAAGGAGCTGAACCATGACAGGGTCTTCATGTCCGGTGAGAACAGCCCCGTGGCCTGGAGCTGGTCATTTGGATTCCATGGCGGGATATTTATGCAAGTTCCTTCATCCCAATTCGAGAACTGGTGGTCCAGATATATGGAAGACATCCACTGAACAGCACTGCGCATACCATCCCAAGACTCCGGCGCAGAGTCAGTATTCCACCAAGCGATGGCATGTTTAGCGCTCTTGAAGATTGATGCTTGTGAAGCAATCTCGTGCCGCATGGCCTGCCGCAGGTCCTTGTCAAGC
Source organism: Tympanopsis confertula (assembly GCA_026745395.1). Classification (NCBI taxonomy): domain Eukaryota; kingdom Fungi; phylum Ascomycota; class Sordariomycetes; order Coronophorales; family Scortechiniaceae; genus Tympanopsis; species Tympanopsis confertula. Next base: position 14,129 of record JAOYNU010010001.1, read on the forward strand.
TCCTCCCCACAGCCCTCCTGCGGAATGCAAACCAGGTCAAACCAGACATAGCGTGTATCCGTAGGAATCTGTGCTAGGATATGTGGAAGTCGCTCGACATCAAACAAGGAGTTCCGCGGAATCAGCCACGGCACGCTGGGTTTCATATTGACCCCAGGCTGATCTCGTTGCCGCCACCTGCCCCAAGTGTGACTGATAGCTGTGTACGGAATATCGAAGCCATATTCGAGCAACAGATCGCCGTCGGGGGAACCAATACTGAGATCCAAAGTCCTCCGCTCTTTCACATCCCACAAGTAAAGCGGGAGCCCGCGAGTCTCTCCCAGCCAGGGACAGGAATTGATACTGGAGCCGGTGCTACAGCGAGGATCCAGCCCGGATAAGTCATCACTCCCCAGGATCCGTCTTCCTGCGCGCCAGGCTGGGGAGCTTTCTTGCCGGTGAGCAAGATATCCCTTCCCATCTGGGGAGTATGGTACCTGGGATTGCTGTTCGGCGTGGCTTCGCGGGGAGCCAGCCTCAACCGCAATGGCTAGACAAGCAGCTCTCTGCGCCGAGCTCTGTCGGAGTTGAGTTAGATCCTGGCCAGTTCGATGTATTTCAAAATTCTTGAGCTCAGCGTTAAAGAGCGATTTCATACATCTGTTGTAAACGCAGTTGAAGCATAGTTTGTACCATATCCCACCTGCCTGGTGAATCGTCTCGCGCTCTCCGCTAGTTTGTGGGTAGAAATGAGACTCATCGTCGCCAAAGAGATCTTCTAGATCATCGTCGTATTGTTCTTCTTCTTCGTCCACAATACACACTTGGGAACACGTCGCCCACCATTCCCACAGAATGCAAAACGATCGTTCCATCTCCGGGGTAAGATGGCGCCGCATTCGTTGGGTGCGATCATCATTCAACCTCGCGATGACATTGCCGGTGGGGCTTCTTGCACTATCGATCACGCCGAGCTCCAGAGCCAGTCGATACATGATCGAGAAACATCTGCTGTACCCGTCTCCCATGCCCATCTCATCGCCATATATCGTTTCCATCAATGCGGCAAGGGGGAATGCATTGTCCCTCTTAGGGCTTTGCGCGGGTACCCGGTCATTGTGGCTCATGCTGTTATGCTCAAACCTTTTCGAAAATGAGGGTACATGAGAGGAGACGTCAAGATCAGAAGCGGGGTTGTTCGTTGAAAAAGTAAGCAAACGCGATGCTCTGCTATTGGCTGCATCTCTGCTAGTACGAAATCAGATCCATCTAGACGAAGGAGCCAAATGGGATACGCGCCCACGTACCAACCAAACCCTAGTAAAATTGGGTCTTCATGAAAGACTGTTTGACGGATGGAGTTTCATTTAGCTATAGCTCTATCTAGTCCTGTTAAGAGATAGCAAGCATATCGCTAAAAGGGCTTCTCGCTACCAGATACAGCTTTGAACAGAAATTTCAACTTTTTAGCTGCACAACATGCATCTCCACTATATCGTAAGATTTAAAGTCAAACAAGGCTTTACTCCTTCGCCTTATCAGAGTATATCGTATCACTAGGATCTTAATTCACAATCCTTCCAAGGTTCTGCAAGCAAAGTCACCTGGGCATAAAATAGCCAAGGTCAATTCTCAGCTGCGCCAAATAAATAAGCGCCGCTAAATCAACGATTACCTTTTCACCAGCCGCTCCAAACAATCCTTTCCATCTTGCTGTCGCGCATGATACGTCGCAATAAGGCTCACCTTTACCGTCTCAGCCCCATGCCTCTTTTCTCCAAAAAGGATCGCCGGCTGATTCGAAAGGTGGTCAGCGATCTTAGCTTCCGTACTCGTATCCTGTCCAAAGGACGTATAGCGGACAATATGCATCGTCATGACGATGTATAGCTGGTAGCAGGTCCACGCGTACTGAACCAGCGGCGGCATCCAGAGAGTCGAAGCCAGCAATCCCAACGGAAATAAAGTAGCAAAAAGCGCTATAATGCACAACTGGAGAATCTCCCGGGTTCGATTCCGGACTGGGTGGCCGTAGTGCCGGAAGAACTGCTGTACGAGGGCCGGGAGACCCGTAAACAGCATAAGATCGCCACCTTGGGATTGGGGGAATTGTAGGATAAAATCACGAGGCTTTTCGGACTCGGTGGTCGGCGTGGTCGACGGTGATGAGGGCGAGGGTATAGGGACGATAGGCTCGCGGTCGAGGGCGAAGAAGGCACTCATGGTGCGGAGGAACAACGGGGCTAGCCAGATGAGACACCAGAGTGATCGGCTTATGGTGTATATAACGGCAAAGAGAATTATGCCCGAAAGCTCAGCAATGAAGATGCTCAGGTAAACGTGCCAGCCTGGTCGGCCGCAGTTCTCACGCACAAATGCCATCTGTGAGGCTTTATCTTCTGCCGTTGCTGGAGTGAATATGAGATGATAGACGGCGACTTTCGCTCGTAATAGAGGCCGCTCATTTTGAACTGGCAAGGGGATCCCCTTCTCGATGACGGCCTCTCCTGCCGGTGATCTAGATTGTTCGGCGGGTAGAGGCATGTAATGAAGAGCGCGCGCCCACATGCAGTTACGGGCTGCGCGAGGCTCAGAAGTAGTATTACCAGGGATGATATACATCCAGTCTGTTTTTGTAAAGAAAGAAGTGCCCAGCATGTGACCTTCGTGGGCACCCTTCAAGAGGCCTTGGGATTTAGCGATATCGAAGGTGCTCAGTGCGGCTTTATGCAAAGGACCCCCCATAGGCATCAGGAGAGCCAGCATTGGGATGGATCGGAGTGTGAGATGGGAGAATGATCGCTGCGGCCATAATAACGACACAAACCAGATGTCGGTGGCTGCTTCTGCTCCGATATAACCAAGCACCGCAGCAAAGGCGCCAAAAACCCCGCCTTGGTCGGACATTCCTTCAAGCGATATGATTTTTGGGAGCAAAAGGCTGTAAGCAAACCACATTCAACCTTATGGATTATATGACCGAATGTATTATCATGGGGATCAGAATGGATGATATGAGCAAGTTTTGAGTCGGTTGGTGACCTGCTAGGCTGATTACTTGGTGGGCGGGTAAGCGCTGTCAGGCTGATCTAGGCTAACGTAGGATCCAGCCGCAGGATGGGGCTGTGAAGAGGTACAGTCGGCCAAATGTAGTTCATAATTGCCACATGCGGAATCTATCTTCCGAATGTTACCTAGATGTCTCTATTGAATCGGGGATACGATTGTACATCAGTAAACATCTTTAATCTATGGGCGCTGGTTTGATTCCACGGTTCAGGCCCAAACCCTGGAAAGCTTGCCG
>JAOYNU010010112.1:0-17383 GCA_026745395.1 Tympanopsis confertula
CGATTTATATTTAAGTCTCTATTTTTTAGAGAGTTTTTAGAATATAGATTTTTAGGGTGGCCAAAAGGGGGGGTGGCTAAAAGGGGGTGGGGGACTCTACTTTTTTCCTAAAATTATAAAATTAGATTATCTAGGGATTATATAGGCCTAAATACCCTTACGAAACCTACTTATATTTAGTTTAAAATAAGCTATCTAAGATATAATAGGTTAAAGGTCTCTAGGCTAGTCGACGATTTACTAAAGGCGGCGGGGCTAGATCGGGTAGAGGGTAATTCTATATTTAATAGAAGCTCTATCGGATATCGTAGAAAAACTATAATAATTAGAATCTATAAAAGGTTTTATATTAGATCTATTATTTATAATAATATCTATATAAGTACTTTCCTCTTCTAAAGAGGCTTAGGGTTAAATAGGGATTTCTAGGGGTTCTAAAGACTTTAAGTCGAGATTTTAATTTAGGGTTATTCTTTTTCCGATTCTAAGTCTTCCGAGTTATCTAAAAAGACTTATATAATTTTAAAAATTTTCCTAGTTTTTATAGCTTTCGTATAGGCTTTTATAAAAACTAGAGTTTCTCGGATAGCCTTATATATCTAGGAATCTTCGAAAACTAGAATAGGGTTTTTAATATAAGCCTAGGTTTAGGTTAGGGCTATAAAGTAAAAGGCTTATAAGTAGCCCTTTTAAGTATAATAGAAGTAGAAATCGTATTAGAATTTCTTTTCTTTCTCTTCTAAAATTAGGTAGCTTTTAGAGATCTTAGAAGAAGGTTTTTAGTTTATAAAGTCCTTATAAGAAATCTAAATAATCTAAGAAAACCCCCGAGTTTAGAACTAGTTAATAAAAATTTAAAAAAGGTTTAGCGAGGTATAAGAAAAGGAGTAATACTTCTTATAATAGGCTAGGTTTTCTAAATCTAAAATAAATCCTAAGAAATTCTTAATATATAAAGTATAAATACCGGTTACTGAGCTTCAAAGACAGAGGGTATCACGTCTTACTGTATTTTTTTATCGTGGCATAGCTCGGATGGGTTCAAAATCTATCCGGCTATACGAATCTTTAATTATAAAAAAATATAAAGTATAAGTCTAGGGTTTTTCTTAGTTAATTAAAGCCTTTTAGAAATCTAGAGAAATATTCCCTTCTAAATACGAGATTTTTATACTTTCTAAAGTATTTATAAGCTTAGCTTTAGTAAAGAGATATTGAATTTCGGAAAATAGAAGGTAAATAAGTTTTTTTCTTTTATTTTTTTTCTTAGAGTTTATTTTAAGCGCTAATTACCTTATTAAAGTTTATATAAATAGACTTTAAATAAGCTAATAAATTCGAAAAATTTATAAGTTTTTCTTTTTCTATATTTTAAATATAGGCGGATATAAAAAGCTAGGTCGAGGATTCTATCCTATTATAAATATAGTAAAACTAAAAAAGTACCGATAAAAGTCCTATTAATACCGATTTTAGTTTAGGCTTCTAGAAATTAGGCTTTAAAATCCTTTTATTTTCCGGTAAAATAAGGAATATCGGGGAAGGCCTTTTTAGGCTAGGGATTTTTAGGGGCCCTAGCTTATTCTAGTACTAGAGAGGCTAGAAAAGCCGGGGGGTTTTTAAAAGCTTCTTAAGTTAATTCTAAAAGTTCTAGATAACTTCTTCTTATATAACTTATAAAGCGGCTATTTTATTTATATTAGCCTTTAAGTAAGCTAGATACTAGGCTTAAGGGTCCTAAATATATATTATATAGTCTTAGGGGGGGTTTTAGAGTTCTAAGATTTCTTAAAAATCTTTAAATTATAAAGTCCTTACTAGAATAATAACCTATCGTAAAGTATACTCTATTTCCTAGGAAATTCTACTAAATAGAGAGTTCTAATCTTAGAATACGAAAAAAAAGGACTTAGAAGAGTTCTAAGAAACGAAGAGGGGTTCTAAGAAGTTCGTAAAGTTTAAAAGGGCCTAGAAGTCGCTTAGGGCTTTTCGTAGAGAGTCTAAAGGCCTAGATATCGTCTAGGACTTTCCTAGGGGTTCTAGGGGGCTTAGATATCGTCTAGGACTTTTCTAGAGTTCTAAAAGGCCTAGATATTATCTAGGGCTTTTTTAGGGTTTTAAAAGAGTTTAGAATAATATAATAGTCTATATAAAAGGTAAACTTTTTTATATAGAATAAGATTATATTCTAAACTAAAGAGAAAAGAAAGAAGAAAGAGACCCTATAGGAGGTATAAGGTTCTTTATATATAGTAAAAGACTTTTAAAAAGTTTAGAGAAATTTATATAGTTCTATAAGCCTAGACTTAGGTCTAAGTTCGATAGAAGAAACTAGTAATATATCTTAGTACTTAGAGATATAGTATTTTAATAATATTTTATATTATCGGAAGACTAATAAGAAACTAATACTTAAACGTAGGGTTTCCCTATACTAGGGTTCTAGAATACCCTACTATCGATTACTAGTTCGATAATTAAACTATTAAGTCGAAAGTAAATTCTTTAAAATATTTAAGTTCTCCTAGTTCTAGAGGTAGTATTTTCTTATCGATTTAACTAGTATTCGTAGAACTAGATAGCGGCGAAAATAATAGGGTATTAGATAATATTAAAAGGGTTATATAATTAATAACTAATCTATATATAAGGCTATGTACGATTAGCGAGTATATAGCCGAGGCTTTAGAAGGGTCTTAACCCTTTATAATATCTATAAGCTTGGCTTTAGCGAGGAGGTATTCGAATTTCGGAAAATAGAAGGTAAATAAGTCTTTTTTATTTTTTCTTCTTAGAATATATCTCGAGCTTTAACTACTTTATTAAAATCTATATAAATAAACTCTAAATAGGCTAATAAATTCGAAAATTTTATAAGTTTTTACTTTACTATATCTTAAATATAGGCGGATACGAAAAACTAGGCCGAGGATTCTATCCTATTATAGATATAATAGAACTAAGTAAAAAAAATACTAATAAAAGTTCTATCGATACCGATCTTAGCCCGAGTTTCTAAGAGCTAGGCTTTAAAGTCCTTCTATTTCCTAGTAAAATAAGGGATATCTAGGAGGGCCTTTTTAGGCTAGGGATTCTTAGGGGCCCCGGCTTATTCCGGTACTAGAGAGGCTAGGGGGGCTAGGGGAGTTTTAAAAGCTTTTTAGAATTAATTTTAAAAGTTCCGGATAACCTCTTCCTATATAGCTTATAAGTCGGCTATCCTATTTATATTAGCCTCTAAGTAGGCTAGATACTAGGCTTAAAGGTTCTAGGTATCTATCGTAAGGTTTCGGGGGTTTTTAGAGTTTCTTAAAAATCTCTAAATCGTAGAGTCCTTATTAGAATAATAACCTATTATAAAGTATACTCTATTTCCTAAGAAATTCTATTAAATAGAGAGTTCTAATCTTAGAATACGAAAAAGAAGATCTTAGAAGAGTTCTAGGGAGTTCTAAGAAGTTCGTAAAGTTTAAAGGGGCCTAGAAGTCGTCTAGGGCTTTTCGTAAAGAGTCTAGGGGCCTAGATATCGTCTAGGACTTTTTAGGGTTCTTAAAAGAGTTTAGAATAATATAATAGTCTATATAAGAGGTAAACCTTTTTACGTAGAATAAGATTATATTCTAAACTAAAGAAAAGAAGAGGAAGAAGAAGTCCCTACGAGAGGTATAGGGTTTTTTATATATAGCGAAGGACCCCCTCGGGGTCTAGAGAAGTCCGTACGGTCTTATAAGTCTAGACTTAAGTCTAGATAAAGTCCTATAATTCGCTATTATTAAAAGATTTACTACTATCGAAAAGCGGTAAGGGGTTTTATTACTTAAGATCTTAGAATTTACTATTTTAGACTATTTAATTTAATAAGTAGGCTATTTAGTTAAGAATAAGTTTATTAGATAGCTTAAGTTCTTCCGGTTCTAGTAGTAGTATTTTCTTATCGATCTAACTAGTATTTATAGGGCTAGACGGCGGCGAAGATAATAGGGTACGACTACGTATAGGGTTACGTACGATTTAGCGAGGGCGTAGCCGAGGCTTTAGAAGGGTCTTAACCCTTTATAACTACTTTCTAGGTACTCTACTAGTAAGTTCTTTATTAAGTATCTAAGTTATAAAATATACTTCTTATTTCTAATACGAGTTTTATAGATAAATAGCTATTTATTTATAAGTAAAACTACTTTTTATCCGCTAGCGAAGTATTAATCCTTATATATTAAAATTATATATAATAATAATTATAAGTATACTATTAGTTACTACTTTAATAGTATTAATTAGCCGCTTCTATCTTATCTTATATACTATTTTTTACTAATTAATTTATACTAAATTAGTATAGAAAAGCGTTATTATATAACTTAGGGTATAATAATATAAAATAGTAGTTTTAGGGTAGCTAAAAAGGGGGGTGGCTGAAAGGGGGTGAGGGACTCTATTATATTAAACTTCTCGAGGATATTAGTAATATATTAATCCTAGTAAAGACCGATTAATCTATCGGATCCTTCTATAATTCTAATACCTAAATTATATAATAGCTAGAGTCCTCTACCCCCTTTTGGTTACCCCGCTTTTTAGCTACCCTAAAAATTTATATTCTAAAGACTCTCTAAATAATAGAGACTTAAATATAAATCGACTTAATATATACTATAATAAGTATATAAGGTTAGATTATATAATATAGAGACCCCTACTCCTTTTTAGTTAACCTAATAGTATATATTCTTATAGTATATATTCTTAAATTTTAATAAAAATATAAAAAGTTAAATATAAGTCGATATAAATTAGATAATATAATAAATATATAATATAATAAATATATAAAATAATAACGTAAAATATAAAACTTACTTTTAAATTAAGATATAATAAATAGTATATATATAATTATTTCTAGAAATATAGTAATTTATATATTTTAATATATATTATAAAATAATAAAAATTAGATATTCTAATAACTATATATAATTATATAAAATTGAAAAAAATCTAATTAGAAGAATAATAATATATTAAGAAATTATATTATTAATATAAAAAATTATTAGAAATTTAATTTATATAACTTTTTGTTATATATTAAGTAAGAAAAATTATTTTTATATATTTTTATAATAAGGATATATATAGAATAATAATAATAATATATAAGTTTTCTTATTTTAAAGTATATATAAGATTATATAAATATATACCGGTTACTGAGCTTTAAAGATAGAGGGTATCACGTCTTACTGTATTTTTTATCGTGGCATAGCTCGGATGGGTTCAAAATCTATCCGGCTATACGAATCTTTAATTATAAAAATATAAATATATTACTAAATATACTAAAATATAATATATAAAAATATTTTCTAATATATAAAATAAAAATATATTATATAATATACTTTTACAAACTTATTTTATTATATATTAACTCTATTTATATTTAATTCTCTTTTTTTATCGAGTTTTAGAATATAAATTTTTAGGGTGGCCAAAAGGGGGTGGGGGACTCTAGTTATAATATTTAATTAGTATATAACGATCTAGTTTTTCTATAAAATCTTTAATTTTAGTATTTATAAGTCCGATTATTAAGATATTATCGATATAAATAACTATAATTATACTAGTATTATAATCGATATATACTATATCGTCGTAGTATACGTCTATTATTCTAATAGCTTTTAAGATATATTTTAATTAAATTTAGAAGTTATTTTTAGCTTATTTTAAGCTATATAATAGTAAATTAATTTTAATAATTTTATTTTTCGCCTAATTATATTATTTTATTTAGATTAAGTTATACTCGAAGTATAATAATAGTAGTTTAAAAGTCTATATATAGATATCGTACTTAAACTTATTATTAAAATAAGTTAATACGATATCGATCTATTACTATTTATACCCTTTTACGACTACGAGTACGAGGATAATTCGCTATAATACTAATCGTACTATTAATAAGTAAATTTTATTATAATTAATTCCGTATTATTATTAAAAACCTCTTATAATTAGATAAATTTTATACTTTATAATTTTACCGGTTTCGTTATATTTAATTTTAGTAATTAATTAAATATTAATTAAATATTAATTCCTAATTTCGGCTTTATTAAATATACTTTTCTATAGTAATTTAGTAATTCTATTAAAAACTACTTTAATTTACTTATATTTATCTAGAATACTTAATACTTCTTTTATAGTATAAAAATTATTATAATTATTAATATTAATAATTCTAAGTGGAGAAAATATATATAAATTATTAAAGAATTTATTATTAATTTAAATCTATTTAAAGAAAGTCTAATTATATTTAATCGCCGATTTTAAGGTTCTTAGTAGTATATTGGTATTAATTAACTTATTTTTCTATTATTTATTAATTATCTACTAGAGTAGCTATTACCTATTATTATACCTCTAAGAGCTTTAGAATTATATCTTTAATTATAATATACTTATTACTAATATAACTTTATTTCTTATTTATTTAAATAAAATCGATATTATAATTATAAGTAGTAAAAAAAAGTAAAATACCTCTTTATATCTACTAGGGCCTATTACTAAAATCTAATTAAACTACTAATAATTATATAGCCTAATCCTATTAACTAAAAGTAATATAATAATATAAAAACTACTATACTTCTTAGTTTATCCTTTTAATAATACTATTAGTCTATAAGTAATAGGATATTAAGAATTTTATTTCTATTTTTAGTAGTTCGTAGAAGTATTTCTAGAAGTTATTTATTTATTACCTTCTTCTATTAGAAATAATAGATTCGGAGGGCTTATAATATATATAAATATAAATTTAAAAAAACTTTAATTATATTATTTATTAACCTTATTCGTAATAGTATTAATATAGAGTTTTTAGAAAAGTAGTCTATAACTACTAATACTACTCGTATTATTATTTATTTAGTAGATATATTATAAAATCTATTAAAATAAAAGCCTAGTTTTATAATAGTATCGGTAAGGGTTATAGTAAATTATACTTTATTTATCTCTAAATCTTATTTTTATTATATATTAAATAGGTTTTCACGAATTTATAAGTATTTATTCCGAGTCTAAGCTAGAAGAATTATCGTATAAGTATAGAAATAAAAGTCTTATAACTAGTAATACTAAAGAAGTAGAAGAATATTAAATTAAGTACTAACTAATCGTTTATATATATATTAAAAATATCTAGAAAACTATTATAAATTCGTAAGTTTTTATATACGAAACTATCTATTTATTACCTAATAGGATAAAATTAGACCTTTTAAAAATAGTACTAAATACACTAGTATATTTAATAAAAGAAGATAAAAAAGAAGATAAAGAAGAGGAGAAAAAAGAGATATAGTAGTTTATTTTATATATATATTAATAGAATTCCGATATCTAAAGTATATCACGTATTATTAGGGTGGCTAAAAGGGGGGGTGGCCAAAAGGGGGTGAGGGACTCTAGATTATAATAAAATATAAATCATAGAGTCCCCCACCCCCTTTTAGCCACCCCTATTTTGGCCACCCTAAAAATTTATTTTCTTAAAACTTAATAAAAATAGAGATTTAAATATAAATTAATTTTATATATAATATAATAAACGTATATAACTATATTACGTTATATTTCTTTTATATATATAATAGAAAAGAAAGTTTTATATATATTATATTAAAATATACCTAGTATAAAGGACTAGTACTATTAGTAAAGATATAAATAGGTATCGATAGTATATTAATCTATCGTATACGGAAAGAAGAAAGGTGAAGGAGAAGAAGATATCTATCGTATAGTTAGGGTAATTATACCTTATATAGGAGCCGTATATAATTAAATTAGGCCTAGCCTTAAGCCCGTATAATCTAAGTATAGGCTAGTAGGCTTAGGTCTATAATACCTACTAATATATTTTTATAATTAAAGATTCGTATAGCCGGATAGATCTTGAACCTATCCGAGCTATGCCACGATAAAAAAATACAGTAAGACGTGATACCCTCTGTCTTTGAAGCTCAATAACCGGTCCCTACTAATATATATTATAAAAATATATAACTTATATATTAATATTAATAGATATAATAATATAAATTTATATATATTATTATAATCTATATTACTAATCTTATCTTATATATATTATAAAGTTTTATTCAATATATATTTTATAATATTTTATAATAATAATATAATATTTTATAATAATATTATAATATATATAACGTAATAATATATAAATATATTAGGGTTATTTTTAATAAATATCTTAATATTAATATCTATAATTATCTATAATTATTATAATATATAAGTTTTATTCTATTGAAATATATAAGAAATAATATAATATTAGATTTAATAATAAATCTATTTTATCTATTTTTAATAATACCTTTATATAATATTTCGAAATATTATATATTTATATTATATTATATATTATATATCGACTTATATTATACTTTATATTACCTTATATTATATTATATATCGACTTATATTATATTATATATTAACTTATATTATAAGTTTAATTTTTTTTAAATTTTAATAATAAAAATTATTCGGCTAATTATAAAGAAGTAAAGGACTCTATATTTCGTAATCTAAACTTATATACTAATTATATTATATATTAAGTCGATTTATATTTAAATCTTTATTTTTTATCGAGTTTTAAAAATATAAACTTTTAGGGTGGCCAAAAGTGGGGGTGGCCAAAAGGGGGTGGGGGACTCTAGTAGTTATCGAAGTATAAAAACTAGATAATATCGATAACGAATATACTAGTACTTTATTAAATCCCTAAGTATACGAAAACTATTACTCTATTATCGGCTTATTATACTACGTATTATTTATAACCCGAGCCGATATCTTACTAATTAATAGCTTACTATCGAGAGCCTAAGTTATACTAAAAGAAAACTATAAAATAGCTATTATTAAAGTCTTACGAAATTTTAAATAAATACTAATAATAAGTATCTAGTACTACCTAGATTTCGAACTAGTAATAAGTAATAACTTCGGGTTATATAGATATTATAATACTAATTTTAGGGTATTTAACGGATATAGTATAAAGGGATATAAGTTTATAATAACTAGAGGCTTAATCTACTAGAAATCGTATAATCTAATAATTATTACTAGAACTACTAGTAAAACTAAATACCTATTATTATCTAAAGTTATTTAAGAAACGACTTAAATATAAAACTTTCTCTAGGCCTTTAGCTATAAGCTACTAAAGCTAATACTTATAAATATAGATTTAATAGCTATAAAAGTATTAATCTATAACTTAAAATTTAGTATAAGAATACGCTATATTAGTAAATATAATTATTATAATTAGTATAGTTATAATAATAATACTATTAATATCTACTATATCTTTAATAAATAGTAAATAGCCGACTTCTTAATAAAAGTCGTAATAAAAGATAAATTTCTATACTATCGGGATCTCTTTAAGATAGAATTAATTAAGACCTTTATCGAAAGTTTAATTTCGATTATTAAAACTACGATCGTCGAATAGAAAAAGAAGAATATAGTATAAATAATAATTACTAGTATATATTAAAGGAGAGTATTAGGGTACGGGGATAGTATAGTTAGTACTATAGTAAAGGAATAGGTTAGTAGGTTATATAACTATATATTATATAATATACATAGGGCTAGAAGCTTATCTTCTAGCCTACCCGTATAATATAACTTAGAATAATTAACGCTCTTTACATAATACCACACCTATAGTGAAATCTCACAATAGTATATCTACGTATATTACGGACTTCCCCGCGCTATAGTTTTCTATAGAGGACCCTAGTTTACCGGTTTATTCTAGAAAGAAGCTTACCGATTTCTAGGAATTTAATAGTATTTATTTATGAAGCTATCTATTCTGGCACCCCTATAGATTTATCCGGGTATCTATATAAATCGTAATATAAATATATACTTGAGTTCCGGTCATTCGGGGCTTGGCTTTCTTTAGCGCGGTTACGAAAGTTTATTACGAAAATTTATCAAGTTAATACCGGTTACTAAGCTTTAAAGATAGAGGGTATTACGTCTTACTGTATTTTTTTATCGTAGTATAGCTCGGATGGGTTCAAAATCTATCCGGCTATACGAATCTTTAATTATAAATAAATATATACTTTAGTTTAATATCCCTATAGTAGTTAATATATAGAAATAAACTCTCCGATATTCCGATATTATAATAGATATAAAGTACTTTTACTATATAATAAAAGGGTATAAATAAATATATAGATTACCGTATTAGTTTCTATACCGTAAAGGTATTTTAAGGCCTAGAGATAAGTAATTATAAAATAATTATAGTATTAAAAAGCTATAGTTATAGGATAAAAGTCTTGCAATAATCCTACTTTAGTAATATTACTAGATACGTCTACTACTATTATAATAGTAATTTTATAGCTAAAAATAGTAGAATTAAAATAAATTTATATATAATAGATATATAAAGACTAATAGAATAGTAATAAGTATACTAACTATATACTTTAACTAGTACTTTTACGCGTTTCGGTATTCTATTAATAAGCCTATCGATAAATAACTATAGAACCGAGTTCTACGCGTTATATAATATATTTTCGAAAACTTTTCGATTATATAAATTATTTTTTAATTTATATAAAAAAGGATATTTTAAATATAGGATTTCTTTTATTTTCTTCTATACGTATTCGATAGGGTTTATATTAGGGCTATAAGCTAGTTATAGTATAACCTATATACTATAACGATTAAACTAATTTTTCGTAGGCGTAGAAAAATAAATATATATATTATCCTACTAAAAAATTACTAAGGGTATAATTAGGTACTGAAGCTTCCTCGAGAGCTTTAATATAACTATTTATAGTATATTATTTACGAGGAGAGGTCTCGTCGCGCGTTATAATTACTAGGGGTACGGAGGTGCTATTTAAAAGTATCGCCCCCCCCCCTATTATATAGATAGTGCTTGACAGCTGGCTTATAGTACGAATAAGCTAGTATAGTGAATATACTATACTAGCCGTCTACTATAACGCTTCTAACCCTACTATTTAGTACGGTAATCGAATTTATATAGTATTAAAAGTCAGCTATACTAGCTAGAACAGCTATTATATACGATCTATATAACAGGGGGAGCGATACTTTTAAATAGCACCTCCGTAAACGACTACCCTTCTAGATTCGACTAAATACTATTACTAACTACGTAGACTTTACGTAAACGCTTTACTCGATAAAGTCCCTATTATATTTAAATTTAGGGTCTCGAAATATCTATAAATTAGCTGAATTTAGTATATTAGAGATCGAATATTCGTCGGAATAAGATCCCTAGTATAACGATAAAGGGGTATTAGAAAGCTATAGATTTAGGGGAAATTTTTAACTATAACTTATAGCTAGTAAATCCTCTATTTTATATCGAAATTAATATACCTAAGTAGACCTTTAAAAGGAGTTTTTAGCTATTAGTATTATTCGTTTAATTCGACGCTATTTATATACGAAATATAATAATAAAGACCTCGTAATCGTATAACGATTATAGTACGTAATAGATAAATTTATAACCTTTTTCTAGGTTAAATTTACGTTTTTTTTTAAATTATAAAAAATATATCTACTATTAGAACCTAATAGCTTCTTTTTCCGGCTAAATCGATCTAAAAATATATATATTCTATTATTTTCTTTTCTTTTTACTATATAATAGATTATACTTCTACTATAACTATACTTTTATACTAATTACGCCGCTAGTACCCTAACTCGTATAGAAATATAAATCGTAGTTCTCTAATACGGAGGTGCCATTCAAAAGTCTGGCCCCCCCCCTATTATCTAGATTATATATAGCAGCTGGCCTATAGTACGAATATTCTAATTTAAGAAGACTATAGTATACCTATTTTTCTATATACCTACGTCTAAACTATCTAGGTAGCTCGTATTTATAATTTATTCGAATTTTACACGGTAGTAAAAGCTAGCCGTGCCAGCTATAACAGCCGTGCCAGCTGCCATATGTAATCTAGATGACAGGGGGGGGGGGGGCCAGACTTTTGAATGGCATCTCCGTACTTAGTTAACTTATAAGTAAATTTTCTCTTTACTTTTAATATAATACTAGTTTTATTCGATTTATTAGCTATTTAATTAATTAATAGCTAGTTAAAGTAGAGGCCGTAGTTATATTACTATTACGATAGAAGTAGGGTAGGTAGGGTTATTATAAGACTTTTATTATATAACTATATTTACGAATAAAAAGAAGTTATATATATATAAAGAAGTAATTTTATAGTAAAAATAAGTATTTATTTAAGAAGATCTAGCGAAGAAACTACTATCTAGCCTCTACTATAGCCTCTACTATAACCTCTACTATAACTACTATACCTAAAGTTAGCTATCGTATCTAAGGTCTCGATTACGAATAATATTTTAAAAGTATTTAGTAATCGCCGTATTAATAGTAGTAATTATTAATTAGTAGTAAGTAGGCGGCAATTATTTAGTATAAGTAATTATATATAAAAGTAGTAGCGAAAATAAAAATTAAGTATTTCTAAATTAGCTATTATTACTATTATAACTAGAAGTATAACTAGAAGTATAGTTAAAAGTATAGCTAAAAGTACGGCTTCGGCTTTTATAGCTATAGCTATAGCCTCGGCTATAACTACGACTACTTATATTTATATACTAAATACTAGTATATATACGAATAGCTATTAGTAGATATTACTAAAGTATATTAAGCTTTTTATTTCGTAGCCTTCTAAACCTTAGTATAACCGGCGGATCGAGGATATTTAATTATAGATTATAGATATTCTATAGATATATTATAAATTAGTAGATATAAAGAAAAAAGAAATATAATATAATAAAATACCTTAGTAATAGCTAAATACTAGTATATATAGATATCTACGATAAAAAAGTATATCCTATTAGTAATTTTCTTATATAAAGTATAATTATAAGGTATACTAAACTATACGCTAAATAGACTTAAATAAATTAAAACCTCGTCTTCTTTAGTTTCTTCTTTACTAACTACTATACGATACTATAGTAGAAGGAGAACTAGTACGTATTTCTAGATATAGTATAATAAGTCGTTTAGCTAAAACTTACCGAGATATTTATACTTAATTATAATAACTTTATAAGTATACTATTTATTATTACGATTAATCGTAGCTTTAGTATATAAAATAGTCGCTTAAAAGGTACCTAGTATAGTTATTTAAGAACTAAGTATAAAGTTTTTAAGTAAGAAGTAAGTCTATTTAATTATATTACTAGTACAGAGGTGCCGTTTAAAACTACCGCCCTACCCCCCTATTATTAATCTTATATATAATAGCTGGCCTATAGTACGAATATTCTAATTTAAGAAGACTATAGTATACCTATTTTTCTATATACCTACGTCTAAACTATTTAGTTAGCTCGTATTTATAATATCCTCCTAGATATTATCTAGATAATATTCGAGAAAATCTTCTTCTACTAATATAACTACCGATATAGTTTTAGCTACTTTTTAATAATATAGAAGCCTAATACGATTATAATAGAACTTCTATTAAAGTTCTTTATATTTATTACTACTATTAAGTCGGATTACTTCTAATATCGAGTATAGTAAATATTCTATAAGCTTTTAAAGGGTTTTATAAGCTAAGTTATACTAAATTCGTATTTATCTAGCTCTCGCTTTATATCGTATTTTTAGGGTACTTTTCTTAGTAGTTATCTTCTTTATAATAAACTATACTAGTTCTATAGGGTTAAGATCTAGTAAGTTTCTAAGCTAAAAAAAACTTTATTACTTAGTTAATATCGTAGATTCGAAGTTAATTATAATAAGAATAAGAAAAGGTTTTATCTTCTTAGATAATAGTACTTTAATAATTCTTCTTATAATACTTTACGAATAATATAAATTTAAAAAGAAAGATCTCTTATTAATATCGCTACTAATCGATACCCTTTTTAGTAGTATATATAAGATTACTATTAGTTTAATTCTATTTCTATAAAGCCTTTCGACTTAATTTAAATATATAGTAAAAAACTTTATTTTTATATACTACTTTTCCTCTTATATAGATTTTATAACTAGTTCTAGTATTTTATTAATAATTTTAATCTCGATATCGGCTTACTTATATATAATTTTCGACTCGGGTTTAAAGATATAGTAATTATTTTTCTTATACTATAGAAAATAAGCCTAGAATTAGAGCTATTTATATAAAATATAAATTAATAAGTAATTAAGAATTAGATATAATAAGAAATAATAGGATATAAATTTCTATAAAGCTTTTCTAGTATCTTAAATTATAACTATTCTTAAACGCTTTATTAGGCTACTACTAAAGACGAATACTACTATACTAATAATTTAGAAGTACTAAAATCTTATTACTTTAAATAACCTTTTTTTAGTTTTTAAGGGTCTAGTACTACTATTCTAAGTACTAAGCGAGTCGTACTATTTTCTAGGCTTTATTTAGGCTAGGTTTATAGGTCGGTTTAGTCTTCTATAAACTAGTTTTTCTTAGTATCTACTATACTATAGTTAGGCTAATAGAGATACCTCCTAACCGAAGATTATTAGTTATTTTATCGTATAACTTCTCCCGCGTATATCTATTTAATAATACTAAAGCTTCTATTTTATCTATAAGTTCTAGTATACTTTTCGATAGCTAACTATTACGTAGTTTACTAGCGAAAAAGCGATTTTCTAATAGTTTTAAGGGGTCCTATCTAGCTTCGATTATACGTTTATAAACCTTATTAACTATAGTTTTCGATAAACCGGTTATTTTTATAATAATTATATAAGAGAATTTAAAAAATTTTAGTATATAAACCGTAGCCCTAGCGGAAATATCGTAATCTACTATTTTACTAGTAAACTAGTATATTATTAAAGGATAGAAGTTAGAACTTAATTACTAGTATAATCGAATTTTATACGGTAGCCGAAGCTAGCTATACTAGCTATACTAGCTATACTAGCTATCATATGCAAGATTGATAATAGGGGGGTGGGGCGGTAGTTTTAAACGGCACCTCCGTAATATTACTAAAATTAAAATAACTACTAATATAATAAAACGCTTATTATATACGAGTTAGAAATAACTAGCCCTAGATATAGCTAAGAATTACCACTTATTCGGCGAAGATAGTAATTAAATAGTACTAATTAGTAAAGAAATAAGATTTACTTCGTATATAAATTATATATCTCTAAATATATAAGAACTTTACTAGTATTTTCTCGATATCTATTAGTATTTTAATTTCGTATCCTTTAAAGTACTAGCGAGAAACTTAATACGCTAGGCTATAGTTTTACGCCGCTTCTAGTAGTTTATCGGCTTTATCGTAGCCTCTCTCGTTATACTACTACTTGTAGACCTTCTTCGTAAAGTTTAAGTTAATATAAAATACGTACCGGTTACTGAGCTTCAAAGACAGAGGGTATCACGTCTTACTGTATTTTTTTTATCGTAGCATAGCTCGGATGGGTTCAAAATCTATCCGGCTATACGAATCTTTAATTATAATTTTTTTTTAAAAAGGGTCTTTACTATATATTTAAACCCGAGACGAAAACTATACGCGAGTAAGCCGATATCTAGATCTAAGCTATTAACGAAATACTTAAACCGGTTATAAAGTCTATATAGGAGGAAAAGTAGTATATAAAAAATAAAGCTTTTTACTACGATACGATATATAATAAGAAGCCTAGCCGAAAGGCTTTATAGTATTAGAATTAAGTAAATAGTAAGCTTATATATATATCTAAAAGGGGTATTAATTAGTAACGATATTAATAAGAGATCTTTCTCTTTAAACTAATACTATTCGTATAGTAGTACGAAAAAGATTATCTAAGTACTATTATTTAAAAAGATTAAGTTTTTTCTTATTTTTATTATAATTAGTTTTATATTTATAAGACTTACTATATTATAAAGTTTTTTAGCCTAAAAACTCGTTAGATTTAATCCTTATAGAACTAGTATAGTTTATAATAAAGTAGATAACTACTAAGAAAAAGGCGCTAAGAATATAAGATAAAATTAGAACTAAATAGATACGAATTTAGTATAATTTAGCTTATAAAAGCCTCTAGAAGCTTATAGAACGTTTACTTTATACTATATTAGAAGTAATCCGATTTAATAGTAGTAACGAGTATAAAAAATCTCGGTAGAAGTTCTATTATAACCGTATTAGGCTTCTATATTATCTAAAGATAGTTAAAAATATATTAGTAGAAGAAAACTTCCTCGAATAATATCCGGATAATATCTAGGAGGAGATTATAAATACGAGCTTTGCCCTAAGCAACGGCGTTAAAAGGCTTAAAGTATTAACGTATCTTTTTATTAATTTAAACCCGATTATAGATAGAAATACTAGTCCTATATAACCTAACTTATTACTTATACTAAATTCCGATTATATTAAGCCCTATATATTAATACTTTTAGATAACTTTACTAAATTTTATCGATTACTTTTTATTTTAATTTTCTTTAGTTACTTATATAAATTATATATTAAATTTACTATTATATAATAATTTTAAAAAGATATTATTATTAACCCTTTCTATATCGTTACTTTCTTATAAAGTTTTTAATAGGCTTTATATTTTATTAAAGTTTACCTCGATTAAGATAATTAAGATAAGCTTCTCGTAGCTTTTTTCTAGAAGGGCTAATACCTCGTCTTTCTTTAATCTTCCGACTTTTATAATAGTAGTTCTAGTAGGTTTAAATACTAATACTATAGTATTCTATTCGGAAAGCCTAGGGAAAAAGGGGGGAAAAATATCCGTTTTAGCGGATTTAGTAGTTATTTTTATTATATTAATAAATAAAAGTAGTAGTAGTTTAAATAAATTTATAGGTATTTAAATAAATTTATTTAAATCTAATAGAAGATAGTATAAAATCTCTAAAGAAAAAGCCTTCTTTTTATATTAATAAAAGCTCCTCTTATAATTAGTAGTAATAAAGTTTTCCGTATAATTTACTCGGTAATATATAAGGAGACTTTTAGATATATAGGGATTAAATTCTAATTATTTAAAACTTAGTTTTTTTAGTATAATTATAAAAGTTTATTATAAAAATTTATTAAATTTATACTAATTAATAAACTTTAAAAATAGAAGGTATTACGTCTTACTATATTTTTTTTATCGTAGTATAGCTCGGATAGGTTTAAAATCTATCCGGCTATA
>JAOYNU010010223.1:0-17347 GCA_026745395.1 Tympanopsis confertula
CCACAGTCGAGGACAGCAACGTGAGACTGAGGGTCAGCAGCACTGACGTGGAATGGCTGCTTGGTGCTGACCTGGCGGACCAAGTGAATCTGCTCGGGGTCGGTGAAAGCCTCGTCCTCGTTGGCATCGTACTCCTCACCAACGGTGATCTTGGCCAGGGAAGAACCTTGCTCACGCAGGTAGGTGACAATAGCACGAGTGTCAACGCCAGAGATGGCAGGAACACCCTCGCGAGAACACCATTCACCCAAGCTCTCCACGGCGGTCCAGTGGCTGTACTGCTCGGCGACATCGGCGACAACGACACCAGCAGCCTGGAGGTTGGGGGACTCAAAGTACTTCAGGAGACCATTCTTGTCCTTCTCGGCGGAGGGGACACCGTAGTTTCCAATCAAAGGCTGGGTGAAGACGAGGATCTGGCCTCGGTAGGAGGGGTCGGTCAAAGACTCGGGGTATCCGACCAAAGAGGTGGTGAAAACGGCCTCGCCGGAGATGTTGGAGCGAGCACCGAAGGACTTTCCGGTGAACATGGGACCATCACGGATGGTGAAGGTAGCAGGCTCCAGAGGAGCGCGCTGGCGGACGGTAGCCATGAAGCGAGACTGAGCAGAGTGCTTCATGGAGTTGAATGCCATCGCCCGAGGGGGCATGGCCTTGCAGAAGTTCATGAACATTTTGAGAGTGTATAAGACGCGGGTAAGATAAAACGGGTTGTTGGAAGGTCAATTCAGTTCTTGGAAGCTTTCCAGAGGTGATCTATACATGAAACCGTTAGTACCTGGAAGCATTGGAGAGGTGGAGGGCACCGAAAAGTTTCATACCGGAGATGTAGTCCTGGGATGTGAAGATTGAGGGTGCCAAACACATAAGCGCGACTGAGGATAAACCAGTCAGGTAGAAGGGGGATTGAAGAGGGTTTTGTTTAGCACGACATGAGTGGAGTAATGTTGGGAACTGGGGAAGAAAGGAAGAAGGAGAGAGAAAGAAGGCTTGGAGAGGTTTTTCTCACTGACTCAGTGGGGCACGTGCCTCACCGACTCCATTGCGGCCAATCAAGGCGGTGGGGCCGGTATCGGCCGCTTTGGAACCAATCGAGGCTGCCCGAGTCAAAGATTTCCTCTTATCTCCCCTTCCACACAATGGCACACCGCTTATTGGATTCTCGAGGTACGCTTGGAAGGATCGAAGGAGTCTAGCGATGGATCTGCTATTGCTTCCTACGCAGCAGTGGGACAGCTATTCGTCAAGTTACGTAACGACAGCCTAGCTTCGATGGGGCCTCGAGATAGCGTGAAGGAATGACCTCAGAGCCCGGGATACCGCAAGGGCAAACAGTGGGTCTGGGTCCTCCAGGCGAACGCCGAGGCAAAGATAGAAAGCTGAATGATTTTAGCTGAACGAGCTTTGTTCAGAGAACAATGCGGCTGGCCTTGATAGAGGCAATGCCCCTGCGATGCCCTTGCAGAGAATCAAGATGAAACAATTGAAACCGGCGCACAATAAAGCAATCGAAACTCCAGCGAAGATCTCGATAAGGGGTGAGCCATCAACAAATGGAATAAAGTAATTTAGGAATTAGGTCGGATCAAAGGTTGAAACGGTGAGGGATCTACCAGCCTGCAGAGACCTAGACCACGCACATTTGCTGTTCATGTAGAGGTGCCTTATGCACCAGCCTGAAGCACCAACCTCCTGGAAACCGCTAGACATTCGCTATCGTGAAGACTACGGGCTTCAAGATCACAACACTATAGCTAGAGACTATCTAAGCGCCAGCAGAACGAGGAACGGTACGACCCGAGGGGCTCGGGCGGTCATGCATGACAGGGCAATGCTGGACTCCAGGAGGAAATACTATAGGCGGATTCGACCAAACCGATCAATCTCGTGTCACATCTTCACTATGAGGTGCAATTGGCAATACGCCTGCGTTTGTTTGCTGGAGGAATAAAGTTGCGGAGTTGAGAAAAAGCATTGACTCTCGGGCCCTGCGAATCTGACTCTCCCCAATCCCCCGAAGCATCTCCGCAACCACCATGGCCGACTCCACCGTGACGCCGCGAAAGCGCTCTCGTGCTGCCTGTCTCTCATGTCAATCGCGCAAGCGAAAGTGCTCAGGTGAAAAGCCATGCGCCACTTGTATCCAGGCTGGCGTCGAGTGCCAATATAACTCAGCCCCGCGCAGGAAGCACCCTAGAACCAGCAACACTTACAATGAGGGCATGCATATGCTTGAGCTAGCAGCGCTGCGAGATGTACAGAATTCAACAGTGCCCCCTGTCCAGCCAAGTGCTGCAGGAAATGTACCATCTCCGGCCTCATATAACAGAATTGAGCGGCCTCGAAATGTTAGTCAATCGCTCGAGGTCAATTCCGGAGCTGCGTTCGTGCGCAAACTGGGGCTTAGGATTGACCCAGCCAACGCGCCGCGCCTGAATCTCTTCGCATGGAATGTTGGACAAAGACGATTGTCGCCGACACTTTCGTCTACAGCCCAGACGATAGCTAGACCTATCACAAGGATTCTCTCTCAAGAAGAAATGCGCCGACTGGCCACCATCTACTTCGAGAAGGTCGATCCATGCTACCCATTTCTGGACCGCAAAATTATATTCCCTCGCATTGCTCATCGCTGGCTCATTCCAGCTTCTGAAGAACCAGAGCAAGACTTTGACGCAATCTTATATGGTGTCGCTGCTCTTGGCTTCCTCTTCTCTCGTCGTGAAATCATGGACACAGAGCTTCACATCGTTGAAGCGGCACGGAAGCTGCTGGAAAAGAGCGTTCTCTGCGCAGAAATACCATCTGTTGAAACAGTCGCAGGATGGGTACTTCGTGCCGCCTATCTAAGAATGACAGCATCGCCTCATGCAGCGTGGATGGCAAGCTGCACACTGATGCATATGATCGAAGCCGCGGGTATTCACCTCGAGTCATCCGACCCAGAATCCACAGGCCTCGTCCACGGCCCATCCAATGCCCCAAACACCGACCCATCAGCTGAAACAGAGTTCGTAAAACCTCAGAACACACCAGACACTCGCCGCCGTCTCTACGGTATGGCCCGCCATCTCAACACATGGATATCCTTCGACCTAGGCCGCTCCCGCGTCGTCCTCCACGGCGCAACAGCGCACCGCGTCTGGCCCATAAACCCAAATACAACGCAACCACCCTCTTCATCTCGAGCAGATATATTCCACCTCCTCCCTCTCTCTGAGAATCTAGACCCAACAGGCCCAACGCCGCAAGACCCGCCTGAACTCGAAGCCGCCCTAAACTCCGTCCTCGACATCGTCTACACAGACCAATCTCTCATCCTAGTCCAATGTAACCTAGTCCTCTGCATATACCGGCGCGTCCGCGCATTAAACGCCCACTCCCAACTCTCAACCAAACTCTTCGACCGTGTTCTCGCACTCGCGGGTCGTGGTCTTCGCGCTGCACGCGGAATGGTTGCCTCCTCTTGTCCCTGGCACCAGGTTGCTAATGTGCCGTTCCAGGTTGTCTGTACGCTGCTGGCGATAGATAATCGTGCAGCGCTGGCTTTACTTCCTGATGCGATGCAGACGTTACGGGAGGTACTCAGTGCTTATGAGACTGATGCTATGCGGGAGGCTTATTCGACGGCTTACCTCCTTATCGCGCTACATCAGCGCAGAAAGGAGGATGATACTCGGGCATTAGGTGCTGTGCTACGGGCGAATGCAGGTGCTGCGGGGGCCGAGCAGAGAGTGTCTTCTTTACCGGGTGATGGAGGGGTCGTAGCTGATGGACAGCAGGCGCAACAACCGCCTCTGCAGCCGGTTGATAATGCGCCTGCGTCTAATCTGGAACTTTCGTGGTTGGGCGATTTGGTTATTGATATGCCCAGTTTGCAGAACTTTGATCTTGATCAATTTCTCATGACTGATGTGCCGTGGCCGTTACCTGAGATGGGGATCTAGGGCTTGGGTAAAAATATACATGAGAGGAGTCCTCGATGATTGGATTGTATGTTATTGATGACTAGCCGAAGCTTGGCCTAAAAAGCCTGCATGAGGCATGCGATGGAAATGTAATGTGATACCCTCAACGCTACATAGCTAAGAAACACCAATGACCGAATCACTGCTACTCTTTCTTCTTATGCTCGTCTTTGGTTGGTTTGTTAGCCCTAATCCCAGATGACCAAGCCACGGCTACAAGCCGCCATAACACCCATAAGAAGCCTAATCCTATAACAGCGGATGTAGCAATCTCGATATTACGAGTCTGGAAGAGGCCTTGGCCTCCCTTATCCTGAAGCACAGGGATATCAATCTCCTCAATAAGACGCTCGGCGTCAGGACGGAGTTGATAGAATAGCGTATGTGGGTTGAATAGACTATCCCACCCTAGGGTCGTACGATCGAATGGGTTCATGCCCATAGGAGTCTCATCGTCGGAATTGCACGCCCAGAATACAACCGGCCACGGAACCTGCGCAGTGCGGTACCCAGATTCCGATGGTCGGAGGTATCGAAGATGCAGGGGGATTGTTGCGGTCCAGTTCGCTGCTTGGTCGAGAGATTCCTCTGATGGGGTAGCGAGCTCGAAGAGCCATGTCGAGCCCCAACGCTGGACGGCCCAGTCTGGGGCCTCGAGATCTGTTTCGCCTGCGTGGGCGCGGAGGCCTGCGAGGTTGTGAGATTCGAGGAAGAGGGGGTCTGTGGTAGCGAGTTGGTATTGGTCGCCGAAGACGGAGGATGGAAGGGTGAGGTATGTGTTTAAGCTGCACTCTTGGTGCTCGGGGGCAGGTGGTCTGGTGAGGGCTGATTGAGGGATTGTTATTGAAAGAGTCGGGTGCAAGCCTGTTGGTTCGGAGAAGAAGACGGTGTAGCTGGAGGAGTCTGGGAGAGGATGGTGGCGTGATGGGAAATGGAACATGGTTGGCTCTGTGCTCTGGTTAGTCTAGCTCTCTTCAAATGGATCGACCTATTCAAGTCACACATACTAAGCTTCTTATCTGTCCCGATGACTGCTAATAAACCACCCATTTTCAAGTCCTCTGGATCTGGTGCTTGATCGACACTCAAGAGGCCAAACTCGACTTTGTCCGAACTTGAAGATGGCCCATTGATCTCCTCTTTCCAACCGCCCGTGGGAGCTTTGGTCCAAATAGCAGAAAAGGTCACAGTTTGTGTAGTGCTTTCATAATCGAGGTCGATGGTGTCGGCAGTGATGAGAGAAGAGGCATGCTCATGGCACTGATGGCTACCGGTTTTCATACCACTACATATTGTGTCCTGTAGGAAGGTAACAAAGTGATCCAATGAGGGAAGCTGGGTATGATAGTGTAGAGCGGCCGGGGTTGGTGATTCCGTGTCCTCAAGCGGGGGAGTGATGAATGAATCCTGTGAACGCAGCTGTTAGACAATGGAGGGCAAGGTAGTAGCAAACAATTTCAAGAAAAGGCCTAGCAAGACTTTTGATGAACCTACCTCAATAGTACCACAGTCCACGCCTGTCGACCCATCCGTACTTCCACCGAAAGCTACATGTAACTTCGAACATAATTCTTCACTAGCACCAGGTTCGTTAGTCCGGCAATTGTGGTACTTCCAAGTAGAAGGTTCCGATCATCGGATTCTCACGTTGTAGTAGTTTCAGCTTCTTGCGCATGTTTGAAGTGTACATGGAGGCCGGGCGGGAGCCTGCTGGTGAACGGCGCGATGGTATTATAAGCTTGCTCGGTAGCCCAGCGTAGGTGGAGAGTTCGTGAGTTTTGAAAGACGCTTTGGAGCTGAAGGAAAATACAGTCAGTGATTATGCCGTCAAAGGCACCATCTCTCGAGGCTTACGTAGGTTGGGAGGTCCTGGAGCTCGAACGTGACGCGCTCTTCGCGTAGCGCTTCCAGGCCGTTGACTGTGAGAGACTTCGAGGTCAACGCTGCCTGCTCGGGTTCAAATGGTGCATTCGCATGCTGAATGAATGTCACTCTTCGCTTCATGATTGAGGAGCGTTGGTGGAAGTAACGCGGTTGAGGGGAAGTCATCAGTGTTCTGTCAAGGAGCTTCACTTCTCCGCATTGCCCGATTTGGTTTAGGCTGTTTACATTTGGAGGCACATGGACATTCACGTCATCTTTATGATCTACACAAGTCTGATGATTTTTTGCATGAAAGTTGTTTTTGCTTTCATTTTTAAATCTTGGCAAGTAAATTTGAAAGCTATGGAGTGTTGAGAATGTTCGATGAATTTGGGAGCACTCAGAGCCTTAAGCCCCGGGCAGATCCAAATGGTAACGGGATTATCTTATCTATCAGTGCTATACGAATTAAAAATGGTTGATACCGTCTGCTTTTGCCGTCGACAAAGGCTTCGAATGTCCAAGTCTTCAATCTCGAGCATTAAATCAGGGCTCGACCAAATTGGGATGAAGGCCCGGGATCTAGTCCCAAGTTCACTACCTTAGAAGAGCAACATAAGGAGGCTTCTTTCGAATTCTCGAGGAATTCTTTCACATAACATCTTAAGAGACCATAATCTGCATGTATGATCACGTGAATGGATACCCCTCCAAATTAGCGCTGCTAACCTACTCCGTATGTACTCCCTGCTTGCATTATTCTTCAGCTTTGCTGATCATTGCCTCGAACACCGGAGGGGCGGCTCAGCTCAGTTGACTGGGGTTCAACCTGACCTCAGAAGCGAGGAATGAAGCGGATCTAATACATGCGACCATGGAACAAAATTATGTGCCTCCAAGGCTGACTTGTGAACACTACACTGTTGCTATTCTCTGTGCCCTCAGCAAAGAACTTCGTGCGGTGCGCATGCTCTTCGATGAAACGCACCCAGATATAGCTATAGCACAGCAAGACACAAATCATTATGCATTAGGCAGGATTGGTCGACATATTACAGTGACAACGTGTCTACCATCCGGAGAATATGGCATAGGAGCCGCAAGCGAAGTTGTCCAAAACATGTTCAGAAGCTTCCCCAAGGTGGAATTTTGTCTACTGGTCGGTGTTGGTGGAGGGGCTCCATCGCGAAACCACGATATCCGACTCGGCGATGTTGTCATCAGCCAATCGAGTGGCGCTCATCCAGCAGTCTTGCAGCATGATATGGGGAAAATCTTGGAAAATGGAGACTTTCAAATTACTGGGGCGCTGCAGCAGCCTCCGAGATTGCTTCTCAAGGCAATGAGCATGTTGGATTCCAGTCCGAATCAAGAGACAAGATCTCTTCGGCCTTATCTTGAAGACCTTGGCAAAAAAGTCCCAGAATACTGCTTTCCTGGCCAGGATAAGGACACTCTCTTTGGTCCAGATTCTCAGCACCGCGGAGGCACTGACTGTAAGGAATGCAATGGTCCGATTGAAAGACCAATAGGAGATTCGAATGAGCCTCACATTCATTATGGGCCTATTGCATCTGGAAACCAGGTAATAAGGAGTGCCAAGGAGCGAGATAGACTGGCGGCGAAATATGGTTCTCTGTGTTTTGAAATGGAGGCCGGGGGTATCATGAACACAATGCAATGCTTAGTAATAAGAGGAATATGTGACTATTCGGACTCCCACAAGAGCAAGGCCTGGCAAGAATATGCTGCGGCTACGGCTGCTGCTTATGCAAAGCTTTTGCTACTCACCTTGAGGGAACATGTCGGCCAAAAAGACATTGAACATGCCGATAAACTGCCCTTCGTTATGTCAAAGCACAAGTCATCGCGCGAGGAAATAGATGATTTATATTTTTATCATTATAAGCATATAAACTATAACCTATAGCAATTAATAAAATGAAAACATTTAAATTAGATAAACTATACTGTATTAAATAGAAAATAAAAGACTGTATAGATTCAACACTATTAAAAGATTTATAAAAAAAAGTTTTAAAAGACTGTATAGATTCAGTGGTGTAAGTAGATTTGCGATATTCCACCCGTGCGGAAAACCCCCAGTATTTTCACCAATTTCAAGCCCCGAGTTGTTGCCAGAAAGCTCGACACTCCACTGTTCAGTAGCTGCAAGGAGTTCATTGCTTTTTGCGGGCTCTGGTTGACGTCTAACACTGGGATACGAGAATGGAGTTGGAGGACCTAAGGGTCTGCCTATCAAGTCACATGTTAGTTATGAACTATACTGACTGTGTGTACACGGGTCATGTACTGTTCACGTGGCCTCGTATTCTTCTTTCAGGGCTCAATTCTGCGTCATTCTGGAGCTTTACAGGCGCTGTGGATCTCGGTGGACCACGGGAGAAATTCCTGGTTCGCTCCTCCTGTCTATCTTTATGGAGCTTCAAGCAGTGGATCTTCCGCTTCCGATTTTCATCCGCTCTGGACATATCCCTCGATATTGTTGTTTTGGGACAACGTAGGGACCTTCCGGGCCTTTTTCCAGTTTTCATTATTGTAAAGGAGACCTGTCGCTCGGAAAGTGTAGGACTGGGCTGCCTGTCGATAGAGAGGCAAGCAGTTGCGACTCTGGCATCAAAGCAAGTGTCGCCACCTATCCGCTAGATGTAACAATGGAGTCGTATAATTGCCATAGGCTCTTAGTTTAGCGTGTTCCAACTTGCTGCAGAACTCAAAAGGCGTGATGGAGTGGTGCATGACTGCACGTGACGGGAGAGTGGCGGTGTTGGACACCCATCGTGGCTGCCTTCTGTTCCTGGTGCTTGACAAAGCACTTCCCAGCACCAACACAGCAACTGCCCGAGTGAAACTGTCAATGGGCGCATGTGTTCAAGGAAGATAATGAATTCCGATATTGTCCACAGGAATCCCGCACCGCTTCGGAAAGCCACTATTTCAAGGGATCTGTCTAGTGGAGATGAAAGCAAGAGACGCAAGCTTCACTGTTTGAAGGTCTACAGATATATGCACGAAAAACGAACTGATGCCAGAGGTCATTTCTTAAACCAAATGGCAATTTCGCAAATGCACGCGAGTCGCGTTGAGTCAAAAATTTACGACGTGAAGAAACTTGAGGGTATAGTACCTACCGCAGATGGTGTACTCAGAACCTGACTAGAAGGCAGCAGGCCGACCTACCGAGCTTTCCCAAGACCAAACTCAAAGCCGACTTGTTGACCGACATAAAAATGATATCGCGGGGGAAACAAATGGGACATCACGAACTGAAATCAATAAAGACCTCCAGTAAATCATGATCAGTCTGAATTTCCAGCAAACATGGCTAACTCTTTCTCAAACAGCGCAGAGGGCACAAGCCAATTCCCGAAAGAAGTACAGATTAATCAATTAAAGGAACAAGTTCCACGTATAAAATCGGATCGGGAGTCAAATGCGTCGATTATCATGAATCATGTCGCCCTCCAATTACAGTCACAGGGTCCGTTCTCAGGCTGGAAGGCAGAGGTGCCAATTAAGACCCGGGCAATGAATATATACCAAATGTACGTCACCATAACCCCTATTTTCTTTCTAACTAGGGCTTACATACATGATCGACAGGATGACAGGCATTCGCTTGAGTCAACCACGCGTGGATCTTCAATCTGCCGTCCCAAGCGAGCCTCAGCTTTGAAGAGAAGGCATTCAGGAAAGCTTCTACAAATGTTGGTTTACAATACTCAACTATCCTTCATCCGCAAGATACAATGGTCGCTGATGAGTTACCCCTTTTTCTTAATCAGAGCGGTTACGAGCGCGAGTGTAAGGTGAAGCTTTTACGTATCAAAGATATGCGACATCGAGTGAACAGGCAGCGAAAGCGTGAGAACAAGCAGAACTCACAAGTGCCGATGGCATGAGACGGCGGTGGCCATTGAATCAAGTGTCGGAAATGGCTTATAGGGAACAAGCCGCAGACAAAGGGTACGACTCCGATGTCCTCACGCCCGATGAATATGAAATAGTCAATCGGCTGGCAAATCGGATGCTAGTAAAGACCTCTCCCGAAGACATGGAGAAGATCAAAATGAATTTGTCAAATTTGAACCCAGAGCAACTGTCGTACCTGGCCAGCAAGAACATGGACCCAGTGACTTATTTCTTTCGCACGGGGGCACTGAGTCAATTGCGCCGAAACCATCAAAAGCAGATGGAAGCAAACTAGCCGCAGACCGTTGACATAACGACGATCGAAACCCGAAGAGGCAATTCCTAAGTCATGGCTTTCCTGTTGAAGCAAGACTCGCTATGATTATGCCAAAACTTTCCAAGCTTGCATTCCAGATACGATTAGGAGCATAGCATGTCGCACTTATCTGCTACTTCCGATAATCCTATGTATAATTTCTAACGTCGGAATATTCGAACACGGGAAGCTTCAACACTTGTCATCTATCAATCTATATCCATGTCGCTTTCAAAGTAATCTGCAACTGATGAACTCAGGGTAAGGGAAATCCCAAGGAGCACATGACGGACTGCAATGATGAATTAATAATCGCTAACAAGAGACACAATGGAGATAAGAGGAGAGAGGACATGAAATGTTGAAAAAAGTCAAGCGGTGGGAGACTCTATGTGGAGTGAACATTGGAGCGCACAATGAAGGCGACCCCCATATCAACTGGGTGGTGAGCCCATCTACAATTGATGGATATCTCCGCCACGATTGAAGTATCATATTATAGTTACCGTGGAGTTGTATATTAACTTCCGATGGTCTGTAGCTATTAAGGTTTAATGACTATAGGTTATAAGAGAGTCCTGGGGGTTTATCAAGTTACTATAATTAGGTACACCTAGAACTAAACATATCGAGTGATCCCGAGGTCCGGTCTAGATTATCTGAATAGCAATCGAGGGGGTCCGCGTAGATTGGCCCAGAGGGATCCGATCTGCATTCACGATACGAAGTTGCTGATTACATATACAACGAAAGATAAATTGAAATATGAATTGCGAATTTTATTTTCAAGCCTTATGCCCAGTAGAATTGAAATCAATATGATCATTAAACCATCAGATGGGAATCGCTCACACAAACGCCAAATGCATGCAAAGTAGTTTTAAATGGGGAATCAAGGCAGAATATCCTTCAGAAGATCCTTCTGTTGGGCCGTCAAGCTTGTTGGGAACTTGACGTTAACGCGTACCACCATGTCACCGCGTTCACTGGGCTTCTTGGAGACCACCATGCCCAGGCCGGGGAAATGTTCTTCGAAGCCGGGTTGTGTTGGGCCAGGCTTTGTGACCCGAATGGACTTTCCATCGATTGTGCGTACGATTCGCTCCCAGCCGGTCAAAGCTTCTTTCAGGCTTAGATCGACGGTTGTTATAAGGTTGTCGCCGCTACGCTTGAAGTCGGGATGTTCTTGCTATAAAGACATATAAGTTAGCAATCTGAAAATCACGACGTAATCACTGGAGAATGGGGATCACATACCTCCTTCACAATCAAATGCACGTCCTGTCGGCCACCCTCTTCCTGGTCACCGACGTTCTTATACTTAATCTTCGAGCCGGCCCGAAGACCAGGCTTAATAGTAGCCTCCAACGTGATCTCATCGACCGTGCGCTTGCCGGAAGAATCAAACGCCTTGCTCTTGGTCTTAACCTTCTTCGTGGTTCCCTTGAATATCTCCTCAAGAGTCAACGACAAGTCCTTCTCAACGACAGTTGGTTCAGGTGTAGGCGCCCGGCGAGCCTTCTGCTGGAAGCCACTTCCTCCGCGACCGCCGCTCGTGCGGCCGCGAGAGAAGCCGCCATTAAGCATGGAGAACAGGTCATCGTCGTCCAGACCGCCGCCCATTCCACCCATGCCGCCCATGCCGCCCATTCCGCTGCCGCCTTTAGCGAACTCGCGGAAGATGTCGTCGGCGTTACTGAACTGGAATCCGCTGCCACCGCCGGGTCCTGTGGAGAAGTGGAATGAGCGACCGCCGCCGCCGGGCATGCCGCCGAAGTTGAAGCCTCCTGGCATGCCACCAGGGCCGCCTCCGCCGCTGCCGCCGCCGGGAGAGGGTGGTGGGCCACCACGGAGGAGGTATTCGAGACCGAATTGGTCGTATACTTTGCGTTTCTCGGGGTCGGAGAGGACTTCGTAGGCTTGGGATACATCTGTTGCGGCTTAGTTTCACGTTCGCATCGTGCGACAGAGGGGCAGGAGGGGTAGACTAGAGGTCACATACCTTTAAACTTCTCTGCTGCGTCGGGGTTGTCCTTGTTCTTGTCGGGGTGGTGCTTTAGGGCGGCCTTGCGGTAGGCCTTCTTGATTTCATCTTGAGTAGCACTAGGCTTGACGCTTAGCGCGTCGTAGAGCTTTGTTTCCGCCACCATGTTGTGCGAGGATGAATTGAGTTTTAGGGAAGAAGCCCACGAGGGGACGCGGGCGTTGAGAAAAGAGCGAGCTTAAATCGCAGGATCCTCACGCGATAAAGATCGCCGTCGAATGATGTCGGCGGTTCTCGAATGACGTAGAAGCGTCGGGGAGGGACGGTCTACTCCGTATAGCGGGAATGGTGTCTCAAGAGACAAAAGAAGAGTCGAAGACGACTGAGAAGAGAAGAAAGAAGAATTTAAGAGAGGAAAGCTCCTGTGGAGGGGGGTGAAAAAAGGCGCATTGCAAAACCGGGCTCTACAGGGTCATGCTCGAGCGCCGACAGTGACGTGTGACGTGGGACATCAAGGCGGAATCTTCGAGAAGCTTCCACGCACTCCAACACAGCAGCTTCTCTACACACTGCGGGCTGTCTATCTTCAGATCTATACCAGCTTTCTATTTTACTGATCTTTAAATTATTCACTCTTCTCGAGCTGAAGGCCGGGAGTGCCCGTCCTCGTCCATCGCATCATCGACGGCTCCGCCCCACATGCCGTCAGGCATTCATGGAGCCTACTGTGACAAATTTTCAAGGCTGATTTGAAAATGAGATGCCATTGACAATCAAAATAGCATATCTATTTGAAGTCCGAAAC
This sequence comes from Tympanopsis confertula, assembly GCA_026745395.1. Lineage (NCBI taxonomy): Eukaryota > Fungi > Ascomycota > Sordariomycetes > Coronophorales > Scortechiniaceae > Tympanopsis > Tympanopsis confertula. The sequence continues at coordinate 12,870 of JAOYNU010010223.1, forward strand.
CAGGAGTCCGCTATAATTGGAATACAAACAACCCGCTTTATCCCACGACAACATAGTCTTTGACGATAGCCGTGCCATTGAGAACGCGGGCAATCTGGTCCTCGGTGCAACTAGCGTCCAATGCGAGAATATAGCACGACGGCTCCGGGTTCTCATACACGTGGTTCTTAATATGCCACGTGGATGCTGGACCCTGCGTTGAGTACGAACCGTTCCGCGCAATATTGACCTTGCCAGTCGCGATATCGCGATCAAAGAGGGCGCGGTGGAAGATCTCGTAAGCCGTGTTGGGCTGATAAGCGGGGACTTCGTGCCCGGCTTGGTAGACCCGGGTAAAAGAGAAGTTGCCGTGCTGGCGAACCTGACCACCAACATACGAGGCGTTCGTGCGAACGGGCGCATAACCTGCCGCGCGGAAGGCAGACGCTGCGGCATGTTCGACTGCGAGGCTCACATCTTCACCGCCAATCCAATTACAGGCGTAGTCGCGGTCTCCGTAGATTAAGGCAACTTTGATGCCTGCGTCGAGGACGTATGCGATATCTTCTAGGTAGCCGTGCACGTCCGCGCGTGGATAATCGCCTGTTGCCGAGAAGCCGTCGCCGACACCGTCGCTTGACATGCTAAAGTTGACGGGAACTCCGAGTGCGCCTTGCACCCAGTTCTGGCTGAGATATCCCTGGAAGTAGTTCGGTGGGAAGGGATCGGGCTCAGAATGAGTTATGTCGTAGTAGCCTCGCCCAGCAAACTCAGTGTATGGGCCTTCCACCTGGTTGCTGCAGATATCGTTTGCCTTAATGCAGGCCTCATTCACGGTCTCATTGTTGCCATGCATCTTGGGGTCGCCCTCTTTCGCAAGCGCGCGGCATTCAAGGATGAGGTCTTTGCAACCACCTTTGCGGCTCCAACCATCCATGGCTCGCTCATAGACTGTCTTGTTGATAGTCTCAAGGTCGTAAGTGTTGTTGTATGCCATTTGAGGATATGATGGAGCCTGCAAAAGGAGATCGACACATGCATTTATAATTCCAAGGGTGTCGAGATGAATATAATGTGACTCCGCGACTGCAGCGACGGATCCATTAGCAATCTTCTCATTCTGCTCCTGGAAATAAGCCGTGAAAGAGGGACCGTAGCGGCCACCGTAGGACTCAGTCCAGATATTGACCTTGTCATTGCGAGGCTTGTAATGAGGAAACTCTGTAAACCAAGTCTGAGCGAAATGCCACAACGACCGAGCGGCATTCTCAGTGGAATTCGCTGCAGAAGTGGCCTTTTGGCTGCTCGTGGTCCCAACGTAGAATGTGTTGTTCTGCTCGGGAACTCCACTGGTCCATTCCGAGACATTCCACGCCGAAGTAATCTGATCGAACGTGCCGTTTGTCAAAACGTCATAGCTGAATCCCACCTGGTTAGGCTGGTCGATATAAAGCATATTCACGTAATTGTTCCAGGACCACGGGTTCAGCTCAGTCGAGTTAGAGTCCTCTTTGATGATACACGGGCCATTCTCTTGCAGAAGTCCTATCATAGACGAGCTACCAGGACCTCCGTTCATCCATATAGTCAGAGGAGCATTCTTCGGGTTGTGGCGAGCTTCGAAAAACCAAAAGAAGGTGTTAATGGGATAGTCCTGGTCGACGCCCACATCGCTGAGTGTGCCGGGCGGCAGATGGACATAGCCAGAGAATGACCTGACGCCGGGTGTTGTTTCGCAGATATGAGGCTGTAAGGCGTTATTACCGTGAAGTGGCAAGAATAGCTTCGCGCAATCTTACCTCTTTATATGAGATCTTCACACCCTCCTCGTGCTTGGAGTTCACCACAGTCACGCCTTCCGGGGTAGGTGGGAAGTATTGGCCGGCAGCAACACCTGTGAGCAAGGCGACCGCCAGCTTCGCGTTAGAAAACATGATCTCCACGGGAGAAAGAGTAGCAGAGGGGAGTCGTGGAGTCTGAGTTCGTGGGGACCGGTGGAGCGCAAGACAGCTCCAGCTCCGGATCGGCGCGATAAGAGCGACTCCGCAATTGCGATAAGGCTATTACAGAGGCTCGGCGAGGACTACGTTGCTGGCTTCTACGCAAGACAAGTTGCATGGTCCCTCTTGAAAAGCAAGAATGAGGTGATTGATTTCAAATTAAGTAATAGATCGCAGTTTCTCTGGATGTCCCGCCTCCGCTACTCGCAATGACTAGCCCTTTAACACCCATACCTGACTCAAGAACGCAGAAAGGTGCCAGCAGAGTCCAACACAAATAGGTACCGGATTCGAATGTGGTCCTTGTTCTGGAAAGAACCAGTTAGCTCCTTTAATTTGCCCCGCGCACTCTTCGATTCCAAGTTTGCGGCATTGATTCCCTTCAAGTCTGAATGGAGATACTCAGCATCCCGCCATCCTGTGGAATTGACGAATGGGCTCTGCATTGGTATATCGAGAACCTCGCAGAGCAGCATCAACTTAACAGATACATCTCCCAATTTCTGACAATACCTAATCGAAACTTTTGAGCGTGCAGCAAACCAGACATCCGAACTAGTTGCAAGGCCACCCTTACCAAGCCCCTTACTCAGGATCTCCAGAAAGTTGCCAATGGGAGAACCATGCCAAAGCAGGAATCTCGTTGCAGATTCATCCCCATTTTCAGCCATTGCAAGTTGAATATTGTTGACTTCCTGGCGTCTCTCGATCCGGAAGATTCGGATCCGGGATTCTGCTAGAGGGGGAACATCGCCGAAATTATAATACCGTGCCAGGTTGCGGTACTCGTCCGAAGATGGACTAACTTTGTAAGCATTAGCAACTATCAGGCACACAATTTCACTTTGAAAACCCACCAAGTGTCATACTATTGAGACCCGCAAGCTGAATAGCCTGCCAGGCCTGGAGGTTTGAAATATCCAGAGAAGTTTGCACCCTTTTCGGAATGTCTCTGAAGACACGGAAAGCTATTAATAGCTCCAGTTCACGAAGTACATGTTTTTTTTTAGTGAATTCAGACCATTGAGAAGGTTCTCTGAGGCTCGTTCCAACAAGCTGGCGATAACACCGTATCAATTGCTCCGAGTTCACTGCTTGCAGAGGCCGACTCAGAATTTGCTTCAGTATCTCGATCCCGATTGCCAGTCGGTACGCAAAGGTCGAGTCTTTTTCATTTGCAGCATACTTGAGGCACGACAGGAACGTTTCATGGTGAAGGCGCAAAAATGAATCGTGGTACTGGGTTGTCATTGGGAAGCACACTGGACGGCCGGCACTTGGATAAATGAAGGTTGAGTTTTGGTTGCAGCGAATTCTTTGCTGCGGGAAATCAGTACACATTGCAATTAATCTCTCTTTTTCCTCGTTGTACCAAGAGGAATTTCCATAGATAAGCTCCAGAACGCCGCGAGTGTCCTGGCGAGCTTCATCTCCCGAGGATAAGCTCATGACTTCTGCCACTTGTTCATGGTATTGAAAGTCTAGCCAAATGAATTTACAAGGCTGTTGGGATAATTCATGTCGACTGTGCCAGCTTTTACCCGTGATGCTTTTGAATAATGCGCAGAAACTTGATATGGCAGCTTTCTCTGATTCTTCCGCGGCATTATCCCGCACCATGGTATTGAATCCAGAATCTCTGCTTCCCATTATATGTACAACTGAGCAGCTGAAAGACTTCTCACCTGCGACATGTTCTTTCAAAAGGACCTGAATGTGCCAAACCTGCAGAAACTCAATGTAACTGATGATATGAGCATCATAGAAACCTGTAGCTGCCTTGTAGACTCGGAAGCCTATGAGAAATAGTAATTAGATATCGTTTCAATATCATGTGAAAGAAAGTTTTCTCTTAAATGTTTACCTTTGTCTTTCAAGGATGGGTGCACGATGGCCTCTTGGTAAGCGTCAATGGAAGAAACCGTCTCAGCATCACGGCTCTTCGGAGGACTACGATAGACGGGCGGTTTCTCAACATTAGACTTCTCTGACCGATCCAACCCATCAACTTCTATCGGGCTGCTCTGATCACCGCTATGGTTTTTTTTCTCGACGGTAGACTTCTTTGATAGCTTAAACCGATCGACGTTCACCAGAGCGTTCTGGTTCACGCATTGGTGAAGCCAATCGATTGAAATACAATGGCATTTCGTAAGCCTAATAGCTGCGTTGACTAGATACAATAGGAATAAAATCTTGAGTTCCAAAGCTATAAAGAGCTTAGCTTACTCTTCCTTGGCCGCTTTCCTCGTCTTCTCAACAAATTTTCGGTTGTGATCAGATGAGTGATATGGGCGACGTGGTTCTCATCCTTGGTAAAGGTGCCGCCAAGCTCTTGTACTTGAGTTTCAATCCAATCTAAAATGTGATCAAATGGTTAGGGTATATTTGAGCTTTATGACCAGGGGTGTTACCATGGCAGACACCAGGGATGTTTCCACAGGCCGCAATAATACAACCATCAAGTAGATTTGATTTTGGTTTGCGCATCGCTTTGAC
>JAOYNU010010334.1:0-17324 GCA_026745395.1 Tympanopsis confertula
CCCATTACTTTCACTGTCTGGGTGAACAAGGGCTCAGATTCGACCACTGTGACGGTCGAGTATGAGCTGACCGGCTCCGATAGTCTGCGTGATGTCGTTGTCACCATTCCATACGGTGCAACTGAACCCGCAGTATCCAGCTTTGATGCCGTCTACGAAGTTTCCGGAGATAGCATCGACTGGAACCTTGGCGCTGTGGATGAGTCTAACGCCTCAGGTAGCTTCGAGTTTGAATCTACGGACGACGATGAGAACGAGTTCTTCCCCATGAGCGTTCGCTTCTCCAAGGCTCGGCCTTTTGTCGACGTTGATGTTACTGCTGTCTCGCTCTTGGAAATGGAAGGCGAGGAAGCCGGCTTCTCCAAGGATGTCCGAAGCGTTGCTGAGAACTTCTTGATCGATTGATTCGAGGTTTAGATTGTATAGAATCGGTTACTAATGATGTTTGGATTGTGGTTCCCTGGCCTTGTTACTCCCAGGAATTTGTTTTAAGCCTTTCTGATTATTCCAACAATGGCACTACCTCCAAGATAGTTCCTAAGTTAAACACCCAAAATTGACTCATCTAACCAAACCTCATTCTCCCAGTGTTCATCAGCCCAGAGCTGGCTTGGACTTTCATTCACTCCCTTGGATTCTTCCCAAAGGCTGTTCATGTTTCATCTAAGGTGATGCTCCGTCTAGTCATTTCAGCGTAATCCACGACGTCAGGGTTATATACAAGTCGGATAACGTTGGAATATCCAAGATCCTGGGTGCGTCTTGATCTGGCTACATCCAGGGGCTTCCAGGGTTGCGGATCAAGCTTTTCAGTACCTCGGCTCAAACCGTGGTTGTGAGACCTCATTCTCGAATCAGGTAGATTCAATGCATACCATAACCAGGGACAATTTCTGAAATCCAGTGCCACCGCCGCTCAACGTCAGGTTGACTCTGCTTCCACGTTCTAGACCACGGCACCTGAATGGCACCTGATTCCGATGTGGGTGAGCACGAGAGCGCTTTCCCAATATGTCGAACTATCGTATGCTACCATACATTTTCAGGGCATTGCAAAACAGCGTGTCTGGTCTAGCGCAGGCACAGCTTTATTTACCTTGAAATTTGTCAGTGTTTAGCTATTTTGACGATGCTAGGACAAAAGAAGAGGTGGGGCCCATCAATCGTGCCAGTCGGATGGCCCTTGATATAGATTCTCAAATTTGGTTCGGAGTCTACAGTCTGTCGGTTTCAACAGCCGGGTTATGACAACAGAGCTGCGGTAGAGCTTGGATATATCCTGGGGTCTCCAGTGCACGGTTTAGCCAATATCATCGGCTGTGTCGGTCAATTCCCAATGTAACAGCTCCGTTCAATGCTAGCTGATGGCAAATAAGGCCGCTGCAACCGTGAAACTGACTCGAATTCGCCTCAGCGAGGTCGGGATATAGGCTATGAGGCAAATCCTACCTCAAAGAGCTATGTGTGTACAATTCGGGTGGCTAATTTGAATGATCATCGCGATGTATGAGTTTTAGCTATGGTGGGATTGAGGAAATGGTACGAAGTTTAGGCCTCGTGGTTCCCAGAACCATGATTCTCTTCTCCCACGGGCAGGGTACCATAGTTACGAGATACCGTTCCATCGGCAGCATACATAATGACATATAGACCCTCGTTTTGTTCTGATCCCTCGTGCCTCTTTGTCAAAGTTTTAGCACCTTTCAAAATATAAGGTATGGGCTCAGAGTGTTCATGGATATCTACTACATTACATGCATTTATCATCGGCTGAAACATCCACTTCTGCAGAAAACTCGATATTCGCCTGTTGCTCCATATGCACCGTAATGGCTAGCATCCATTTCCCTCCATGGAATGAAGAGCAAAGCATCTTCAAGCTATCTTGTGCGGATGCCGAAACCTGCAGCCAATTCTCAAGCCTGGTAATTTCGAATGCCACTATCACATACATAGCAGGAGGGTTAACACTCAAGCTTAGGAAAACACTACATCATCTCTGACCAGATCTGACACTGATTTTGCTGCAAAGAAAATGGCTATTCCACGCCTTGCTGAAGGCGCAGAGTCGGCATTTACATCACCAGGCCGATTTCATCGACGGCATGTGCGCCGAGCCTGCGAGTCATGCCGACAGAGGAAGACGAAATGCACTGGCGATAAATCTGGTTGTCGTAATTGCAGAGAAGCCGGGATAATTTGCTGCTATACTGACGGTAAAAGAGAGAAATCCAAAAGGTAAGCATTCTTCCGCAACTCGAGCTACAAGCAGAATTTCTAATAATCTCGCTTAATAGACAGCTTGCTAGTCTATCTTCGAAGGTTCAAGCTTACGAGGATGTCATCAGAAAGCTAAGCGGTAGATTTGGCGTGTCCGATCAGCAGCTCGTAAATATCGCGCTGACTGCGGTAAGATTCCAAGTGATCCGCACGCAATATTGAGTGCCGTACTGAACCATATTACCAGAACATTGCACCTGGTCTCAAGCTGGATGGAGAGACCTCGGCATCAGCCTCTCGAGAGCAAAAGTCCTCTTGTGAAACAGATGCTGACTCTCCGCCCCCATCCCCATCTATCGCTCCTTTGGATCTCATCGACCATACCGAGGAAGATTTCAATAGAGACGAAGCATCTCGAGCGACAGGATTCATTGGAAAAGCCTCTGAGATCAACTGGTTACAAAAGCTGAGCAAAGAAGTCAACAGTGAATGTGAGGCCTGGTCCGCCAGTATGTCTAATTCAGGCGACGACAACGGGCTACCCTCGCCTACTCTGACACCTCGGCCTGAGAATCCCAGCGACCCTTTCATGGCATCTGCGAACTACTACCTTGATGATATGGATTTTCCAAGCATCAACAAAGTTGATCCTTACGAGATCCCATCCAAAGAGGTCGCAACGAAACTTCTCAATGCCTATCTCGCTTCTGTACATCCGTCCTTCCCGATCATTGGAATATCGACTTTCGTCTCTCAGTTTCAAGTCTTTTTCAGTCAGCCTTCTCTGAGGCCAGGAAATCGATGGCTGGCTATACTGAATCTCATTTTCGCCATTGCGGCAAAATATGCACATTTGACCGACGCCGAATGGAAGGAAGATGACGATGATCATCATGTTTATTTTTCGAGAGCCAAAACTCTCAGCTTAGAAGACCAGTTGCTACACCACCCTGATCTGCAGCAACTACAGGTTGAAGGTCTTGCTTGTTTTTACATGATTGCATCTGGACATATCAATCGGTTTGTTACCCTCTGCGGCCAAGTCTTCGTTGTGCTTACACACTTTTTACCAGAGCATGGAAGCTATCAGGCAGTGCAGTCCGTGGAGCCCTCGCTCTTGGCCTACATTTACGAAATGTTGGATCTTACACTTCTGATACTTCTAAAGAAATACGATATCGAGTTTGGTGGTCTTTGTACTCGGTTGAGCACCTACTGTCTGTCATGACAGGCCGCCCGTCTTGTATTATAGACAATTCGAGCACGACGCCGCTTCCTGTGCCATTCGATGAGTCTGATTTTCAGAAAGAAGAGGTAGCACAGCTCATTAGCACACCCGGTCGAGATGCATTTAGCCCACTTGAACGAGTTCCATTCAGCAACAGCGCTGCGAGTCTTGACTCAACAGCGGGCTCGGATACAAATGACATCGTTGAAAGCGACACAAAAATCAATAAAGTCGAATACCTCAAAAGCCTGCCTCCGTGCATGTCACTCTACTTTCTTCAGCTGACGTCTCTGACCACCATCGCTAAGCGAATGACTGTCAAGCTCTACAGTCCCGAGGCGCTCCAATCACCATGGGCAAGCACTCAATTTACCATTCAAAGCCTCATGCTTGAGATCGACTCTTGGTTCATGAATCTTCCTTCGGCATATGACTTCACGTCAACTCAGACATCCCAATGCCCCCTCGGCCAACGGATGGGACTGGCTTTCCTATTCTACAGCACCAAGATTGGAATCACCCGCCCTTGTCTCTGTCGACTCGATCCATCGCCGCCCGAGGGTGACAAAACGCATGAATTCTGTGTCAAGACGGCTGCAGAGTGCGTTGAATCTGCTTGCCACATGCTTACACTCTTCCCCGACACTCCCGATGCTGCACTGCTGCACCGAATTTCTCCATGGTGGGGTACACTTCATTATCTCATGCAGGCCGCGACCGTGCTACTGTTAGAATTGGCCTATCGAGCCCAACACGTACCCGAAAAAGCTATCATGGTATCGAAGGCAGCGAAGAAAGCCCTGGACTGGCTTTCGACTCTTTCAAAGACGAATGCGGCCTCCGAAAGAGCCTGGAAGCTCTGCAGTGGATATCTGCGCCGCCTTGCGCCTCATGTCGGTATTGATGTGGATGACTTCTCCGGAAACGAGAACGATGAGTCCTCCGCCACATCTCTCTTCGATGCTCCTGACATCACGGACACGGACACGAGCGATACGCTGGATGACATTGCCTTCGATCCAACCGCAACACTTCCTCTGGCTAGGTCGGGAGGCGTCGACTCTATCTCTGCTGAAATGGACTCAATTGCTTGCTCACCAATGGACCAGTCTGAAACTCCACTCGCCATGCCGCTCTCGTGCAATATGGAGCCCGACATCCTCGACCAATTCATTAAGCCTGATAAATCGCTCTCGGGTAGAAGTTCGTTCGATGATCTGTTCCCTTACGATCCGGCTACAGGTCAAATTACCGGCTCTTTTTTCCCTACTGGATCGAACATGGACTTCGATCTCTCTTACCCATGGGGTGACCCCATCTGTTGAACATACCACTTCGACGAGGTGGAAAAACTTGTCTATACTAATTGATAAAGGACCGAGATAGAGACTTGGTTTTCGATGCTGTTCTGGCTAAAAAGCACTCAAATTGTCACATCTTAAGACTTATGCTGGCTTTTGCTCTTCTGTTTATTTTTAGATCCAAAAAGTTACAAACCTATAGATTGGGAACTTGAGATTTAGAAAATACAAGAATTGATTTCAATGGCTAAGATCGCGATTTGACTGTATGTTGATGCTAGAAATGTGTACTGTACAAGTGTTAGGTCTCAACCCCTCCATGATGAGACCCAAGTCTCTAGACAATGAAGCCGTTTCTCTACCCGCCTAGCTGTTTGTGTTCATCATAAAGTCATCAAAAGGTCGAAAAGGCGTCCTCGGTACTTCAAAGCAGTTGGTAATGATGGTTAAATCCAAGAAGAAGATTCATTGGTATATTATGACTCCCAGTTGCGCTTCCTGGCTGTGAATAGTATCGCCGCATCTTCGGCTGGCGACGAGAACCATTTTTCGGTTCGCGAAAACTCAACTTTGACTATTCTGTCAAATCTTATGTCGACGCTGCGAGCCTTTCTTCGTTTTTTCCACCGTTGGTCGTTTGCTTGATGGCTCCATGCATCCAATGCAATACCCAAGAGAGCACCAGGGTCAAGTAGGTACTTCTCGATGCAAGGAAGAGTTGGGATTAGCCGACGCCTAACACCACAACTCCCATGGTTTATATCAATCTGATAGTCTGGGAATTGCTTTAAAGATGTCATGAGATTGAGGATGTCGGATGGAGATATGCCAAACGCTTGTTGCTCCTCCCCTTCGTCACTCTCAAGATCACTGTCCGGTTCGAAATCTGGGTCTAAGAGATTAGATCCCAGGAACATAGTCTTAGCTCGCATTGCAAAGAAGCGAGTCATTTGCCCCAACTGAAATAAGTCACATTGGCTTGCGTTGTCTAACCCGGCGCGGCATTGAAATGTTCGACTGGGGGTTGATGTTGAGAATGCTAGTCCAAGCGAGCTTCGTGCTGGCGCTGGCGCTGGTTTTGGTTCCTCGGTATCTTCAAGTGCTCCATAAACACGAAGGAAAAATGCCTGTAAGTCTGTGATCGTATTCATGACGAATTGTCTTCGAGAATAGAGTTCCTCTTTATCAAAAGTAAGCTTTCGTTCTCAAAATCAAATGATATTTGCAATTGTGACTTACCCTCGATACCATTCGGCAAGTACTGCCACTGAAGATATTCACCACTTGGAGCCTCCACTCCATCACTCCAGAACCTCGAGCCGCTTAACGTCATAGTATGCATCATCGTTCTCGCAATCACATATTCCTGTAAGAATATCGCGACCATAAGAATCTGACGGACGCGATCTTCCTTCATTTTCAAGAATGCACGGTCGAAACGTCGAAGAGCCCGCTTATTGTCCTTTCTTCCGAAGAGGTACTCGCCATGCAACAGACTAAATGCCACAGAGGGTGAATTGAAAGCGTCGGCAATTTGGATGAATTTTGCCACGACAGAGGGCGGTTCGTTCTTAATGGAATTTCTAAAGCTCTCAGCCGCCGACTCTGACATTGACTCCAGGCATAATGCCTGCAGAAAAACGTTTAGAGCTTCGCTGCCACAGAGCTTAATTACCAGGAGCGCCGGGATCTGAATTCTTGGGAGCTCAAGCCATTCATCCGAATCTCCATTCTCCAGCTTCGGCTCAACGTGGTCATTTAACCCCTGCTTCTGCTGAGCAAAGCGTCTCCCCTCCGCAAACTTCTCCGGGTCTAACAATGCACTAAAATAAGGGCTTTTCCTAGCCAGATTCTCGCTCGCCACCTGCCAACGAATAGGCTCCGCGTTTGAAGACTCATCAACATACTCGAGAACGAGGTCGCCACCAGGCGAGATGACATGCAGAGACTTGTGGCTCTGCGCTGCATCGATAGAATTTTTGAGCACAGATTGCAACGAAGGTAGTCCGTTTGGCTTTTGGTCAATCACGTCGGTCTGCTTGGCAGGTATATTTGACCAAGGTGGGGGCTTTGATGCCATGATTGCTATGTGGCGTCAGTCGCTGCTTTACGGCTGGCAAGCAAGCCGGGATCGGCCTTCTGTTGCCTGTTCCAATGTCAAGAACGACATCTAACATATGCGGTTGCACGCGTAAGAAAAAGAAAGGATATTGGGAGATTTCGAGATTTGGCTGCAGGATGCACATCGGATTGTGTTCAAGGTGTGTCTCTTTCGGGTATAGCGTGACTCAGCTGCACGTGCCCTGGCCTTGGATTTCAGGCGAAGTATTTACACGACACTGGTTGTTACTGATTTTGCTACTTGATGGATCATTATTGATTGGCATTTCAATGAGGCATATTATATTAATATTTGTGCTATGTTTGTAATGCAAAAACTCGATATACAGCTCATCAACTGGGAAAGAAGGCTGTCGTCGGGAAGCTGGGTACAACAAGATATGGGTGAACTGGCCCGTATAGATCCATTCCTCCTCCTTATGCAAGTCAAGAAAATCTCAAATCCTTTTCACATCATTGAGAGGAAAGCTTTGGTACCAAGGCCAGATATAGGCCGAAAACAAAAGGCAACGCATATGGATGGTGATTCAAATGGGTCTCATGATGGGCATGGGAAGGCGTATCGTTGCAAAGTATGGGTGAGATCGTGTCATAAACAAGTCATTATGGGAGCAAGACTGTTGGAACATGGTAGATGCTGCGACTGGGCGAGTTGGAGTAATCGGGCTCCGTGCCCTGCTCCTTGCGACTTTTCTCCCGGGTTGCGATCGCACGTTCTAGCACAGCGAACAATTTCACAACAGACGCAGGCCGAGAATCCTCCTGCTGGTTCCCGTTCGAGGATTCGAGGACTTCCGCATCATGATCAGCATGAATTATGGGGGGAACCAAAGAGAATACCGTGAGTGGTTGTTTCACGGCTCCCAAATGCGGTGCTGCGGCAAGCAAGTTGCGACGTTCTTCGTCTCGCAGATGTTCCTTCTCCTTGTCGTCTCCCAGGAAAATGTCTTTCAATATATTGCCCTTGTGTTCGGTGTAGTACGGTTCGGCACTGAATATGCCAGCCACAAAATCTGGGTTTGCGCAGGCCGCTGCTAGCGTTGTTGTGCGATAGTCAGGAGTGAACGCGGAGTTTAAGGAACCTGGAAGGCAGAAGACTACACCTCGGGCCAAGAGGGGTGGTGGTGCAACACCTTCATCTGGCTCGACATGAGGCTGCATTGTCACCGACTCAGTAACAGAGATTGTAGAAGACTTCCGGCCGATGTTTGCTTGGTTGAATTCGGTCCAGCCATCGGACGTCGGGGGCGACAGTTGGACCTCCTTCGGCTCCTCATCCTCGGCTCCATTTCCTTCCGCGGAGATTTCTGTCTGAATAGTTTTGACCGTCGTCGCGACAGCTTCTCGGGCGGCTTTGCGAAGGGTCGGGATCATTAGGTCCTTTTCTTGGTTTTCCCAGGGCACTCCAGGAGCCCACATGCTAGCGAGTCCAGCCCATTGAGCAGTATTCAGAGCTCCATGCGTATAGTTCTTCCGAGTTATGTTTGCGAGCATGTTAAGGCTTTCCTGGTCTGTTCGCAATCGGCCCATGAAGTTCACGAATCCGTTCAGGACGCGACTCCCTTCCCACAAGATGAAGCCATGCTTTTTGGCGTAATAGCTCAACTGCTCGGCCGTTTCAAGGGTCCAATCGTCGATGATATCCGCCTGGACTGTCAACACCGCAATGTATGGGCCTATTTCAGAGGCTAGCTGCACGAGAGAAGCCGATTTTGTAATAAGATAAGAGGACAGCACATTCACAGGTATCCCAAAAGGTAAGGTTTTCTTGGTTTCTGGCAGTTTTTGGATATAATCCGCGATTTGGTTGGCGACAGGATTGTCCAGCGACATTGTGAAGGGAGATGAGATCAGAAGGTTTAGGGAGGAAGCAGCCCGCGAGGCGCTATGGACTCAATTAAGTATGAAAGCAAGAAAGTTGATCAGAGCTTGAGTCCACAGCGGGGCTGAACTCCACTTGAGCAGCTGCAACGACCCTTTCAGTTTACCTCCGGAGAAAAAGGGTGCAGCTTGCACACCAGCTACCCCGGAGCTCTGTGGGTAATTTCAGACCCCGCGCACCCACCTGGAGCTGTTTAAGGGCCTGTGGTGTTGATTGCTTGCCGCGTTCAACTGCCACTACCATGGTGCTTGGGATTGAGCTTCTGACCCGGAGAAGGGCGATGATGCGTGCACTGACGAGGCGACACGGGTGGGGACGGTCGTATAACGAGGCGATTGGGCTGACAATAGGACAGGTTTTTGTGTTTCGCCTCCTCCTGGAAGCAAAGATACACCCGCATACCGCGCAATACCGCGGCTCCACCGGAAGGATTTGCGCTGCAGCGAGCGGCGATCCGGTGATGGACCCAAAATGCCGTGTTGGGTGGCGGTGCGCGGTCCCATTGGTGGCCAGCATCACTATTGGGGGATCCAATCGAGGTTGAGCATCGCATCCTATTGACCACTGCAGCCTTCGCGTCATCGCCCCTGAATGACAGATCGTGAGGGTGAGGAGAGCCGATTTGCTGCGGGAAGTCCAACCCTGAACCAAAGCTCAATCACTATGAAGTGCATTGAACTTGAGCGACTACGAGTCCGTGGACCATCCATGGATGTCCATGGATACCTGCTTGGAGTTGGAGCTCTGCTAGTGTGAAATACGCTTAAGCATACCAACAGACCGGGGTCTGATGCTTGTGGGCTCGGTCCGACCGCATTGCTATTACACGGATCGTCCCGCCTGGCAAAGCAAATATACAGCATACGAGGCTTTGGCAAAAGTTCTATGTGATAGGTGTTGCAGGATCAAGTGCTAGATCAGAACAATACGAGGCAGCTTCAAAGTTTAAGGCAACTCATTTGGAATTGCCTTGCTGTTCGGCAGGGCCGGTAATTGCATCGAGTCGTTCAGCCTCCAGATCACTAGCGCGGCAATATCGCAAAGGCGATTAGACAATTGGCTACTTCGTCCTGATGTTTTAAACACCGTTCGAGGGGTGTCCTAACAAGGTAAATATAGACTTGGCCCTTGCCGTGCACTTATATAGCCGACTTTAAAAGCCGTCAACTTCACAAGGCTGAAAGGGCACCAATGCCTCCAGGCACGCCATGGGTTTAAAACCAGAATAATCCATATAGTCTAATGACTACTGCCTTCAAAGCGACACCGGGTTACCACCCGGTCCAGGGCTTCAGAGCTCCGAACTGTGGATCTAGTGTATCTTGATGGGCAGGTGGTAGTCCGTACGGAGTAATCTACTGGGATCGACAAAACAATGGTCCCGAAGCCTTGGGAGACACCTTTCTTAGGTTAGGTTCCGGCGTTCGGCTCCTTATTTCCCAATGGGCCTGGGTCTTTTGCTCCGTGACACCAAATGGAGTGTTTGTGCTGCACGGATCCTCTGAGTGCACATCGTGGGGTTAGGGTGGCCTCCTCTCGGGTGACTTCCGCGTAGGGGCAATTCATGGTTTGGCGATGGCGCTCGGGGCCGCCTAAGCGTCAGCACTTGTTAGACCTTCACCACTGCCTTTTGCGGGCAATAGCTAGCTCGCTCCACCTGCGAGTCATGTCCATTACGCCTTTGATACAATCTCAGGAAGCTGGCAATTTAAGCGAACACCTTCTTTCCGCACTCCTTACTCGAGACAGATAGTGAAATGACGCCCCAAAAGACGGTAGAGCGTAGTCCTCCACATCGGAGGTGCAATCCGCCCTGGAAGCAACTTGCGTGGTCGTAGGACTAATTCTTTCTAACTGTTAAGCTTTGCCTGCTCCCTGTGACCTTCGGTGACCTTCGTCGGTGAGTTTTGCAAGTGATGGTACATCGACCGGACTTGAAGTCTGTGGTAGCGCTATGGGGAGAGGGCTGTTTGATCATCTCCTCATATCAAACCCCCAACCCAAGGGGTAAGATGACCACCGAGTCCAATAGCCTATCAGGAGTTGATGAATAAGGTGGACGCCACCCGTGAAGTTGCATAAGGATTATGCATGGAGAGCGTAAACGATACGCGAAGATAAGATTGCATCGTGAAGATTAGATAGATGTCCATCGGATACCGCCCAAGTGCCAGCTGCATTGCATGCCCCCGGGCGTCCAAGTACTTATTAGTTGATATAGCCAAATTGGTCGTATGGCCTGATCTTGGGAAATTAAAAGGAAGCTCTTATAGGCTATTACTCAATCTTCACAGGCACGGATTTTCTGCCAGCCGCGGGCGGTAGCAAGTGGCCTGACACGCCCCTGAAAGATTATTGCCCGCCGCCTCCCGAAATTTAGAGGCTCCGATCCCCGATTTCGATTTCGACCTCATCTTCGTTGCGAACCTTCGGATCCTAAGTTATCTCGCGTCCTACACCCGTTCCATTCGATTTCTCTTCCTTTGCCTTCCGAACATGCCCGGACGGGTTCTGCCCACCTTCACGGCCGCCGAGGTCGAGGCCCATAACAGCGCCAAATCTTGCTTCATCACAATCGGAAATAAAGTCTACGATGTCACTGAGTTCGTCGAAGACCACCCGGGTGGTGGTGATCTCATCCTTGATTTCGCAGGAAAGGACGTGGAGGAGGTCATGAAGGATGAGATCTCCCACGAGCATTCCGAAGCCGCCTACGAAATTCTGTTGGACTACCACGTTGGCTTTATCTCGGAAGATGCGGCGCCTTCTAAGGAAGCTGCTTCAGGCGCGGATGGAAGTGCGACCGCATCGCATGTGTACCAGGCGACAGGCCTATCCAATGCAGAGGATCTTTCTATCGACACGGACTACACACAGGATTTCAAGACCCACAAGTTCCTCGATCTCAATAAGCCCCTCCTCATGCAGCTCTGGAGGGGAAACTTCACCAAGGAGTTCTATCTTGAACAGATTCACCGGCCTCGACACTACAAGGGAGGAAAGTCCGCTCCTTTGTTCGGCAACTTCCTGGAGCCTCTCAGTTTGACCGCATGGTACGTGGTGCCTATCCTCTGGCTCCCGTTTGTCGCATATGGTACTTTCGTTGGTGCCGCTGGTCTGGGTGACCCTGTTGTTGCCGCAGCCTACTGGGTACTCGGCGTGTTCTTGTGGTCTTTCATTGAATACCTCATGCATCGCTTCCTCTTCCACCTTGATAAGTATGCTTTTCCCTTGCTCCGTCGTTTGTAGATTACAATGACTAACTATTATTCAGATGGCTCCCGGACAACCGTGTCGGATTGACCCTCCACTTCCTGCTCCACGGTATTCACCACTACCTTCCTATGGATCGCTATCGACTCGTCATGCCGCCAACATTGTTCCTTGTCCTGGCTGTTCCGTTCTGGAAGCTAGCCCATACCATCTTTGCTTATAATTGGTTCGCTGCTGTGCAAGTATTCTGCGGTGGCATGTTTGGGTACATCTGCTACGACCTGACCCATTACTTCCTCCACCATCGCAAGTAAGTGTCTTCTTTGCCTTTTTCTTAGTCCACGATCTCATTGCTGACTGTTCCACAGCCTTCCTTCCTACTACAAGGAATTGAAGAAGTACCACCTGCAACATCACTACGCTGATTATGAGAACGGATTCGGTGTCACTAGCCGATTTTGGGATCGCGTCTTCGGTACTGAGCTCGAGGCTCTGCCTTCCAAGGGCACTAAGGCTCAGTGAACAAGTACCTGGCGTTGGCGGTATATAGCCGACTCGTTCACGTTCATGACTTTACGTTGAGACCCATGCTCAGGTGATCCAACTGCAAAGCGCTTCTCATGGTAAACCGGAGTTTAGGGTCTTTGTTTCTTGACTGCATGCAAGGTATAGCTTCTTGCTACGGTTCGATGCATGCTTGAAAGTGGGTTTGCTGAACCATTCTACCATAACTATCGCTTATTAGTGTACATAAATAATCATAATGAACACGCGTATCTTATCCCACGATCAATTTGCTAAGCAATTCTCTAGAATCAGTCGTCGACCAGGCTGGATTGACCTCTTCTCATCACGAGCTAACGACCCTCACTGATAAGGCAGATAAGAAGTGGCAAAAATGGTGCCTGAGGCATACTAAAAACTGCACAGTGATCATGTGACTCTATCTCTAGCGGCAAACGAAACCTGGAAGCGGCGACCGAGACTATCCTTTCTTCGTGCCCAGCGCTACCGCCACATTCACGCCAGCAAACGAATATATTCACGGAAAGGGGTTCGAACGCCAACTGTCAACTTCGCTTCATACTCTGACCCGTCTAGAAGTCAAATCTTCCTCTAAAAATTTGGGGTTTCTCCAATTGCAACCAGTCACAGGCAATCCCACACCATGTCCGGACTCGACGTCGAGGCTCTTCTCGAGTCGACAGCTGCTCCTGCCGAGACCACCCCCAAGCAAGATGATCGTGATGATCATTCCAGAACCGATGCATCCGATCGCCGTGACCGAGATCGCGAGCGTTCCCGCTCCCATTCCCGCGACAGACGCCGACGTCGCGATCGAAGCCGTGACCGTCGTCCTCGGGATGCCGATGGCGACGAAGACATGAAAATTCCACGCAACGAACATGGCAGTGCTAACGGAAGCCAGAGAAGCCGTAACAGGAGCCGCAGCCGTGAAAGCGATCGCCGTCGTCCCCGTCGCGAGCGATACGGCGATGAGCTCCGTTCAAGTGGTGACTTTTACCGAGGAGGAGGACGTGCCCGTACTCGCTCTCGCTCGCCTCACAATGACCGTCACTACCGCCCTTCGCGCAGGGAGCGTGATGATGAACGACGTCGACCTCGTGAGCGCGACGGTCGTCGCCACACCCCCCGTCGTAGCCCTAGCAAGTCTCCTGAACTCAATGAGGATGAGCGAGACAAGCGGACTGTTTTTGTGCAGCAGCTTGCTGCTAGGCTGAGAACCAAAGAACTGATGGCCTTCTTCGAAAAGGTTGGCCCCGTCAAGGAGGCTCAAATTGTTAAAGACCGAGTTAGTGGTCGATCTAAAGGGTGAGTCTTGCCATTATCAATTCTTTTGAGCTATTGCGTCTAACAGAACTCTGCTAGTGTCGGCTACGTCGAATTCAAAAGCGAAGACTCAGTGCCCGCAGCACTTCAACTTACAGGCCAGACGCTCGTCAATATCCCCATTATCGTACAAATCACCGAAGCCGAGAAGAACCGCCAGGCTCGCAACCCAGAGGCTAGCTCTGGTCCATCACACACAGCACCATTTCACAGACTCTATGTGGGTAATGTTCATTTCAGCATCACTGAGAATGACCTCCAGAATGTCTTTGAACCGTTCGGCGAACTTGAGTTCGTGCAGTTGCAGAAAGACGAGAATGGGAGGAGCAAAGGTTATGCATTTGTGCAGTAAGTACCATTTCCTCCACACAAGTTGAACATTTATTAACGTTCGTCTAGATTTGTCGATCCCAACCAGGCACGCGAAGCACTTGAAAAAATGAACGGATTTGATCTCGCTGGCCGAGCCATTCGTGTTGGTCTTGGAAACGATAAGTTCAATTCGGATGCGGGCGCCACGCGCCCGCAGGGCTCTTCAGCTACCCCAACTGCTTTCCAGGGCTCCTCGTTTTCTGGCCAAGGAGGCCGCGGTGTTCAAGCCGGTGGCGCAAATAACTTCGACCGTGCCGGTGGCAGAGAAACCGAAAAGGGCGCCGGCGCCAGTGCCCTTGATGACACCGATGTTGCAGGAGTGAACTTCAGCAACTACAGTAGAGACGCGTTGATGAGGAAACTTGCAAGAACAGATGAACCCGAACCTTCTGCCGACGTGCAACAGAAAATCATTCGACCCAAGACTGAGACAAAGCCATTGCCTGTCAATGTGAACATGGCTAGCCGCTGCGTCATGCTTCGCAATATGTTTGACCCTGGCGAGTAAGTTTGCCTCTTTTCCCTTGCATTATCAATTGACAAACTAACACACTATACAGGGAAGAAGGCGAGGCCTGGATCAAGGAGCTGGAGGACGACGTTCGCTCTGAGTGTGAAGAGAAATACGGTCACGTTGTTCACATTTCTCTAGATTCGAACTCTCAAGGCGACATCTACCTCAAGTTTGACCGTGTCCAAGGCGGCGAAAACGCCATCAAAGGCCTCAATGGTCGCTTTTTCGGCGGCAAGCAAATTACTGCTCAGCCTGTTGTTGACGCCGTCTACAGCAGTCTTTTCTCCCGCACAAAGGCCATTTAATTGTTGGCCATTTGCACATACCCTTTCATCCTCTTCACTTGATCTAACATGGCACAATATTCTCAGGCAGATCCCTATGACGTGTCCTTTATTAGGCCCTCCCGGAAGTCCTGCTTGGTAGGTGCCGATCTTATTATTCACAACTGGTTCTTCGGCCATTGCATTGGGCCTTGCTACTCGAATTGCTACTCGAAATGATCTGTTTTTAGGAGCGTATTGAACACATAACAGACCCAAGGGGCGTTTTGAAGAAACATTCGATTCATCGCAAGATTTCTATAGATATGGCCCCAGAGCCTGCGTATGCACCATTTTGTAGCGTATCTTGCCTTTCGAGCAAAGCTTTTCCGGGTGGTTTTCCATGGGCAGATCCCGAGGCTCTACTCGGCTTCCATTCCGTCATCGAGGTCAGTATGAACGATCGTTGATTGCACGGTACAAGCATTCTAGCTTGAATTTACTAGCTTTCATTTGCTCTAAACCGCGAATATCAGCCCAGACAAATATTTCAGCTATTATAGCCGCCCAAAGCAT
This sequence comes from Tympanopsis confertula, assembly GCA_026745395.1. Taxonomy (NCBI): domain Eukaryota; kingdom Fungi; phylum Ascomycota; class Sordariomycetes; order Coronophorales; family Scortechiniaceae; genus Tympanopsis; species Tympanopsis confertula. Next base: position 15,542 of record JAOYNU010010334.1, read on the forward strand.
AGACGTTGCATCCGAGGGTGCGGAATCAACTTCTGCCGGACAGTTTGCCGTAGTCCAACTGCCTTCCTAATCTAATCTGCCGGCGCTCGGGCCAGAAATCTGTTCGGCCACCCCACGCCGGCTGCCCATGCTTCTTCTTCTCCTTCAACTCTTTGATTACGATCAATGGGCCATTCATGATTCCGATCTCAGCGAGGCGAGTAACTGGCCGGGCCGCGCGCTCAGCTGGCCGTTACGGTACGTACCAGCGCAACGACGTCACCTTTCCCGGCCCAAACCCCATGGTCTCCGCTAACAATGGTCTGTAGCAGCCTTCATTTGCCCTCGCAGCTCGCGTCCGTTCACTTCCGAAGCCCCGTCGTCTGAAGCGCCTGCCGGCAAAAAACGGCCTCAATTCCACGACTACTTTGTTACCCATTTGCCGTCATCGTCGCTCCATCCGGACCCGCGAGGCCTGGCCTCTCCGTTCCATAAGCTCCCGCGCTCAGCGTCGGTCCCCCACACCGGCGAAACACCCAATCCCCCAACTTCATATAATGCATTGGTTGACAGAGATACAACTGTGGTGCGGATTCCGTTGCGCAGCGCTAAGCATCATTTTGGAGCGGTAACGGCCCGGGGCACGCGGCCAGCGAACGAAGACACCTATCAAGCGGGCGTTATTGATATTCCCGCATTTGCGAAACGCCCACCGGCATCACATACGATAAAGCGAGACCTCGCGTCTCGGGAATCGCGTGCGGCAAACACTGCCAGCGGAGATCCGCAGGTCTTCTATTTTGGGATTTTCGATGGCCATGGCGGTCAGGAATGCAGCACGTTCTTGAAAGAGTACTTGCATGAGTATATACAAGATACTGCAGCGAATTTTGAGCTTCAATCCAGTGTCAAGCCGGAACCTTCACGCTTGAAAGCGGGTGATGGCGTTGGACCCTTGCCAGTGTTGCAACAAGCCAACCGGGCTAAGATTGGGGATCTCGAGAAGAGCCTTGTGCAGAACTGGAGACGCATGGTTGGCGGCTACTTCAAGAGATTCAAGCCACCGCACTTCGCATACTATGGAACGGAGGTGGAAGAGTCTGCCTCGCCGGACCAAGTCTCCATTGAGGAAGTAATGGAGTATGCTTTCCTCCGTGCGGATCTGCAGTTCGTCGAAGCTCAGGCGGCTAAACGCGACGACGACCTGACGCAAGCTGAGAAACCATTGAACGAAGACGAAATTCTCCATAGCCCAAGCTTTACTCGGAATCCCAAGATAGGAGGTCGATCTCGCTTCAAGGGCGGCAGCACGGGCAGTATCGCCATGATTTCTACGCCCAACCCCACGCCTTTCTGGCATCCTGCCGGTCCATCCAGTCTTCTAGTATCACACGTTGGTGACACAAGAGTACTGCTCTGCTCTACTGCAAGCGGAGAAGCAATTCCTCTAACGTCGAACCACCACCCATCATCGCCTATCGAAGCTGGGCGATTGCGCCGTTATGCTGCGACATTTGTGACAGACTCATTCGGCGAAGAGCGCATGAGCGGATTAGCAAACACCCGCGCCTTTGGCGACGTACAGTCGAAGCGAATGGGCGTCTCTGCAGAGCCAGAGCTTCGCCGTGTCGAGATGGGCCCTGCTGAATTCTCCTTCCTAGTTTTGATGTCGGACGGCATCAGCGGCACGCTCTTAGACCAGGAAGTTGTCGATATAGTTAAGGAAGCCCGCACCCCGGAGCAAGGCGCTCGAGATGTGGTGAGCTTTGCCACAGAGGTTACCAAAGAGGGCGATAATGCCACC
>JAOYNU010010445.1:0-17302 GCA_026745395.1 Tympanopsis confertula
TAAAGTATAGATATTCTAATTTTAGTTTAACTTTTTTAGAATTTTATAGTATAGAAAATCTTATAAAGAGAGAAAAAATATTATTTCGAACTCCTTTCCCCTAAATATAATATCTTAATAGAGCCGGGGAGTCCCTCTAAAAGCTCTAGATAAAGATATTCTATAGCTATAAGAGAAAAGATATATATTACTTCTCTTAAAAAAATTTAAATCCCTTAAATATATAAATAAAATCTCGGTAACTAACCTTAAAGGAATATATATTATTATTTTAGATATTACTATAGGAGAAGAAAGTACTTATTATACTATTAAAGCTATAATAAAAGCCCTAGGTATTAATCGAAAATATATAGAATATTATATATATTTAAAGTAGGAAACTACTATTTTAAATAAATATACTTTTAAACTTATAGAGAAAGCTAAAGCTAAGAAGTTAAACTCTATTATTTATATATAGAAGTCTACTCTAAAATTAGAGGTAACTAATATCGATACTAATAAAATAATTATTTATCTTTCGATAGGGATAGTAGCTAAAGCTCTTAGTATACGTTAAACTAGTATTTCTTTATATTTAAAAAAAGGATAAATAATACCTTTTAGAAAAAAATATCTTTTTAAATTAGTTTAAATTCTAATATATAGTAGTTTAGATTTACGTATAGCGGGATATTTACTTCTAATAATTTTATCCGGTTTTACTTATAAAATAATTAGTCTTAGTTTCGTATATTTCATCTTAGGCCTTTTCCCCTTAGTATTTATTATAGCCTTTTCTAGATTAGAATTAGCTATTACTTTTATCTAAGCTATCGTTTTTATAATTCTAACCTATACTTAATATAAGTATAGGTTAGAATTATACTCTAATAATATAAGGAAAAATTAATAGATCTAGCTATTTAAAGGTTAGTATTAAAAATACTACTACGAATATTAAGGGTAAAATTTTCTTTAGATATTATTAAAGAAATAATACCTCATTTTAATAATTATACTTTATAATCTACTAAATTAATATCTTATACTTTATTTTCTAAAGTAGTAATAATTATAGAGGAGTCCGTATTTATCGAGTATTTAAAGCCCTACTAGAAATTTAGGTCGTTTTTTTATTATAGTTTTTATATTACTTTAGTAGAAATATATAGCCTTTAGGATTTTAACTATACGTAAGTCTAATTAGTTTTTTTTAAATTCTTTAATTCTATTTAGTATTATTTTCTACTATAAGTATTTATTTTTCTTTTATAATATTCTTTTTTTGTTCGAGGATTTTATTATACTCGTATATAACTCCTCTTATTAGTAATTTCTTTTATTAATTCGATCTTTCTATTATTTAATAAGCCCTAATATTATCTAATTCTAATAGCCCAATTACTCTTTCGGGAGTTAGTAAGTAGAAGGTTAAAAGCTAGTTTAGTATATCCGGTATTATATTAGTTTACCTTCTATATACTATATATAGAGTTTATAAGAGGATAAGAATACTATTATATATACTAGTTTAAGGTTTATATTATTTAAATCGAGTATATTTTGTAATATTTATTATACTATACTTTTAGTAGTATTATAGTCGGTAATAATATATATAAGGAGTTTTATTAATATAATAAGTTAATAGGTTTTCTTTATAATTTAAATAAGTACTATAGTTTCTAATTCTATTAATCTATACTATTATTCTACTTTTAAAATTCTTTAAAAAAGAAAAAAAATAAGCCGGATATAAGAAACTTATATCTCTTTTCCTAATATATATTTTTAATCCTAAGAAATATCTAATTAGAATACTATAAGTCTATATCTAATTAAATAAGTATTAATCTTATAAAATAACTCTTTCTCCGGATCGTAGTAAATTAATAGGTAATCGGAATATAACTATTTTTTAAAGTTCTTAAAGTATTCGATTTACTTATTTATTAATTCGAAAAGGATTTTACTTATTTATTTTTAACGAATACTTTTAAGTATCTTAGCCTAGAAAATCCCTTTTTCCTATACTTTTTTATTAAACCTAATATTAAGTTCGTAAAATAGTTTATTTCGTATATTATATTAGGGAACTCTTTTTCTTAACTAAGACTCTATACTTAAGAAAATCTCTAAATCGGCTAATTTCTTTAGGTAATTAAGTATTTTAATAGCTTTTATCCTATTTTTCGTTTTTCTTACCTTATCGGTATCTATAATCTATTTAAGTAAGCGTATAGTTTTAAAACCTATAAAGAATTTCGATATACTAAATATAAAATTCTATAAGTTACTAATTTAGTAGAATCCCTCTAGGTCTCGTAGGTAGTTTTTAAAGGTCTTCGAGAAAATTACGATATCGTCGATATAGATTCTAAGATAATCTTTATAGTCTCGAAAGATCTATTCTATAATTCCTTATATAAATACTAGAGATATTTTATATCTTATAAGTAATATATTACTTATCTCGATCCTCTTAGACTAATAATTACTATAAATCTTCTTAATTTTAGATATATTAGTAGCTAAAAAAAGAATTTTAATATATTAAATACGCTTTTATACCGATAGCCTTTTAAGTAACTAATAATATACGCTTAGTTTAGTAATAGATAGATATCTAGAAAAATTAGTTTATTTAGTAGCTTTATATCTACGATTACTCGGAATTTAATTCCTCTATTTTTAGCTATTTTCTTAACTATAAATACTAAGTATACGATATATAATTCCTTACTTATTTATAATAGTTTTCCTTTATAATATAATTAGTTATATATTTTATCTAATACGTCGCGTTCTCTTATATTTATATCTATAAATCTTAATAGTTTAATTTAATTTTACTACCTTTCTACTAGATATACTTTAAGTTTAATTTCGTCCGGTAGTAGGATAAGTCCCCGATTAGTATAGAGATTATATCGATCGATAACTTATAAGAGTTATTTCGCCTTTTTCTTATTTAAATTAAAGATTTTTACTCTATTTTTCTATTTTATAGTCTTTATATCCTTCTTAGGTCTTATTATTCCGTATTCTAGTATAGTAAATTCAAGTCTTTCCTCGTATAGATCGATATTATTTATAATTAGTTTAAATAGTTTTTCTATTTAATTTATTAAATTATACTTCTTCTATTTACCTACTAGTAGTACTTAGTTAAAGATATTTATCGTTCTAAAGTAACCTATTAGCTCCCCTTTTTTATATAAATATTACTTCTAGTTTCGTAATTACTATTATAAAGTTATGTAAATTAGTATTAACTATTACCTTATAGACTTCGTTTATATATAATTCGAATATTATACTAGATCTTATACTTTATAATTCGCCTTAATTCTATAATACTATTTTTATAAGTACTAGTTAATTTAATAGATCCTTAATATCTACTTATTAGGCTATATAAATAGGCTTCTAAATTCAAAGCCGTAGAGTTAGTATATTTATTAGAACTTTAAGTCCTTAAGCTAATCGTAGTAATACTTAATTCTTTATATAATTAACTTCTACTCCGTATAACTTGAAAAAAGAACTTCCGACTATATTAGTATACCCGGTCCTATTCCTTTTTTAAATATCCGTTATAATAGTAAACTCGGCTAATCGACCCTTTTCCTAATATATTCCGGATATATAAAACTTAATAATTACCTATTTTTTAACTACTTATATTATTCTAAATCTATATATAAGTAATAGGTTCTTTCTTTTATATATCTTTACTTCTAAGAAATAATTCTTTAACTAGTTAGGGTTAATTATAATTAGTCTATAGCCTAAGTTAATATATATAAGTATATTTATTCCGTTTCGACTATTTTATATATTTATTTCGGCGAAATTAATCCGGAATTTATAAGTATTTAGCCTAAGTACTACGATATTACTTTTATTAGTTACTATAGTTATTAAATCCTCTTAACGAATTTTTATTTACTTATATATATTCTCTAAAACTTTTAGTATTACAATATAATTCTTAATATTTTAAGTATTAGTATAAGTAAAATTATTAATATTTTTCTTTTATTTATTCTTTATATAATTATTCTTAGTCGGTTATATAATAATATTAATTATATATAATTAAAATTAAATCGGTTATAGTATTTAAAGGTTATTATATATAATTTAAAATCCTATTTATAATATCCGTTTATAAGAGTAGGTCGATAGGGATAATATTTAACTCTCTCTTCTTATTACCCTTTTTCTTTTTAGGGTTTTTCGTAAATTACTTAATTAATCGTATACTTAAAAGGCTAATTACTATTCGAACTATTTATTATTAAATCTTATTAAATATCCTCTCTTTTAGTTTTATTCTATTTCTTTACTACTTTTATTTTCGTCTTTAATAGTTAAGAGAAAGTAGTAATCCTCCTCGGTATATCTACTTCGTATATATTTATAGTTTCGATAGTAGTATTTTTATCTTCTATTTATTTATCTTATTCTTATTAGTCGAATTATACGTTATTAATATAATTTAATTATCCGTTCGGCTACTTATATTACTCGAAAGTATAATTATTTTATCGATATTAATTATATCCGGGTCAAAATACTTATTTTTAATTATTTAGAAGTTTTACTTATTTAATATATAAGTCTCCTTTAACTACGAAAGATATTTAGTTAATTTCTCTATTCTTAAGGTCGTTTAAAGCGTAGGCCTCCGGCTAGTTTTTCTTCTTCTTTTAGCGGTATATTATTTCTTTTACTTTCGTAAGTAATTATATAACTTCTAGGTTATCCTAATTAAGCTTTTTCTTTAAGTAATAAGGACTACTATATTACGAGTACTTTAGATTTAAATTCGGCTACTTATTCTAGTTTAGTTAAAGAGTTATTAGTACTAGGTTCTTAGAGGATTATTTAAAAATCTAAATTAATTATATACTCTTAGTATTTATAAAATACTAGTAACCCTAAATATAATTAGGTACTAATAACTAATAAATAGCTATTAATTACTAGCTAACTATAAAATAGAATACTTAATAAAGAATAAAATAAACTATATTAATTAGTAAATAAGTCTAGATATATCTCTATAATCTATAAAAGGAGATATTTATCCTATATAAAATAGGGAACTTAATATAATTATCGGTCTTTTTATATATAGATTCCTACTATAAGAAATTATTTTCTATATCCTCTTTACACTCCGTATTATAAAGACTATCCTCTTAATAGATTGATAGTCGGAAGAAAAATCCTATACTATAAATCTTTATATCTTCGCTATATTACTATACATTTAAAACTTAATTAATTTATATTTACTTTCTCCTACTATATTATCGCGACTTTTCCGTAAAAAATAAATATACTTTTAATATATCTCGGTAAAAGATAAATACGAAAAAACGGAAAAAAGTTTAGTATAGTATCTATTTAATATTTTATTATCTCTAAATATTTTATCTATAACGTAAAATAATATATATATACTAATACCTATTCTAGCTAGAACTCTACTAAAATACGTTTAATTCTAAAACTTTATTTCCTACTAGAATCTACTTACTAAATCCTCTATATTAAATTAATTTTTATTCTTTTTACGAATTTATTCGTATTTCTTTTTACCGGTGAAATTCTTTCTTTTTATTACTCTTTCTTAATTAGTATTAAAAGAATACTATTAGAATTAGTATTTTTTACTAATTCGAATAATACTATTTTATTACTATTTTTATCGTTTATACTATACTCTCGTCTAATAAAACTCGTCTTTACTTTTCTTAAGACCTATTATACTTTAGAGAAAAAAGAATAGGGATATAGAAAAAAGGAAAAGATTCCTATCTATTAGTAAAATATAACCCTTTTTATATATAAAATACCTTATTTATAAAATATTTACTTTATAAAGTAATCTCTTTTTTTTCTTTAACTTTTTAAGTCTTAAAAGATTGTAAAAAGAAGAATAACTTTACTAAAAAAAGACTAGCTATAAATTAAGTATTTAGAAATTTAAAAACTAGCTATATACTAGGTATCTAAAGCTTTTATTTAGCTATAAGCTAGGTTTAAAAAGGTAATTACTCTTAGCCTTTAACAATCTTCTATCTATCTAGATCTAGATAACCTAAGGTTATTTAAAGGTAATCTAAGTAAAAGAGTAGCTAAAATAAAGTTAAAATTTATAAAATTTAAAAGATCTTTAAACTATAAAAAGTAGGCTTTTAATATAGAAACTCTACTAATTTATAGAGAACTTTAAGAATATATAGAGAATTCCGAACCTCCGGATATCCCTACTACGAGATCTTCCGAAGCTAAAAAACCTCGAAAAAAGAAGTATATCCTAGTATAGGCTATTATCTCTACTTACTATAAATAAGGGCTTAGAAGCTTAATTTAAGAAGTAAAAAATATGACGGGTATAACCCGTATAATTGATCCGGCTATACTAAGCTATATCCGGATCTAGCCTATACCTGAAGAGGCTTAGGATAATAGTTAGCTAGGTAAAGTATATAAAAAGGGGGGAGGGTATATATATTAGAAAACTCTACTCTTTATTAAAAAAATATACTATATTTAATTACTTAAGTTTTTAGATTATTCCTACTTTAGTATACCCGTAATAATATTTTTTTAATCTAAGAATTAGTCCTTTTATAAGGTAATTTTAAAGTAATAGAAGAAGAATAGGGGTATACGGGTAGCGAGAGCGTATCGTAGTAACTAGTACTAGAGGGGCTAGCTACGCCCTAGAATCCGTTCTAGCTAGAACCCGAGAATTTATAGATAGGATATTAACCTCTAGAGATTAGAGGAAATACCCTTATATTTAATATAAATAACCTATAAGCGAAGTACTTCTTAAATACCGGTTTTAATAACCTATATTTAATTTCGGAAGTTCTTACTTAGTAGAAAGAGGAAATCGCCTTTTTAAAACGCTAGTTAATAGAGTAATTATTAGTATAAAAACCTCCCCTAGTCGCGGCCTAAATATAATAAGGTACCTAAAGATAATTAGGGGTATTAATAGATATCTAACCGGTTTTAGGCCCTATACCGCTACTCACCCCCGTAGCCCTATTTACTAACCTATAAATAGTAGCCTTTTAGTATAAACTACTTAAGTATCCTATAAAGTTCTTAGGTAACCCTAGAGATTATTATTTCTAAGAAGTATAAATATAAGATAAAATCGAGTTAGACGAAGATATACTAGGAATATAAAAGAATATCTAATATAGTATTACTAGTACTTATATAATAAAGAATAATAAATAGTAGTAGTATATTACGAATAGAATACGTATTTAAATAGATTTTAGCCCGAATTCTTAGAGGAAATCCGAAAAACTCTAGGAGACCCGGCTAAAGAATAAAGAGTATAGATAATACTAGAAATAATTAAATAAAAATAATTTAAGAAGTTCTCTATATTTCGCTTACGATTTAAACGAGTAGCGAACGAGGCTCGGGGTATCTACTAAACTAAAGTAAATAAAGCCCGAATTTTAAAAAAGGTTTTTAACGATATATTTAAAATATATCTTTTCGGGTAGAGAATTAACCTAGTAGATTATTAGGGTTATTACGAGATTCTCGAGATTATTAAAGTAAATATAAATAAATTAGCTAAGCTAAAATAAAAATAGTAAATAGGGTATACTAGGGGATAATCGATATATACCTTTACTTAGAAGGATAAAGATATAGTAATAATAAGAGTAAATAGTACTAGTACTAATAAAAACTAATTATAAGTTCAGACTAGAGCCGGCTAAACTTAAAGAGGAAATCTAGTAAATACCTAATTAAATAGAATAGCTAGAGTAATTACCGCGATACGCTTTACTTACTAGTAATATAGGAGTACTAATTATCTAAAAAAGGATTACTTTTAGCCTTTAAGGACTCGACTAATAATAAGAGTTAATTAAATTAAAAAAGAAGAAGTTAAGGATACCGAGGTAGAGGAGATTATAGAAGAAGTAGAAAACGAGTAGCCCTTACTTAAAATTACTAGTAAGGGCTAAAAGGGGATAGTAATAAATTAGATCCGGAAGAGATAAAATAAATAAATAGAATACTTTTCCTAATAGAAACTATAATTAAATCTACTATTTCTAAAGTATTTATCGATAGTAGATACCTCTATATAACTACTATAAATAAAGGGTTCTACTATAAATTTAACTTATTATATACTTCTATAAAACCTAAAGATCTTAAACTAGACGATAAAATAGTAATCGGTAGGGGTATATTATTAATTACTTAGGCGGAAGTAGATCTAAAAGGTTAGAAAATAAAAGTCTACTTCTATATAATACCCGAGCTCTTTTACTTTATAATATTAAGAAAACTTTAATTAGAAAGATAAAATAACGTATATTTTACGAAAAAATATAAGATCGAAATTAGAACGGTTTTAGGCTTTTTTTTATAGGAAAAAGGGAAAAATCCCGAATAAATAAAGTAAAAAAGAAAAGTAATTAAATAAATCTTAGTAGTAGTTTTTAAAACTTTTATAAGATAGAAGAAGAAAAGAGAAGAAATATAAGTAGTAGTAGCTTCTTTAGTAGATATCGCTAAAATACTAGTACTAAAAGCTCTAGGACTAGACCTACTACTAGTTTTACCCCTAGAAATTAGGGAATTCGTATTACTCTTCGGAGAAGTAAAAGAAAATACCCTACTTCTTTATAGGGGATTAGAAGATTATACTATTCTATTATTAACTAATAAAAATAGAAAAAAACTCCTAATCCTTTAAAGTCCCTTATATAATATATCGAGGGACGAATTCTTAGTATTAAGAAAAATATTATACGAACTACTAGAGAAAGGGTTTATCCGGGTTAGTTCTATAGATATAAGGGCTCCGGTCCTATTCGTAAAAAAACTAAAGGGGGGGCTTCGCTTCTATATAGACTACTAGGTACTAAATATAATTATAGTAAAAGATCGATATTTACTACTACTTTTCTAAAAAATATTACGAATATTAATAAGGTATAAGTAATTTCTAAAATTAAATATAATCGTAGCTTTCTATAAAATAAGAATATAGGAAAGGGATAAGAAAAAATAGTATTTCGAATAAGATTTAAGCTCTTCGAATAAATAGTTTACCCGTTTAGGCTTAGTAGTAGGCTAGTATCCTTTTAAAAGTATATTAATAATACTTTCGGATAAGACCTAGGAGATTTTACTACTATATTTATAGATAATATACTAATCTACTTAAATAGAACCCGGGAAGAATATTTTAAAAAATTAAGGAAAATACTTACTTTTAGATTTATTTAAGTACGAGTTCGTAGTAAAAGAAGTTAAGTATTTTAGATATATTATTCGTATAGGAGAGGAGGTAAAAATAGATCTAATAATAGTAAAAGCTATCCGAGCCTAAGTAGTACTAGTATCTATACGAGGAGTTAAAAGGTTCTTTAGATTTACTAACTTTTATAGTACTTTCTTATTATATTACTTAGAGTTAATAAGGCTATTAACTAAACTTACTAGGAAAAAAGAGTATTTTATATAAACTAAATAAAGAAATAAGGTTTTCGGGTACTTAAAAAACTAATTCTATAAAGCCCTAGTACTAGTTTAATAGGATTTAGAACGGAAACTATACTAGAGGTAGACTACTCCGGGTATATTTATAAGGGTATACTATCCTAAATCGATCTAGAATTATAGTAATTATACCTAGTAGTATACTATAATAAGAAACTAGCTTTTATAGAATATAACTATAGGATCGGGGATAAGGAGATATTAGCTATTATCTACTACTTAAAGGAATAGAGAGTAGAACTTTAGAGCGTTTTAGAAAAGTTTATAATTCTTATAGATTATATAAATCTAGCTAAATAGACGGAGAAAAAGATATTAACCGAAAGATAAATATATTAGTAAGAACTTCTCTCTAAATTCTAGTTTTAAATAGATTTCTAGTTAGGACTAGATAATATCCGGGCCGATACTTTATTTAGATAAGAATAGGATAAACCGACTTAGAATAACTTTAGGTAACTAAAGAGGCTTACGATAATAATTAAAGAAGAGTAGATCGGGTATATTAATACTATTCTTTTTATAATCTCCGCTCCTATAAGGATAACTAATCTAGTATATCTAATAGGTTTATCTTTTAAAATAAGAATATTCCCTAAAAATAAAGATTTAATAAGATTATAGAATAAGGCGATCTCTAAAGACCCCTAGTATAAAAAACTAGTTAAAGTAGTAAGGGGATAGGCTCGAAAACTCCCTAGAACCGATCCCTCGACTTAGAAGGTATAGCTAATATCGATTAGTAAATATACTATAAGAACCTAAAAAGAGCTTAAATTTAGATCTAGGATCTAGCCTCTTTAGTAAGAACCTCTTAGGACGGCTATTCTCTAGAATATATATAAAATACTAGAATCCGGATACTTAAGGAGAGATAAATTAGTAGCCTACTTAGCTAAGAACTAGTTCTAGTTAGGTAGTAGTTTATAAATAAAGTAATTCTAAAAGAATTATTACTAATACTAATATTTAGAAGTATAAAAAGATAAAATAGAAAAAATTACTACTCCTTCTACTTATATTAGAATACCTATAATCGGAATTATTAATTAATTTTATAATATACTTTTTTATAAAGAAGAAAAGAGATACTACGAATATTATAATAATAGTAGATAATCTATCGAAAAATATATAATTAGAGCTTATAGTTAGTACTAAAGTAGAGACGGTTACGAAAAGATTTTTCTACTATTAGTAGTATTATTATAGTATACTTTAAGCTATAATATCGGATAGAAGTCCCTAATAAGAAAGCTTATTCTAGAAATACTTTTATAAACTAATAGGGGTTAAACTAAAGATATCTTCTACTTACTACCCTTAATTAGACGGGGGTTTAGAGTAAGTAAACTAGGATATCTAACGGTATTTACGAATATTTATTAATTAGGCTTAAGACGATTAAGAAGATTACTTACTATTATATATAGTAGTAATAAATAATTATATATTAGTTTTAGTAGGAATAACTTTTTTCTTTATTATATATAGGTACTATCGGAGATAGATTAAAATTCCTTTTACCCTAGTAATAGGGGAGTACCGGATATAGGAATAGAAAACTAGGGTCTTTATAGAACGAAGTAAAGAGCTCTCCTAATTCTTATAGGTAAAAATAAGTATATTATAATAAGAGTAAGAAATATAAGTAAATAAAAAGTACGCCCTAGTAGAAAAATATAAAAAAGGAGATTAAGTATAAGTATTATTAAAGAATTCCTCTATAGATAGGCTAAATTAGAAGTTATTTTAGAGATAAGGGTAGTATAGAATCTCGCGAGTTATAAGTCCGTATAATATCTAATTCGAGATAGTAAGGTATTATTTAACTTTTTACGTAAATTAATTAAGAAAGGATCTATAAAACCTATTATTATTATAGAAATTAGAGGACTAGAGACCCCTATTTTTATTATAAGCTAAAAGGGAGTAAGAAGAAGAATTCGAGATAGAAAAGATCCTAATTATAAAAGAAAGAAAACTCTATAAGAAAAGAAAGACTTAGAAATATACTTTAGTAAAATAAGTAGGATATTCGGAATTTATATAAGAACTTTAAAAAGAAGTAGATTATTTACGAGTATAGAAAGAGTTTATAGAGTTATAGGTATTAATTTAAAGTATAGTAGTCTAGGGCTAGCCCTAAAGTAATTTAATTAATTACTCTAAAGGAGTTATATAAGAGGAGAAGACTAATAGCTCGGAGGACTTACTATCGGAGTTACCTTTTACTACTATAGGCTTAGTCTCTCGTCCTTTTCCCTTTCCCTTTACTATTCCTCCTTTTTACCTAGTCCTTATAGCTCTAGTTCTCTTTTATCCTCTTCCTCTTCCCTTAGGCCCCTTAGAGATAGGAGCGGGGGTAAGGTTAGGGGGAGGAGGGTTATTAGTAGGAGAAGAGTTACTTATAGGAGCTATAAAAACCTAGGAAAAAGTAGAGATTAGTAAAAGTATAGAAATAGAATAAGAGTAATATAGGGAATATATATATACTACTAATAGAAGATAGTAAGAATTAACTACTAGAGCTCGATTAACTTATTCTAACTAGTTAGGAGAGTTTTATTAATATCTAGGCGAGTCTTCTAAATATTTATAAGCGCCCGGAGGAGATAAGCCTAGTCCTAAGTAGTAGTAGTAATTTCCTTAAAATAGTAATAGGAGCTATAGTCGTAAGTAGATAGAGTAAAGACGGATATAGCCTATTTCTATAACTAAATAACGGAATCTTCTACTAATATACGATATAAATTAGTAGTAAAAGCCTTATAAATAGTCCCTATAAGGCGGGGAGTAGGAGTCGAAGTAGTATATTTAAATAAAATATTAGTAATATTAATAACTTTAAGATTATTATAGAACTATTTTAAGGGAAATTAATCTAAAAAAAAATATAAACTAGAAGGGGGAAAAGACTTATAACTATATACTTTCTACTTTTACTTTAATACCGGGTATAAGTATATATACTAATAGAAATACTATTATAATAATAAATAGAAGTATTATATATAAGAAAACGGAGATAGATAAAATAAAAAGTATCTTAAATCTAAAAAGAATAGTATACGTATTTCGAGAACTTATTTTAAAATAATAAAGCCCCGGGGGGAGAGGGCTACTTACCGGGGGGAAGGGGGCCGAACTTAATAGTAATACTATAATTTAGGACCCGACTCCTACTAGGTATAAGGATATCGTCGGAATCGGAGGGGGGAGGAGATAGAGAGGGGAGAGGAGTCGTAGAACCGGAAAAGGTATATTTAAATATAATAATAAAGTTAATAATAATACTAATACTCCTATAAAAAGGGCTATTATTACTACTACTACTTCTATTATTACGACTATAGAAGAAGAAGAAAAAAAGAGAAAAATAAAAAATAAAAAGATAAGTAAGGGTTCGAGTTATTATAATTATAAGAGTAAATTAGAAAAAAAAAGAAAAAGTAATTAACTACGAACCCCTATAGAAGCCTTACTATTTAAAGCCGGATATAGAAAGAATTAGAAACTAGAGTAAAATAGCTCGAATATATAGAAAAAAATTAAAAAGATAATAAAGAGAAAGAGGAAAAGGATATGTTGATTTGTTAGGTGCTAGAAAGGTTAGAACCGGCTAAGATCGGTTCGGATTAGCCTAGAACGGGTCGGATCTAGCTAGATCTACTCGGATCTAGCTAGATATAGCTTAGAACGGATAGATACCTCTCTAGAATATACGATTACTACTATTTTTAGGCGTTCTTAATTAATCTTTAATTAATCTATCTCCTTATAAAGCTATATTAACTATATAAAATCTATAAAGAAGAGTTTTTAGCTCTTAAGCGCCGGAAACCCCTTTTTAAGGAGGCGGATAAGCGTATCCGGCTAGCGCTACTAGCCGCCAGCTAGATCCAGATAGGGTTTGACCCTGCCTGAGTCCATCCATGACCGGTCTCTCTAAACCAGGTCATCACAAAGGAATATCTTTTATTTAGAAGACTAGAGGAAAACCCGGAAAAAAGGGGTATTATAATAGGTATAACCCGTATAATTAATCCGGCTATACTAAACTATATCCGGATCTAGCCTATACCTAAAGAGGCTAGGGATAGTAGCTAGCTAACTAAAGTATATAAAAAAGGGGGAGGGTATATATACTAGAAAACTCTACTCCCTATTAAAAAAATATACTATATTTAGCCACCTAAGCTTTTAGATTATTCCCGCTCTAGTATGCCCGTGATAAAAAAAAGATTTAAAGCCTAGAAAGTTCTATAAGAGAACTACTACTTTTAGGGGTATTTATACTACTTCTCTATTACTTAAAACCTACTATAACTCTCTATTAAAAATAGAAATATAGAAGTATACTTTACTTTATTTAAAAATTATATTTTTAAATTTAAAACCGAAAAACTCGAAATCCCGAAAATTATATCTATTATATAGTTTATAAAAAGATTTATTCTTATTTTAATAAAAGAATAAAGTAAATTAACTACTCTTTCTCTTAGAATAGAGAAAACTATAATTTAGAAAAAGTTATAGCTTTTTTTTACGAAGAAATTAAAAAAGACCTATCCGAAGCCCTTTTTATTAAAAAAAGTGAATAAATTTTACTATTTTTACTATAAATTTTAAGGGTATATAGATACTAGTTATAAAGTCTTTTACCCGTAAAAAAGACTAGAAATATTTAAGAAAATAGAGAAAAGACCTAGAAAAAATCTAGATATTATAGTCGAAACTTATCTTAATAAGTAAAAAAAAGTCGAGAAAGAACTAGAAAAAATCCTTATAGTATTAGCTATTATAGGTACTAATAAAGAACTTTTTAAAATATTAAATAATATCGAAGTAGAGAACGAAGTAAGTACTAAATATTCTTATTTAGAAAAGAGAAATTCTAATATTCTACTAAGTATTGAGAAGGAAAAGGTCTCTTATATAGAAGGAAACTCTCTATTTAGAATTAGTTTTATATTTAATAATAGGGCTACTACTTATATAATTAATAATAAAGATTAGATTTTTATTTTATATAAATCTTATAAAGAAATAAGGTAGTATAATTATACTAAACTAAATATAGAACTAGAATGAAATATATATATTAAGATTAATAATACTATCCTAAAACTGGAAGAAGTCTTCTTTATACCTAAATTTAATATAAATATTATTAGTTTTAGAAAAGTTAAAGGAATATATTAAGTATTAACTACTAAGTCTTATAGATTATAGTTAGAGAAAAATAATACTCTAATAGGATCTTCTAAAGAAGAAAAAGGCCTATATATTATATTAGTAGATATAATAAAAACTACTAATAAAAAAGATATTAAAAATTAAAGAAAGTATTACTTTAAGTCTACCTTATTAAAGATTAGGCTACAGAGCTATAAAATAATAAAACTACTTATTAAAATAAATAATATAAAACTAATAGAAGATAATAATAATATATACTAAGCCTACCTAGAAAGAAAATTTAAATTAAGATATAAATAAAATAAATATAAATAAGAAAGACTAGGATTTACTAGAAAAAGTTAGTAGTAATATATATAGACTTTTAAGTATACTTATATATAATAAATATAAATACTTCTTTACTTTTCTATAAAAACTAAGTACTTAGATATAAAACTTCTAAAGTATAAAGACGAAGCTATAATTACGTTTACCGAATATAAGAATAAATACGAAAATCTCTCGAATAAAATAATTAAAATCTTTAATATAGATAACGGAAAGAATATATAAATAAAGATTTTAGAAATCTTTTAAAAAAAGTAGTATATCTACGGATAATAATCTACTATATACTAAAGAAAACCTAAAAATACTAGAAAGAATAAACTAAACTATTATAGATAAAACTAGATCTATATTATTTTATACTAAGCTACTTATATATCTATAGGGAGAAGCTATATTATTAGCTATATTCTTATATAATAGAATACCGTATAGTAAATTAAACGGTAAAAGCCCTTACGAAGAATTCTATAACGAAAACCGGATTTATAATACTTAAAAGTATTCGGATTTATAGTATACTATTAAACCTAAACTAAGAATAAACTAGCTAAAAGAGCTAGTATAGGAGTACTAGTAGGATATATATATAATTATATTATATATAAAATATATAATAAAACTACTAGAAAAGCCTTCTTCTTAAGAGATATTATTATATTCGAAAATAGTTTTAATAACGGTACTAAAGAAAGTTATAAGTTAATCCGGAAGAACTAATAGAACTAGAAGAAAAGTAAGATAATATATTAAACAACTCTTTTATAGATATAAAAGAATTATAAAATAAAGAAAAGGAAAAAAGAAGAATCTAATAGTAAAAACCCCGAAATTACTATAAAATTAGAATAAAAACTATAAAACTACTATAAAGAATTGAAAAAAATACTAGAAGTTCTATATATATCTAATCTAATAGAAACTACTATAGATCTTTTACTAATAACTAATATAAATAACGAACCTACTACCTATCTATAAGTAATAAAAAGTCCGTATAAAAATTTATAATTAGATTCTATAAGAGAAGAAATAACCGAACTAGAAAAATAAAAAACTTATATACTAGTAGAACCCGTTTTAGAAGTAAATATACTAGGAGGAAAATAGGTTTATAAATTAAAAATAATAAAAATAATAACCCTATTAGATATAAGTCTAGATAGGTAGTATAAGGATATAAATAAATTCTAAGAATAGATTATCTAGAGACCTTTTCTATAATAGCTAGACTAGAAATTCTAAGAATACTACTATATCTATTCGTTATACTAGGATTTATAGCTCTTTAATACGATATAAAGAACGCCTTTATATACTCCGATATAGACGGAGTTATATACGTTATATAAATTATAGGCTTTAAAAAGGAAAAACTTAATATATAAGCTTAAAAAGGTATTATACGGGCTATAATAAGTACCTAGATTATAATATAACTATCTTTTTAAACTACTAGAACTAGGGTTTTCTAAGTTCCCTAAAGATAATAGTATATTTTTTTTATCCGGAAAAATTAATCTTTATTAGCTATCACGTCGATAATCTAGTAGTATTTACCCTAGACGATAATACTATAAATATAACTATAAATAACCTTAAAAAGAACTTCAAAATCTAATATATAGGAAGAATAAGAACCTTTTTAGTATAAGAAATAGATATTAACTACGAAAATAGGGAAATAATTATTAAATAACTAAAATATATATAATCTCTTCTAAATATATATAATAGTTATTACGAGAAAACTCGTATTAGAGATATACCGAGTAACTATACTATTCTAAGTACTATACCGGATATCCTAACTACTAAATTAGAAATTAAAGACTATTAATAATAAATAAGGTTACTACTATATTTAAGTATTAAAACTAGACCTAATCTAACCTTCTATATTAATAGATTATCTAGATTTAATAATAATCCTACTAGTATTTACTTTAAAGCTCTAGAAAAAGTATAGGGGTATATAAAAATACCCTAAGAAAAGGAATAAAATATACTACTAAAATAGATTAACTATAGCTTAAATCCTATACGGATTCTAACTAGGGTAACTATCCCGATACTAGAAGAATTACTAGTGGATATATAAGTTATATAAGATATAATAATAATATCCTTAACTAGAAATCTAAACTATAAGATACGGTATCTACTAGTAGTATATAAGCCGAATATACCGCTACCTACGAAGTTAGTA
>JAOYNU010010667.1:0-17277 GCA_026745395.1 Tympanopsis confertula
TATGAATTCAATCTCGCATTGTTGTTTTTGGAGTCCATGTTAAGCTGTCATTGGGCTTTTTTCCGGTTATCATCTCATCGATAACCAGCATTGTCAGAGTGCATGCATCATCATCTCCTGGCGTCTCCGCACCGGATATCCCATCATTCATGTTCACTTCTTACACTTGTATATCTTGTTGTTTTGCGTAGACCCTGATCAGCGACCGGTGTCCCCATTCACTACCTCTTGTTCATTTGTTTCTTTGTTCATCATGTTTGGCGTTTCGATATGGTGGTTGTACAATAGCGATTGCGGGATGGCATTTTCGGTTCAATGGAATTTAGAATTGGCTCAACTATCACTTTATCGTTTATAGGCGCTCGAAGACTATTTCCGGTCCGTTCTAGGTTTGATTTTGTAGTCGTTGCAATTTCTGAGAAGTGCACTTGTAGCTTTATCAGGATTTAGGGCTAATATTGACAAGGTTGGCTATTAACTCGGTCATGAAAACCTATACCCTATTGCGATGATCTACGCAGAACTCAACAATCATGGGCTCATCAATAATGATTCAATAAGAATAAAAATGCTTTTGGTATGTCTTAACTATCTGGTCATGAATGATGAGTGACCTCAACTCCAAACCCAACGCCCGAATATGAAAATCCAAGAGAAGACGTAAAAAAGATATACAAGTAAACCCCCACTTCAACGAATATCACAGATCAAGCCTATTTACGGCCAGGCTTCTGCGCCTTGCGATCATTCGCCCGCATCTTTCTCTCATTGCGCTTAATCCTGTCCTTACGCTCTGTGCGAGACATACCACGGATCGAGCCACCCTTAGCAGCAGCATCCTCCTCCTTCTTCCAGTCCTTCTCAGGGACCTCAACAAGCCACTGATCCTGATCGGCCTTGTTCTTGCCCTTGTAACCCCACTTAGGAACCCAGTCGCCAGTTGTCTCGTCGTAGACCAGGTTCTTGCGGCGCTCCTTGTCTGCAAGGGCAGCACCGGGTCTGGAGCTGAACTTGCCGATACCCTTCTTGCGGGCGAAGAGCTCCCATTTGGTTGGTGGCTTGGGGGTAGGGATGGGCTTGTGGCGGGGCAGAATTGTGTTAGGGGCTGGGAGGTTTAAGAGGACGCCGTGCTCGACTGATGAGGTGATGTTGCAGGTTGTGAGAAGTTGGTTGAGGAGGCTTTGGGTGCCGTCACGGGCGGTTTCTTGGAGAGCGCTCTCGATTGACTGGCCTTGTGGGAGTTCCAGTGGGTTTGGGTCGTTGGCCATTAGGTTGCCCAGGTCGAAAGTGTATGGTGTTGGCTTTTCAACGGTGATAGGACTGGGACTTTGGTTAGTTTGTTTTCTTGGATTGATATATCTTGATTTGATATTTGGGGTGGCGGGATCATACAGTCTTTCCTGCTTTGAAGCGGAGTCACCCATCTCGGTGTCTACCATGGTGAAAATGTCGAGTTAAAACGTCTGAAGTTGTTTTAACAAGCAGTGGAGTTGTATCTGTATCTCCAGGCGAAAAAAAAGTTATCGGCGCTTCCACTTTTCTGCCGCGCATGACTAAGGATATACACACCGCCAACCAGAACAGGAGGAACGGGATCGCTATTCATCAAATTGTTATAGGCCTTCTCCGGGCTTGATTCTCCAGTTCACCAACTCGTCCACCCTTGTCCGCACGAATTGATCCCCACTGGCCCTCGTGCCGGTGATATTCGACAATGGCCTCTTCGTGGTGCTGGGGTTGCCTCTCGCCACTCCGAACACCACGAGCAATCCTCCCTTCCCCGACCACAACACCGCGGATAGCGAGCGCCGGATTCCACTCGACCGCAGTCCAATATGCGATGCCTGCGAAAAAGAGCAAGAACAGCGTCAGTCAGCTTAAGCACCGACAAGGTCAGAGTCTGCGCAGAAAGAGTAAGAAGCCCACGGAGACGCGTGCGCGCGCTCCAGCTGTGGGTGAGCGCAAGGCCATGCGAAAGCGCATTGTGCTCAGCAATCCCAACGCCCTTGAGATTGAAGGCATGCAGGATCTCTCCCCCGAGACCATGATTGATGGTCGTCTCCGCGGGTCTGTTCTGGGACTGCCAGTACCTATGATTGACCAATTGCGAGCTGTGCAGGCTTTCAAGCCCAGACAGGGCTGGGGCATCTTCCGTCGCCCTGGTACTGTCTTTCGCCGGGATGCTCTTGAGATGGGCCAGCTTGTTGAGAAGATCTCAGGTGATGGCGAGGATGCTGAGAAGGGCAAGGTCGTGCGAAAGGTTATTACTGGGCCAAAGGGCTCTGGTAAGACC
The DNA here is from genome assembly GCA_026745395.1 of Tympanopsis confertula. Taxonomy (NCBI): domain Eukaryota; kingdom Fungi; phylum Ascomycota; class Sordariomycetes; order Coronophorales; family Scortechiniaceae; genus Tympanopsis; species Tympanopsis confertula. The sequence goes on from JAOYNU010010667.1 coordinate 2,294, forward strand.
GTTCACTTGCTGCAGGCCGCTGCCATGGGTTTCCTTAAGAACTGGATTGTCATTACAGTTCCTGATGGTATGATACTCGCCTCGCCTTATTGTTGACATCTGATGATTTTGTCATGCTAATCCCGAGTCCGCAGCCCACGAACTTGTCTCTGGTACCACCAGCTACAGTCCGATCGAGGGCTCAAACCCGTTACAATACGTCCAGCCCAACGCTACATCTGCTCTCCTCCGCCGTACCGTCGAGGCCAACAACGAGGTTCTGGAGAACCTCAAGGTCTCCCAGAAGCACCCCGGTTTGGAAAACCTCCAGCCCGACTCCACTTTGAAAGATCTGGCCCAGCTGGGATTCCAAGACGCCGCTCTTTCATGGCCCGTTTTCCAGGCCCTGTGGACCGAGCTTACCGCCACCAGTGCTGCTCAGGGTGTGGAGGGCGAATTCCAGGCCCGGCCCCCGATGCTCGTGACTGTTGACGGCTTGGCTCACTGGATGACCCAGACCGCATACCGTGCCTCGGATTACAGCTTTATCCACCCGCAGGACCTTGCTTTTGTTCATCACTTCTTGTCTCTTCTTAAGGGCGACAAGGCTTCGCTGAAGAACGGCGGCATGCTCCTCTATGCCACCTCCACTTCCAACAACCCCGCGAGCTACAGTCTCGAGGTCGGTCTCGAACAACTTGCTGCTCGCCAGGACGGTGTTAGCCCTACCTCCGTTGACTACCCATCTCCTGAGGCGTACAGCGGTGCTGACCCTCGTGTGCTCGAGCTGTTCAAGCCCGTTCCTGCCTCAGGTAAGGAGAGTGGACTTGAGCTGCAAACCCTCGGTGGCCTTACACGTGAAGAGACCCGCGGATTCATGGAGTACTTTGCCCAGAGCGGTTTGCTGCGTGAGAAGATCAGCGAGAGATGGGTTGGTGAGAAGTGGAGTCTGTCTGGCGGCGGTATCATCGGCGAGTTGGAGAAGCTTGGTCGCCATGTCTCCGCCCCTGCTAAGCCTACTGGCATCACCGAGGAGGATGTCCTCGGTAAAAACTGAGTTTTGTCATAACAAGTCCTCATAGAAGGACTGAGTTGTTGTATTGTAAATGGGATGCTGTTGAGCTTTGGGTTGACGCTTCTCTTCATGTATTTTACAAACCATTGAAGCCTCTTTTTTCTTAGTCTGTATGCATATAATGGATTGATTCTCCTAAATAGAGATCTAAAAACAAATATAAATACTCGTTTTTTCAACTGGATTCAGCTTTATCTGCAACATCATTGTACTAAGTGACTATCATCCCTCAAGCATCCAAACTCTTAGCCGAAAGAGCTGGCCGCTCAGGGAAATCGAACTTAGCCGTAGCATTCGTGAACGCAACATTCTTCGCATGAGGCTCCTGTCCACCACGGAAGAGGAAATTCATAGGGAATCCCCAGTCGAATTCATAAGCGCCTTCAATCTCCTTAATCTCCTCCGGCGAAAGCGCAATTCCCAGCGCCTCAATATTCGCCTTCAGATGCTCGACTTTGCGTTGACCAATAATCGGCGACACGTATGGGTATTTGTGCATGATATACGCGAACGCAATGCTAGTAATAGCAGCATTGTGCTTATTCGCAATTCCTTCCAGCACCTTCGACACAGCTGTGTCGATATCCGATGGCTTATTCTGGCGGCCGTCGTGACCAGACTTCTCGATCTCTGCCCATGCTACAGCGGTTCTTATGCGGCCTTGGCCGAGGACGCCCCATGGTGCGATGCCCATCCCTTCTGTGTGGCACATGGGTATGATTTCGCGCTCCATGTCGCGCTTGGCGGCGTTCCAGTTGCCTTGGTAGACTGAGAAGGTGCGGAGGTTGTTGTCTCGGGCATCTAATGCATTGTCAGTATAAGAGGAAGTTTTACCACTATATGATATCATTGAATGCTTACATTGATTGGCCCTGCTGACAATCCAGGCTGGGGTATCGCTAATTCCGAGGTAAAGCACTTTACCAGAGGCAACGAGCTGGTTGAGAGACTGCATGACTTCTTCAACGGAGGTGCTCCAGTCCCACCAATGTACGTAAAGCTGGGAGGTACTGTATTAGTCTTTGACTTAATGCTGAGCATCTTGAGATTACTTACCAAGTCGATATAGTCGGTTTTCAGTTTGCGCAAACTATCCTGCACAGAAACTCTCAAGGCCTTGGCGTTGTGACCAACATAGTTCGCCTGGATCTCGTTGCTCCCATTTTCAGACACGTATTTGCGATAAGGCGAGGCATACTTGGTGGCCAAGACAATTTCGTCGCGGACACCGCGGGCTTCCATCCATTCGCCGACCCATTTTTCGGAGTCTTCGTTTTGATAGTTGTTGGCACTGGACGGTAGATTTAGTTTGTTGTGTCATATAAAGGACTATTGAAAATTTACTCACGTATCGATGAAGTTGCCACCGTTCTCATAGTAATAATCGAGGATCTGGAAAGTGGTTTCCTTACTGCACTCTCCCAGTCTGCTCGCCCTTTGGTATGTCAGTGCTAAAGGGTCTTTTGTACTTTAATTCTGAATCTTACCATCCTTCACCAAAGTTCATAGCACCGAGGCAAAGCGGGCTGACCTTGACAGCTGCAGTTGGAGCTAGCTGACGGTATCGCGCCAATTGCGATTTGGCAGGGCCAACTGGGTCGAAAGCCATGATGTGAAATCAAAGATATGTGTTATTTATTCAAGCTGAGTTGAAATATATCCGCGATGATTTTATTTCTCCCGGTGAAGAGGGGTAAGAAAAGACAAAGGTAGTAGTAGCGGGAAATGAATTTCCACAGGGGCACCCCTCCTTTTATACGAGTCGAAAGTGGGCGGAACCCTATGATGAAATCCCCCGAGGCATGTTATGCAGGCGCAAAGTCCCTCGGTATCTCCATTTGTATGAGCTCATGCAGCGTTAATAGGCGCCTTTGCTGCCACGGATTGGCTGTCGAGGATGTGGAGAGCTTCCGTGGGGGGTTCTTAACTCCGCTATCTGCGACCTTGCAGGTCATCTCATCGTGGAATGCTTGATTACAAAGCCTCAAGGTCCTTTTCTAAGAATCCATTGGTGGGGATCGGCTTATTGCTCGATGGATCGTCTGTACGTTGTATTCGCTACAAGGATCATGCTGCTCAATTGTACAACGCTTGAAGCACGGACCAGAGGGAGGAATCCATAGGAACCATCGCTTCTATACCTCTGGCGGGCATGGCTTTTGGCCTAATAGTCACACACATCTTTTGGTAGTGTTTCACAATGCACCACTGCATTCCCATTGGATTATCTCTATCTAGCTGTACCAAAGTAGCCTTGGAGGAGGGTCAGGACTTATCCACGCGGCCTTGAACGCCATCGGATCATCGAACAAGCCTCGGGGTAGGGTAATCATCAGCCAGCATTTTGGAGACAAATCAGTACTTGATTCGTTTGGAGTGTATGCATATAGACAGACTCTAAGTAAAAGAAAAACCGTAATTAGGCTGTTGCAAACCACAAGAGAAAGAGTAACTCGAAGGATATCGCGACTAACATCGGAAGCAACATAATCATGCTCCCGGGTTATGAGGGATCAAGTTTGAGGCCAAAGGTTGGCCGACAAAGGAAAAACATGAACCAGATATTTCGAAATGCAACTTATACAATTAGGACCTTATACACGAGACCGCGATTGGCATGATGAAATTCTTCTTGCGGTAGTATTGTGAATGTGCTTCAAAAACTTGAGATCCAGACAAACCCACCAAATCTTTCAATAGAACATACAAGGCGATAAAAATCTTTCAATGAGCCTCAGCTCTCCTCAGAGGAGCCCTGGATCGCAGCAATAGCCTTATTCTGGGCTTTTCTGTATTCGGCGAGACGCTTCTTTCTCAGAACCGAATACCTTGCATTTCGTTCCTGTCTAGTCTCCCCCTCAGGACTTTCCCCTCCGAATAGCTTTCTTTTCTTAGAAGATGATGGCGGGGTGTATGTCATAGCCGCTGGATGGCGAGTCCGTTCCAATAATTGCCCCGTAACGGGGTGCCGAAGAAAGAGGTTCGTATTTTCAGCTGCGGGCACGACGGATCCCATGTGTCTGCCCTGGTAAGGACCTATAGTTGGGGCTTTTGATGGCTCTTCTTGAGCAAGTTCACCGAAGCTCGCATCACTATCAGAATAAATGCTAGAATCATCGCTGTCTGGACATTTGCCCCCGCATCGAGAGCATTCACATGGTCGACCCAGTAATCGGATCGCACGATCTTTAGATCTGAATCGATGGTCGCGGTATCGAAGACGTATTTCTTCCCCTTTCTTGATCTTTTTGACAGCCCATATAATGATTCGATTGGGTATTTCGGTATCGTAGCCCCATTCCGCATTATGTCCGCCGCGGCAGGCTTGGTTGAACATGCTAAGCCCAGGGAAAAGGTAAAGATTCATCAAAGGCGGGTCCCATTCTTTGAACGAGCCCTGTCGCGCTATTCGTATATCTTGATCAGAAGGTGATTCCATTTCCTTCGAAATATCCTGAGTATAGATATCTGGGGCGGGCCCTTGACGCTTCTTCTCCCAGGGAACTGCGTTTACCAGAAGCTTCCGTAGAACAATTTGAATGACCCATGTATCGAACGAAAAATCCCGAAATATGTCAACACCCAAGGCACCGAGGGTAAGGAAAGGCAGTACCACATTTCCTTGCAACGAGAATGGGAACCGACTACGCTTCCACGTATCGCCATCTCCCTCGAGCATCAGAAGCTCGTCAATTTCGTGTGCGCAGAGAGTCGGACTGACTTCGCGGCGATGCAAGGTTATTTCGAACACATTTCGAAGTAGGAGACTCAGATATGTCGCATTCGCATCTGTGCTTCGATAGAGATGTTCGGCGCCGTGCCATCTTGCGCCTCTTGGCCTCATCTTGTCATAAAGCCAAGTCCAGTCGCTACCACAGGTACCGAAATGGTGTACCTGCTTTGCAATTTTCAGACAAGTCTTTGCCTTTTTTGATTTTGATTTCGGCTTGCAGAAAACTAATCCATCTCGCGAGTAAGGATTACCTCTACCTCGAAAGCAAAGACAGGTATCAGGCCTCAGCTGCTTTTTCTTTCCGGATTCCCATATAGCCTTCCGGCAATTCTCACATCGAAACTCCTCTAGTGCACCTACTTTATCTTTCTCCATTCTATACGCAGGTAAATGGCCTCGGATAGTAGGCTCTTCGCAATGAATAAGGATTCCCTTCTCGAGATCAGAAGTAGCATAGACTCCTAAACCTGTCTTCTCGCTATGTCTGACGCGAACATCACTCTTTTCCGGGTCTTTTTTCTTTTTGTAATGCATCTTGAAAATACTGTCGTTGAGATGCTTCAAGAAGTTCTTTTCCGTTCGATCGGCATCTTTCGCTTGATAGGGGTAGTTTCGAGTAGCCGATACAGACCCCTGGAGCTTCTCATGCCAGAAAAGACCTCTCTCGTGTTGCAATTGTTCATCTGCAGTCTGAGCTTGCGAAGCAAATTCCTTTCCCTTTGTAAGCACTAAACTGTCATGGATCGTTAGGAAACTCATTGGTGAAGATTCTTGGTATGTCTCCAAATCGGCAAAACTGCCCATCGCAGCCAAGCTTAGGGAAGTAACAAGATAGACTGTTTTCTGAACATTCCCTAAAAATTGACCAACGTCTAGTTTTCGAAGGCGGTTCTCTATGTCCTGGCGGTTTGGTCGGTCTTCTCTCCCTTGCTCTAATACAATGTGTTGCTCTACAGCGTGCCAGACCCTTGGGTAAAGCCCTTTCTGTGCGTGGCGCTTTTTTGAATTCCTGATTACCTCGCACAGATTACCTGCACGATAAGCATCTCCAATAGCCAAGTCAAAATAAGCTTGTTGGTAGTGGCAGTATGCTCGGCTGATCCAATAAGCTGGATTGTAAGGGTTTAGTTGAATGGCAAGTGTGTATACATCGAGTGCTGATAGCTGGGAGCTCTTCATCGGCTGTATCATGTGCTTCAAAGGTCGCTCGATTCCCCATAGACTCAAATCGCTCAGAGGCATTATTCCGAAGTGAGATTGCAGTTCATCGGCAATGAGACTGCTTGCAGAATCATCTTGGGCCTCGGCCGATAGTCCTCTTTCTTGAAGATGCTTTCTGAGTTCACTGGCTTTCCACGCGGAAGTGTTGGAAAATGGACCGTTCCTAATAAATTCCTTCATGGGTTTGCGCAGAAGATGGCCTATATTCCACTTTTTGTCCGTCAAAGCCGTAGCCTCCTTCGCTTTGGTCTTAATGTTAAGGGAGGTCGGGATGAGAGGATCTGTCATCAAATGTTCATAGACGTTCCGTACCAACAAGTACCCAAGCTCTTCGCTTGGCTGCACTCTGAAAGGGTGACATTTCCGCGTTTTCCAGAATTCGCCGAGAGCATCGTCTGGTAATCGCCAGATACTATAAGCAAGCTGTACATCCCATGAACTCACAAAATCACCTAGCTGAACTTTGTCATAGACATCTGGTTGTTCTTCAACTAGTAAGGCTTTGAAATAGTCCCACGGTGGCCGTTGCTTATATAGATCGGGGGGTATTTTCATAAATGACATAGTCTAAAGGGCGGAACTGCCAGGGGATTTGATAGTAGAAGAAGATAACTCACAACCTTGGAAGATTTCCAATATCAGTTGCTATGTTATGTCGGCTGATGCTTGGGTGAGAAGGAAAGGAGAAGAAGGAGAAAACAAAATAGCGATCCCATGAAGGTCTTTTGTACGCAGGCTAAATTTGGTAGCCAGTCTCAAAAGATCAACAATTTCTCAAACAAAGAGATCCAATTTCATGGTTCAAAAGAATGGTCTGCATATCCTCTATAAGACAAAGTACCAGGGAACCGCGCATTTAGCACAAAGAAAAACTAGAGCAGATTGGATCCGCTGGCTTTGGGTTTCATGCCTATTCGTCGACTGGCGGCGGTATTTTATTTTGGGCTCGTGAATCTCGATCCATTTCTTGCAGAACTAGTTACTTTCCAGTCCTGCAAAAAACACTGACATGTTGGAATGTTCTGGCTTTTAATGATTCGGGGTGCAGTTCACTGCCGCCCCAAACCCTTGAGTAGGATTGCTACCCTAGTAATGCAAGATCACCCAGGCATTTCTTAGGATGTTTTCCAATACTATTCAACTTAATCTGTGTAATACCCGCACCCACCCCCTCTTGGTGACGCGGAGGATCAAAATGCTTGTTTCGCCCCACTACTGTGGCTTGCTGGGTGCGCGCTCACGGCAAGCATGGTTGGAGCATAAGTTGTGTGCCGTCTTGCTAGTATTTAGATACGCACCAGGTATGCAGTAATGCTTGTCCAAGTGCTTGGATTTCGGGGAATCTCCCCGGGTGAAGAACGCCTTGACCCAAAAAATACGCCGGCCCCCAAAGCCACCCTCTGTTAGCCCCAAAATCTTATCCATGCTGGGCTTCTTAAGTGGCGATCGTGTGATCTGGACCAACCAAACGATTTCTTCATGCGAGTGAAGGATTGATCAACGGTAAAACTCCACCTCAGCCGCAGGCGAAATGCGAAGGTACGAGTATTGGAATCCCTTTTGAAAGACGGCGTAGGGCGTTTCTGCAGCTTGCGCGGGCGAAGTTTCCTCAATGACCCTTTCTTCAAGCACGCGATGACAGAGGAGAACACAGGTAGCACAGGGCTTACGCTCAACTTGAAAAGGAGTAGCGTGTATGCCGTTGTGCTTGCCTTCTGGTGCCTGCAGACAGTTTGCGACATTGTTTTGTTCGCGCTTTTTGCGTTTTGGACCAAGTTTCCGGGGTCTAAAGTGCTCCCACGATGGCTGATGATTGCGACTTTAGTTGCAAAAGTCTTGTAAGTCAAATCTTCATGAAATTTCAAAGATCCAGGCACAGAATAAAAAACTGACTTATCTGGGATTTGCAGCGCTGGGATCATACATATTATCGAATTTTCGCTTGATCTCCAAGGGGGAGAAACGACACAACAACTCATTATCGAGAATATTTTCTGGCCACTTCTCTACTACACCTCAAGATGTAGCACCTACTACATTTTCTATGAATTTGTCCATTTGATGATCGAGAACTTCAAAGATCTGAAAAAGTACATTGTCCGAACAAGAATTATCCATTGGGTATCGATGGCCGCGATTGCGATCACGGCGATAGTTTCCTGGGGTCTTTTGACAGACACAGAGATAAAGACAGGCACCATGAACTATACAGGTCATATCACTAGCAACATAGGCCAAACAGTTCATGGTATGATCTGTTGGGCAGCTGGCACGGAGATCATGGGCTGGGTCATCTATCTTACAGCGAAGGCATTCAAGCACCATCTTCCCTTCAAATGGAAGGTAAGAATCTCTTGCAATCAGGAAACAGAAAGCATTTCTGACTAATTGAAATTGCATATAGCTCTTTTCCTGCCTCCTTCTCTTCGCTGCCGTTGCCTTTGCCGGCTTTTCGTTCTTCACGGGTCTATACGATCTGCTCTATATTTCGCCCGGGCACTATTATGGCACTGATAGCACTACAATTCTCGGAACTGCTGCCGTGACTATTCTACAAGTAATTTTCGATATTATTGCTTGGATCGTATTGTTGTTCTGTTGGGCTCGATGGGCCAAGATCGGGGAAGGAGAAAAGCGGGTTATAGAAAGGGGGCCAAGGGGAGAAAATGGCCCAGCGGAGATGGGCGACAGCAGCTCAGATACTTGGCTAGTTGAGGCCGATACAGGGCTTCTTCCAGAAGTACACGGTAATTCTAAAAACTACCACGAAGCTGACGGAATCACCAAAGGCATTCTGCAGTCCAAGCAGGGCTCAGGAGTGTTCGAGCTGGACTCGAGGCCGCGCTCTCACGTATCACGATTCAACTAGATTAAAATAATAAATTAATGAGATGATGACTTTCAAACCCCCAAATAATGGATGCTATAGATATTGATCTATTTTTGGGACACAACGCCATGGAACAGCAGATCTCCACACGTGGACGCGGCTTGGCAAATACTTGAACTCTTGCAACATTTAGCTTGGTCTGCTGAGTTCCTTGTCCGGAGCACGGAGGGCGCAGGTGACCGTATTGTACGGAGCAGGCTCTTCTCCCTGTCTTCTCTTGTCAATCATCATTCTCGCAAGCGTCCGATCTCATCTCTGAGACGAAATGTACGGCTCATCCAACCCCGCGCCGCCCGAATGGCGACTCCCATCGCGGCCGGCGACATCTCAGCCTGAAGCTGCCCATCCACCTCCACCTCCAAGACCTCCGCCTGGCACCGCTTCATACTCCCCAGCGACATACGGCCCGATTTCAGGCGCGTCTGCGAACTCAAACGCCGACCCAAGAACGTGGGGGGTGCGATATAACCAACATCAGATCCATGCTCCTCCCCCATTGCCGGTACGTCAAACCATTTCTGAACTCCTATACCAAGCAGTGATTTACTAATACGTGTAAAGCCTCGGCCCTCAAGCACAAACGAACAGCCCTACGCCCATGCATATTCCCAACCCCAGTCACCCGTCGCAAACAATGACTACCCTCCTCCGGCTCCAGCACCAGGACAGCCAGCTCCCCATCTTGGACATGGACATTCTCAGTCCTTCTCTAGTTCAATGCCGCCGCCTTCCTACGAATACATAACAGACCAGCCGTCTAATGTCCCGCCGCCGCCACCAAAGGTCCCTCAAGGCTATGCCGGGCATGTAGAGCAACAGTACAATCCGCCGCCACCACCCCGACCTCCATTACTTGCGCAAGGAGTAGGCCCTGCTGCGACGACGGGCTCATATGAATTCCGGCCGGTCGCTACCTTGAACACGAACGTGGCTCCAACAAGCGCGTCCGCTCTGGGGGTTGGTCAGCCGTCTGATTGGGAGCGCTTCGGACAAACTGGTGCTGATTTCGATGACTCGCCATGGTTCCCACCAAGACAGTCACCCCAGCCCCCTGCTGCAATGCAAACACCCCCAGGAGTTTCAACTGGAATACCTCACGCGCCGCCGCTCAATGCTGCGAATGTGTCTCAGCAACAAATATACCAAGCCCAGCCACCTCCCAGTGGTATGTATCACGATGGATATCACGGCAGGAGCGATTCTGTGTCACCGATTAGCCCTTTTGCTTCTCAAGGCATAGCGACACCTCCCCCGGTGGTCGTGAGCACACCACCGCCTCGTGTGAATAGTGTAAGCTCGAATGGCTCTTTGTCAGAACATGCCGAGAGCATCGATAATGTGATCGATGCGTGGGTTCGACCTTTAGACCCTTCAAGGCCTGACAGTGTCGCCCCAGCATCTCAACAGGAAGCTGTATCACCAAGTAGTCAAGGTCTTCATGCAGAACCTATGAAGCCCCAGTCGTCTGCCCCGAATACTAGATCTACGTCCACGCCTGTTCCCCCCGCCGCGGAGGAGCAGCAGCCATCAGCTTCACCCAAAGTTGAAGACCCATACGAGGATCTAGACCCGTGGTTCAAGTCTTCTCTAACTCGATATGTTGCTATGCTGCGTAAAGAGGCGGTCGCGGATTCCGACGAAGAACGATACAAAATATTCACGGCCTTCACTGCGAAAGAGACGAAGCTGCGAGAGATCTTGTATAATATTGAGCATACGCCTGCCGTGGTAGTACAACCTCCAAGCGCAGTTTTACCCACAGAGGATCGCACGCCAACTGAAGAACCACATCACACATTATCATCGGAGGAACCCAAGAAGCCAGAGACAGCAGCACCAACGGAACCAGCAGAATCAAATATTCCCATCGAGTCTGGTTTAATCCCTGTGGAAAGCGAAGATATCACACCTCCTCTCAACATAGTCAAAAATGAAGCAGAGGACGAGGACGGATACGACGATGGTAATGACTCTGGGAGCGAGTACAGCGCAGGGGGGCGTCCAATACTCGGGAAAAAGGCAGCACAGCCTTCTAGGCGTCTATCACACGACTCTTCAAAACTTCCGCTAGAAGACTCTGAGAAACCACGTTTGGAGCCACTGACATCTAATCCCCCACGCCCTATCTATACCCCTTTTCACTACACAGAGGGTCCTCAACGCGGCTCTGACGATCTGCAGTTTAACCGTCCTGCATACCAAGGTTACTCTGACTTGCGGCAGGCGTCAAACGCTAGCGGAAGACTTATGGCCAACGTTCCTCAAGCACAATCTAACAAGAAGTTCGACACGCTATCTCCGCACACTGGTGTGGTAGATCATGATGAGACTTTCCTCGGGCTTATTCGCCATAAAAGCAATTCCTACCAAACGATCAGCCGACGAAATGCAACGCCGCTGCCTCTCTTGCCAGATTCTCTGAAGAAGAAAGGTCGATCGGGTGCTTTGGTTGAAGACTTACGTGCTATGGTTTGGACGCCATTGGATAAACAGACGGAGAGCTCTTGGCATAAAACCACTCGTGATGAGTTGACCAAATACCCCGACACCTTCGCATACATTCAGCAAACCTACAGCGACTGGGAGCGTGCTGCCTCTGCTCGCCGCCATAGGTTGGAAAAGGAACGAACTGCTCGGCAGGAAGATTCGGAGGCCCAGATCGATGATCTCTTCAATGAGAAAGAGATAGGCTATGCTGATATCAACACTCTTGAGGAGCAATTTCGGCAGAAGGAGGCTCGCGTTCAGCTTGATGAAGAACGAGAAGAAGTGGATGGCTTCACATCTAAGGTCTTCAATCCTCTTGATGAAAGATTGAAGGATGAGATCGCCGCCCTAAGAAAATCTTACGACTCGGCTCTCAGTCAGCTGGACCGTGATCAGAAAGGAAAGAACCCTTACGCCGACCAATGCAGTCCATCAGTGACAATGAAAATGGTCAATGAGATTAACACCAAGCTTGAAACTCGTTTCCATAAACGGCTTAATCTAGCCCTGGACTGCGAAAGGCGACGCAAAAAGGCAGAACGCCGCCCATTAGTGTTCATGGGTGATATGACTAGTCTCCGAAAGCTTGACGGCGACTTCGACAAGATGGAGAAGCGCAACAAATTAGAAGCTGCCAAAGACCGAGACGAGCGGGCCAATCGTTTGATGGACTCTTTCGATGATGCAATTCTGCATGGCCTCGGTATGAACCAGAGCCTTCTGGATGAGCTTGCTGCCAAGGCCGCCAAGCTGGATGCCGACACCTTGCGTGCATCTGGCTTGCCAGATTCGGAGTTAGAGCAAATATTGAAATCTGCAGCCACATTTGCTTCATCGCTTCGCTCTGACTCGGAGGCGATTGTGCGTTGCTCCGGGGCTGCTGACATAGCCCTGAATAATGCAGACTACAACGTATCTGTTGCCGAAGCATACTATGCCGACTCTGATCCAGACGTGCTCACCCGTCTTGATGCCGAAAAGAAAAAAGAAGACCTGATTCTTCAACGTGATCTCGATTCCAAGATGGAGAGTATTTCCAGGGCTCCTAGAGAGATCGAGTCGACTGTGCAGCGCCTCATGGAGGAATTGAAGAACACTCCACGTACCGAGCCACCTACGTCTTCATTAGAAGATGATGAACCTCGTCCGAGCCGCACCCCTGTGATTCGAACGCCGTCAAGCCAGTCCAGCGAGGGTCCTCCGCTGGAGCTTCGCCCGGCGACTGTCCCACCAAGTCAAACTCCAGCACCAGCTCCTCCTGCAAGCACTACACCAGATCCCGATACCGAGCACAAGGAGAGGTTGCGCAGGGCGTTGGAAGATGCGAAAAAGCGCAATGCAGCTCGAAGCAACCAATGAGCGAACTGTTGGCTGTTGGCTGCGCAAAATTATCTGTCATGACGCCACGATTTTGTTTTCTTTTCCTCGGATGCGGATACCCCTCGTCTTTCATTGTGCAGACCACATAGCAAATATAATGACTTTGTGCTTTTGTTCACATGCCGTCGTATCTGTATTTTCATATCCACTAGCTTTCGTACACGCCAAGACAATATATCATTGTGACAACAAATGTTTGTGTTCGCTAAGGCAGATTCCAACGCCATATTTCATAGAAGGTGTTGGTTTGCTCCACTCAATCTCCGGCAGAATATCGCACTCAATATGAGTAGGAAAAGTGTGAATGTTTGAATACTGTGTCGAGTTTTTTCTAAGCAGGGTGGCACTCATAAATCGGTTAAAGTATACACTTTATTACCTGGTGGACTCGACGGATGTCCAATTTCTATAACGCCCGGTGGATAAGGCCCTTCGACGTTCAAATAAATGATATCGTCAAGTATGCAGAGCACAGGCCAAGCGCCCTGCCGGAGTCTTTTTCCTCGTTGCACAATGATATTGCCAACAATAACGCGGCCATTGTTTCTCTGTTGGCTCCTTCTTCCTTGAGCAAACATTCTGCAATATCCACTTTCATCTCTTTATCACGCGCCTTCAGAGCTCAACAGGGGAAACCCTCCAACTCTTTTGATCCTGCCCCCAACCCGCATCGTACTTTTGTTCTGCTAAAGATTGATTCTCAGCCAATCGCGCCGCGCTTGAGTGGCTGCGCCAGTGAGCAGGGGCCAGATCAGTCAAGTGATTTCGAGTCAGCACAGACAGACTCGACAAACATCAAGAGAAGCCAGCAAGCGAGATCTGAGAACGAAGAAGAACCCACCATGCAAAGCAGGCACATTTAGGCGCCCGCGCATAGCGATTGGTGGCTCACAGCCAGTCTTTCGATCTTAGACGCCACTGGGCTGCCGATCTTCATTGCGCAGTGCACTTCAACACAGCGCGGTCTTTTCAGGCGTGTTTGCCCCATCTCACGTCTAGAACCGATGTGAACAAGGATTATCAGCCTCTCCAGATCCCAAAGTCCAGACCAGCGGGCCCTGTTGTGCCGCACAGCTCTTCCGAGGCGCGCGTGATTCGCTCTGTCCCTTGCGCTAAATGACCAGGTTGATCCGAATGGAAAATGGAGATTAATCCGCACAGCGGCCAAGCCACGGTGCACAGTTCGCGCAGTCAAGGCCCCTCCATTGCACTGTGCCCGCAAGCCTCACTTCGCAAAGGGTGGGACCTCGACTGGATGAACCAACACGATATGCACGGTGATTCCTTGAATCACCAACTCTTCCCTCAGTCACAAAGGCTGCCTGCGGCGTTTAAGACCAGGGTCCTGACAAGGGTCTTTTTCTACCCTGCGATGCATCTTATTGGCATGATGACACCAGTACCCCGTGGACCTTTTGAGCAAAGATCCTCGTATCGAGCTCTATGATTTGCCCGGGAATGGCCCTAGAGCCCCCTGATCCCCAGAAAATAATCGCGAGGACCCGCACGCTGCGCGGGCTTTGTTGTACCCGAAGACAGTATGAACATGCGCAGCCTCCCGGGTCTAATTATTTGGAAGAAGGGCACCGTGCTAACAAGGAAATTGTGGGAGGGGTGGGCAACCAACAAGGAAATATGACGAATCTAAAGGCGGGTCATCGGGAACTCTCAAGATTTCTCCACGCTTAGACCAGGCCATGGCGATCGCATCCTGCGGTGATGAATTAGCAGAGCACCAGATCGCCGTTTGGTCATGACTGTGCTGACGGTGTTTCGTCGAGAAGCTGCGGTTTGCGGATTCACGTATCCATGGCCCTTTCAGCCCCAGATGACCTATCGCCCTCGATAAAAGCCTGCTCATTGGCAAAGGGCCCAATCGTATGGCAACGCCACGCCATTCGGAATGCAGCTTCGCATCTTGGACCCATTGTGGGTGAATTGTAGACTTGGCCGTTGCATGAGGATCCCAACAGCTTCAGTGGCCTATCGGATCTGCTACAGGACCTTCCGACTCGACAAAGTTGCGGTGGGCTATCCTTCCAACGTTCTGCAAGACTTCTGCTTGATAGCCCGGGTAAATCAGAACTCGGTCCAGCAAGGTCAAGCACTCACATACTCTTCTCGGGCAGATTAGCCAGCAAAGACCCCGGATCTTTCACACCAGTCCCATTCCTAGGCGTCTGTGCGCTGCTCGATCATGCTGATCAGTCTTTTTTGTT
>JAOYNU010010778.1:0-17233 GCA_026745395.1 Tympanopsis confertula
CGCACCCCTTTTTCAGATTAAGAGTGAGAATCAGTATTAAAGGATATGCAGAAAATTGGAGTGGTACTAGACAGAACTTTAAACCCCTGATTGGTAGTATATCAAGTTCCCAGGATGTGTCATTACGTTAAGCTCCATGCGGGTAGGATGATCACGCAGCTGCATACTCAATAATTGTAGGATGATTTTTGCATGGAATAGAGCGTCTGAAAATAGAACTAAGCTTCTCCGTGCTAATCCCAGTTGCAATGCCAAAGCCGTGCATTTCCCAACTGTTGAGCTGTGTTCCGCCACAACAAACCCACCAGCCACAAGCACCGCCACCATAACCCACCAATGACAGCACAGCGTTGTTATTTTTAAACTGCGATGACTTCCATCCACTTACTTGTTAGGCTGCGACATTAGCTACCCCGCCATAAAAGTGTTACAGCTTCGAGTCTCACAAGCTGACGTGTGTTTGAATTGATTTCCATCCATAGACCTCGTGGCTCGTCTGCTCATATTTTGTGTTTCTATATTCATAAGCTTCGTGGCTTTCCTTGTGCAACGCTTCAGCCCTGCTCATCTTGATTGTACTTCCCCACCCGAAGTGATGTCCAGATCCGTCGCCTACTTCGTCAACTGGGTATGTTGCTCTAATAGTCCATTGCCACTTCGGGTCAACTGCCTTTCATAATTGTCGATCTCTGGCTCTTTTTCCCGAGTACACCGTCTATTGATAAGGTGCATATCCTGGCTAACAAGTCTCAGGCTATCTATGGCCGCAATCACAATCCCCAAGATCTGCCAGCTGAAAAGCTTACTCATATTCTTTACGCGTTTGCCAATGTTCGACCAGAAAGTGGTGAAGTGTACGTCCAAATCCTCGGTTCCATTAGATCCATTTAGTTGAGCATCGCACTAAACAAAGTTCTACAGGTACTTGACAGATAGCTGGTCTGATGTCGAAAAGCACTATCCCACTGATTCATGGAATGATACTGGCAACAATGTTTATGGGTGTGCGAAGCAGTTATACCTTCTTAAGCAACAGAATCGCAAGCTGAAGGTCCTGCTGTCAATTGGTGGATGGACTTACTCCTCTAATTTCGCACAACCTGCTAGCACCGAAGCAGGACGTGCCAAATTTGCCGAGTCTGCAACACAATTGGTTCTTGATCTAGGATTCGATGGTATGATCATCATGCAGCCGAAACCAACGAACACTTGACTCACCACTAGTTTAGGACTTGATATTGACTGGGAGTATCCTCAAGGTAAGACTCCACCAAACGGGGAACGACTACCGGCATGAACATGCAGTCTGACACATCCGATAGATGATAATCAGGCGCAGAATTTGGTGAATCTGCTCCAAGCTTGCCGCGAAGTAAGGGCGCCTGTCCCCTGCACTGCAACTACTGAAACCCTGCAACTAATATTGCACGCCACAGAGCCTCGACCGCGCGGCCGGTGCGGGCCGCAAGTTCTACCTTACGATCGCATGTCCTGCAGGGCCCTCCAACTTCGTAAAACTCCGTCTCCCGCAGATGACCCCTCTGTTGGACTTCTACAACTTGATGGCATATGACTATGCCGGCAGCTGGGACCAGCATGCGGGCCACCAGGCTAATATCGGCCCTTCCAACAACAACCCTGCTTCGACACCGTTCTCCACCACCGCTGCGCTGGACTATTATATTAATGTTGGTGGTGTCCCGCCCTCAAAGATCGTCGTGGGCATGCCGCTGTATGGCCGTGCGTTCCAGAACACTGACGGCCCCGGTACACCGTTCTCTGGCGTCGGCGAGGGAAGCTGGGAAAACGGCGTTTGGGACTACAAGGCTCTACCAAGGCCTGGAGCGAGTGAGCAATACGATCCAGCCACTGGTTCTTCGTGGAGCTATGATGCTGGCTCGCGCACGGCGGTATCGTATGACACTGTCCACGCGGGCCGTGAGAAGGCTGAGTTCATCAGACAGCGTCAACTCGGCGGTGGCATGTGGTGGGAGAGTAGCGGTGACAAGGGGGGTAGGGATGCCAATGCTAATGATGGCAGTTTGATTGGTGTCTTTGTTGATACCGTCGGTGGCGTGGAGGGTCTGGATCAGTCCCCGAACGCTATTGAATTCCCCGAGAGCAAGTATGACAACATCCGCTCTCAGATGTCTTAAGTTTTTGCATCAGGTTGCGCATGAAGATATCGCGATCTCCGATTTACGAGGTTCGCAACGACTTTGCATGTAGATAGACCGCCATATTTCCGCCAACAGGTTTTATGGATTGCACACGAATCATGGAACTACGTTGAGTCTTACTCAAGTTTACGAAAGTGAACAAGATTGGCAGAGCCGAATTTTTTCTTGATTTTTTTTTTCAGTATTGACAGTAGTGCTCAAAACCGTAACATCCACCGCGAGATAATCATATTCCTGTTCTAGTAAAGCTTGACGCGATACAGAACTCAAACAAACCCCTCACGAACAGACTTTGTCCATCTATTTGGACTCGTCGAAGACGTAGGTCAGGTGGCACTTTCCACAGTACTGGCGGTTGTGCATAGCGGCCATGAAGACACCGGCACCACACTCGGGGGCGGGGCACTCGCGGCGGAGACGCTCGATCTTGCCGTCACCGTCAACCTTGTAGTACTTAAGGACGGCGAGCTTGGTCTTCTTGTGCTTGTGCTTGATCTTCTTGGGGGTGGTGTAAACCTTCTTCTTGCGCTTCTTACCACCACCACGCAGGCGGAGCACCAAGTGGAGGGTCGACTCCTTCTGGATGTTGTAGTCCGAAAGGGTACGGCCGTCCTCGAGCTGCTTACCAGCGAAGATCAGGCGCTGTTGGTCTGGGGGAATACCCTCCTTGTCTATAGTCGAACGTTAGTTTGCTGACTAGTGGAAATCGAACTCATGGGAAATTCGTACCCTGGATCTTGGACTTGACATTGTCGATAGTGTCGGATGACTCCACCTCAAGGGTGATAGTCTTCCCCGTCAGGGTCTTGACGAAGATCTGCATGATGAAGGCCTGGTGAACGAGCGCATGTTAGATTCTGCATTTTGAAATTTCTGGCGACGATGGCGAGAAGGAGATGTCAAATGTCAAGAGATGCATAGAGCATGATCACGACAGTGAGACAGAAGCCTTTGCGCCATAAGGACTCAACGTACCTCGACAAATTGTCTTCCTCAACCTTGATGAAGAATCTCAGTGTGGGCGGCTCGGCTGAAGATTAAATTCGTTGTGCGGTCACATGACATGACTTCCGCTAAATCAGGACTAGTGAGGAGGGACAGGACTAACAATACTCCGGCGTCCGACTGCCGATAAGGATTGACATATTATCGATAAGATAGAGGGCTGCTTGCCTCAGGCCAAAAGGGACATCACCTTACATCGCATCACTTGTGGCACCCGCAGGCCCAACGAGCGGAGCACGATCGTGACGATCGACAATGAAGATTGCCTGTTGCAGGACATTCCCATGGCGACCACCAAAGGAGAGAGAGCCCCTTCAGATCTAGGGTTCGAGTGATGAAAATCTCCTCGCAGACCAGATGTTGGCCCTTGCAGAGCCCGTGAGGACAGGGCCTCATGAAGTCAGGGAGCAGTTGGGAACCGGTGGCTATTCGAATGCTCGGACTCGATCGAAGGGCCCTAAACGCCTTAGACAGGATCTATACAGGATCCATCCAGTCTCCGCTGGGCAGCGGGCCCACATCGTCGTCACATTTCGTTTCCCAGACTCCCGCGGCGGCCCCGTTGCCATGCCAACCCACCCGCTTGTTGACGGGAACCGTGGGCTGGACTGGTAGATCGCCAATGCTCCTCTGGCCCGCTTCATGGTCTTTATTGAGTTGCATTTCTGCCTCCACCTTCGAGTTTATAACTCACTCTCTTCGGGAACTGTGTCACCGTCCATCGGTTTCTGCAGGCTTTCTGGTGCTTAATTGAACCTTCTGAGATCTCAAGAGACTCGATCAATCTACAATAAGCTAGCTTGTTGAGGCTCTAACCTACTCTTCTTTCGTTTTCTGCGTTTTTGATCGCGTTGATTTTAGTGTTCACAGACTAACACCTGCGATAGGGAACGTGAACTTCGAGTGGCCTGTTAGCCATGAATCCCTCGACACTATCTCACGGTCACCGTCGCCAAATATCAACTCCATCGATCGAAGCTGCGCGTCACCCAAATATGAGCGCCATGCCGACTCGCCGAACACATCGCCGTGGCCAGACTGTGGACTATGGTCGATTCGGCCCACAAGCTGCGCCCCTAGACCGACGATGTGCGACAAACAAGGTCACGCAGCTTCGCGACTATTATAACGAAAAATCAGGTTATTCCCGCCAGCTCGCTGCTGCTCAGCAGTTTGAGCCTGTGCAAGACCAGCAGCACTACATCCCTGCCAACGGTTCATCTCAACAACACGATCAATTCCAATCAGCCTACATGTGGAGTTTGGATGAGACACCAGACATGTACACCGCTGCTGGTAACCCTGTTACCTTCCCTGCTCCAATTGCACCCGGTCTTGCTCGATCAGCGAGTGACAACCCATCTCCCAATTCCACCTTGAAGTCTGCCATTCACCGTATGCAAGAGGAGCGGGGACGCCAGGGACAGGGTCGAGCGCAAAAGAATTGGGAAGCTTACTCCCAGCAGCCCCAATCAATGCAGCCGCTCTCTATCCCATCTGAAGGCATCTCACCACAGATGCAGTCATATGTTTCCTGTAAGTGTCGAGCAATCGAGTCCGAGAAATGATGCAGGCTAATAATGGTAGACAATTCCCCCCTTACCCCCGATGCTACCCCTATGAAGAATTCTTTTGATTTATCCATGTATACCAATGATCAGACCCCCACCAAGTCCCAGAGCTTTTCCTATCCCCGCACACCAATCACCGCTGAAATGCAAAGAGCTCAGTCTCTCCAAGGAGTACCAAGCATCGCGCAAATGAAGCAACAAATGCCGTCTCCTGCCAATTCTGTGGCTGACTTTGCAGAACTCGCTGCTATGCCTTCTCCCAGGTCTTGCACTGTATCGCCACAAAAGTCCAGCGTGCCACCAACCCCTTCCGCCAACAGACGTCTTGAACGTTCCATGTCCGCTTCTTCATCAGATGACGGCTTTGACACCCCAGTCGAGACAGTCGATGAGTTTGACCTCGACGCCCGAGTGAAGGCTTCTTTGAAAGACAGCACTGTCTCTGGAGACGAGATCGCTAAATTTATCTCCGGCCCAGATCCTAAAGACAACAAATGGGTCTGCCTTTACTCCGGCTGCCACTGTCGCTTTGGACGCAAAGAGAACATCAAGTCACATGTTCAGACTCATCTCAACGACCGCCAGTATGTTTGTGACCGTTGTGGAAAGGACTTTGTGCGTGGACATGATTTGAAACGCCACCTCAAGACACACTCCGGAAAGAAGCCCTTCGCATGCGCCTGTGGCGCAAGCTTTGCTCGTCAAGACGCTCTTACCCGTCACCGCCAGCGTGACATGTGTATTGGAGGCTTTACCGGCTTTGTTCCCAAGACTACCAAGCGTGGTCGTCCACCTAAGAAGAATCGCCCCGACATTGAAACCCGTCAGACAAAATCAACCCGCACTCGCCAACGCATTTCCGAAAAATCTGCATCTATCTCACCCGTGAAGATCGAAGAACCTATGTTCCATGAGACCCCCGTCTTCAACTCGCCAAAATATGTTCCGTCGTCTACTATGTCATCTTTTACGCCTCCCGCTTCCCCCACCCAGTCCGGTCCATCGATCAGCTCTCAGCAATTCGAAGATGACATGCTTCCATTGCCCCTCTCGCCTCCTCAGATGGCTCACAACCGCTACGCTCAAGCTATGCAACAATTCGAACCTCAAACTAGCGGCGATCCCTCCCAGGAATGCCTTTACAGCGATGTCGATATCCCACCTTATGACATGTCATCTCCCCACACTGCACCAACTCTCGCAGGATCCACTGTCGGTTCTGAGATCGATGTTTTCATGACCCAGGAATCCACAGATCAGTTGAAGGAAGAGTTTGAGAGCCTCACAAGCCACCCATTTACCAGTCTCCCGCCAAGCTACACCTACATGGACGCCAGTGACTTCGGCTTTACTTCATCAATCTACCCCGATGTCAATGGAAAGACTATGAACGGCCTTCCAACTCTTGACATGGATCCCTACTCGGACCCAATCGACTCCCTCTCGAGCGAATTCTTGGTCGATCCATGATTCTCAAGCACGATGACCAACTGTACCACCACTACGCGAGACCTTCTCGCATGAAAACGGGATTTGACTTCACGAAAAGCATGACATAGACGGCGTGCACTTTATTATTTACGGCGTCACATTTTCTGCAACGATCTGCAACGAGTTTACACTTCACATGACATACGATACTATTCGGGGCGTTCACCTTTCTTCCATTTCGGGTGTGAGCGTACTCACGGCTTTCTTTTGGACATCTCTTTCTTGGCGCACATTATTTGCTTCTTGCGGGAGCTTTGGGTTCTCTGGTGTGGTGTTCTGGCCATTACTGGTAACCTGTTTTCATCCCCTCTGGTCATTTTATTTTCCTTCACAATCTGCTTTTGATCCAATGTCTGCCCATCGGGGCTCTATGTCCTGCCAAGACCATATGCATGGTCTGGTATTCCTGTGGCTGTCATTACTCTGAGCGATTTCCCCTTAATTCCTTTCCCCCATTTTTTACATGTATCTCATCGATGGAAATTCATGTAGCTAGCTACCTCCCATCAATTATTTTCAGTGGGACTCGTCCAGTGCCTTCTAGATCTTCTAAAGGACTTTTGTTTTGGGTTTTCTTTGTCTCTTTTGTCATTCGACGGGAAATATGACTTACGTTTCAAATGTGCATTTTATTCAGTCGAAATTTAAGATATTAAACTCATAACCTTTTTCTCCAAATGATGCTAGAGCCCACGTACTATTGTGTAGAGCAAGTCCTACCTAGACCTCCGTCCGGGCGCAGGGTCCTCGGCTTCTGAGGCATGTGGATTCACGGGGTTTCTTGGATGAGTTGATAGAGCCCCTTGCATGAAGGGTCATATGTATATGCACACTAGTCGTAGGTATTTCAACAATGGGGTTCCAGTTACGATAAAAAGAGTTGAATGATTTAATTTGACATTGAAACATGACCATATCTATTGCATACATGTCTATGTTATAGCTCTACTATTTCCAGCTAATTTCGATCTCAACTGGATGTCCTTCTTCCGAAGCAAAAACAGCACTTTGTGTCCAGCCCTTAGGCGCGTTGTCCGCGTAGAATGTCGCTTTGCCCTGGTAGCTCAGTTTTCCATCTTGTGACTGGATCAAAGATATGTCAGTAATGTGAACAAAAGGCCCAAGTACTTCGACGTTGCTGAAAGTCTTACCGTGAACTCTGCTGGTTGGTGGATATTCGGTCCACAAAGAAGCTTGTCATTCTTGAAGGCACACTCTCCCTTTCTTGATCTAAGAGAGAAGGTATTTTCTAGGAGTCTAGTTAGGGCACGAACTCCTTCAATTGGGCGATGTATGGGAGACGAACCTGATAACTTAGATGCTTTGAAAGTGGCACAGGTTCCAGATGAGTACCATGTACCAGGACTGATGATACAGCCACGCTGCTGGTTTAACGTCGTGACCATCAAGTTTCCCCGGCCAATGAAAGGGACGCCCGGAGGATAAGTTGGCCCTGGTCCGTGGGGCGTAGTCTTAGTAGGCTCACTTCCAGATCGTTTTAAAGGATACCGGATGCCTTGCGAAGGGCAGTTGGAGATTTGGCCATCTGTGAACAATGTTAGGGCTATCTCACATACTAGAAGGGCTTTGGAGGACGGATGTACTGACCTGGCTGTGCGGCAACAAACTTTCCACCCTGTAAGCTACCAGCAATGTTATAGTGATACCAGATCTCATTCAAAATGCCCCGTCTACAATGAACAACGACCGGAGCACCGTGGCCGCTTTCTAGTGCTGCCTCAATGTCGGCCAGAGCGTATGTCTCGTGGCTAGAAGGCAGGATACCCGCTTTAGCCAAGAACTGAACCCAAGTTAATTATAAATTGAAGAGACTCGCGAATACCACAGAATACTTACCTCGTACGAGGGGACTTCTTTGAAGACCTCGACTGTTTTGTCGAAATAATCGACTACTTCCTGTTGCGGAATATAGTCCTCATAGCAATGGGTTTCAAGAGTGCTAACACACGTCCCATGCTTGTTCCATTCATGCTCCCACAGGTTATTGTCATCGCCTCGGAAATCCTTCCAGTAGTCGCTCATGTACTCGAGAAGGTCACCACGGCCCGAGTCGACCAGGATCAGCGAAATGTTGCTATACTTCCGTTTAGAGTCGCAAAATTGATCGAAACCACCGTTGCAATGATCTGGCCTGTTAAATTAAGTTAGCTATACCAATATTGTCCTGGTTCATAGGGAATTGCTTACCAAAGCCCATGGATGGTCCAAGAGTCATCGGGACCAAGGGCGGGGTCGACGTCCCAAAACTGCGTTTGGAGCATCTGACCACCAGGATAGTTAAAGCAACATGTGTCTTGGCCATGGTATTTGGCTTGACAGCTAACCTCCGAGCCGGGGCATGACAAGGAGGTACCGGGGGCGAGCTTGTCGTCCGTTGTCTGTGACAGCCAAAGCGATCCTAGCGTCTGGAGGATCTCTCGGGGTCCTGGTATCCTCAGAGCTTCTTGTGCTTGACCCAACATGGTCGGGTAAAATGGATTGTAATAGAGTGTTATGCAGCAGTGAATATAGAGCTCGAGCTGCAGCTTAAGTAGGAGAGTTGAGGTTGGGGTAGATTAGGCAGCTTGCCTCGGAGCTCTTATCGCGCCGATAGCCTCCGCGCCCCCACACCATGACTAAGTCGATCATCTGATCGAGTCATTCACTCGAGTTACATCACATTCACTGGTATGTTGATCGCAGCTCTTCAAAATGTCGGAGAGGGTTCTGCCAGATACAACACTGTGCATCCCCACTCGCCTTGAGCTGTCTCGGTGTGTAGGATGGAATGTGTCCCGGTATTGCATATGCGGGGAAGAACGAAGCTGTCTATTAGTATGCCGAGACCGGTTACGCTACACAACCGTTGTAAAGTTTCGTGCATGTCTGGTTAGGGCTTATTTGCTGTACAAAATTGATTTATTGGGAGGGTCATCGTAGTACACAACGGCCTGTAGAAATGATTTATTGCCTAAGGAAGCAGCAGGAGACCCTTGCTCTACTGTGCCATCAGATTGGATTCACAAGAACAAAAGCGATATCAATGTAATAAATAGTAATGCATATTTCAGGAACTCATGATTAAAGAGAGGCTCTTGGCTCAGACCCGCTTCCGCGCCAGGTTTTGACGAGCCCTAAGTCTGAACTTCCAAATACTGGATCATACTTTGGCTTGGGAACAGCCCAAATCTGTTCATAATCCCCACCAGTGGCGACAAAGTCCCATTTGCCTCCGTTGTAAGCTCCCATCATAGTAAAACCGTCTAGTTCAATCTCCGATAGTGCCTGTCTCGGGTCCTCTGCTGCGATACCATGTCCATCCCCGGGTGACATGAGTTTGAAAGGGGCCTCAGGTTGTGTATTATAGGTCTTATGAGAGACTCCAGCCGGAATAACAAACACATCTCCTGCCTCGGCGTCTAATTCGACGCCGCCCTTTTCCCAAGCAGAGCCATGCGTATTTTCATCCATGTCGGGCGAAGTGTCACCGACGCCAAATCGAATCCTAGCCGTCCCGGAGAGGACAGCCATGCACTCGTGTGCCTTGGAATGGAAGTGCGATACTTGAGTATGACCGTAACGGAATATCCACTGTATATCCCAGCCATTATTGGTAAACGTGTCCCAAACGTCCCCTGGGTTACAGTTGAGACTGTTGGCTCTCTTTGGTATCACATTTTTATAATGTAGTAATGGCCTCGGCGAGTTGGGGATGAGGTCTGTAGGGCGGAGGTAATAAGCCTTGACCTCTGGTGCCATATTATTGCACTAGTTAGGGTTGTCCACAAGGGTTGTGTCAAGAAGAGGGAATGAGAAAATGGAGGGTTATCCGCACCCTTAAAGGCCGTTTCAAGGAAAATGTATTCCTTCGTCCGTCATAAGAGCCACAGAACCTATCAAAGACTGGAATTCGCCTTGAGCTGGCAAAAGATCGGCTGCCTTCCGAGGGAATCAGTGCCAAGGTCGGGAACGTAACCCGATCCGCAGCTTATCAGCGTGCGGGGGAGGTTATGCTACGCGGCCCCCCTCGATTGCTATTCGAACCCCTTAAGCCTGATCCGCTCTAGTATGTAAATCCTCATAGAAGTAGCCCGCGAGCCAAGTAATTTTGAAAGCTCTCAAAGTATTATATCCTAGTGCATAGTGATATATTAACTTCTGATGACCTGTAGACACTCCAGTAGCTACAGGTTATATGATACATCTATCCCATTATTGGAGTATCATACACTGACGCATAACAATACTGGCTGACAAAATGTTCAAAATTGATTGCATCGTTTGTTTTTGGGCAAGAGGGTACCGTAATTGTAAATCATGAGAGAGTGAAGGGGTATCATATTTAGTTTCGCTGGAGTAACATCTCTTATGATGAGATAATAATCTACGTATACATTTCCCGTGGTAAAGCACCAATGCTTCTAGGCCATCATGCATTTTTCCTTTTCTTTCTCCTTTTCGTGTACTCTCTCTTTCCACAGACGGAGGACTTCAAAGCCAACTTCCACGGCAATGAGCAAGATAATGATCCATTCGAGACGGAGCCCATGGGTTTCGCTCAGTCGTTCCCGCAGAACACTGGCAATTTCTTGCGCGTAATCCATTTTCTCATTCAAAAGTTTGATGCGGATTCCCACATCCAATGCCCTGCCGACCTGCTCGTAGTATCCTTCAAGTCCGAGTTCGTGTCGGCTATCCCAGAAGATATCTGGGAGAGAGTCCGTGAGTTCCGAGTAAAGATTCAATTGCGCACGAACACTAAGTAGCTGTCCCGTTTTGCGAAGGATAAAATCTCGAGTATAGGGTAGACGAGTGCCCTTCGATAGTTGGGTTGGAATAGTGCGTGTGGACTCAAAGTAATTAGACAAAAGACTTTCAAGGGCTGCAAGTTTAGTGCTGCGAGCCAATCCCGATGAAAATGCAACTTTAGTCAAGACGGTATCAATAGATTGCCGTTGGGCTAACGGTATTTCCGGCCCTTGGTCGGCGTTCTTAGTGCCAAGGATGATTGTATCGCCCTTGATACTGCTGTTTTCTCGCGATGGGTCTTCCATATATTCAAGGTCCTCTGTTTCGAGCTCATCGACATGAGCATTCTCAGCTGCCGGAAGAAGAGTTCTCGTCGCAAGGAAAGATGTGAAGCCCTCCGGTAAAGCCCAAGCTACCACAGTACCGGACGGGAAAACAAAGACGTCACCAACCTCATCTGGTGATAAATCGGTTGCTGATGGATTTCCAACTCTTCGTATTGAGTCGATAGGTATTTGAACATGAACCACTTGCGGGAAAAGCCCTGTGTCGAGTGGATCTGGCTCGTATCCTTTCTCTTGAAGAATATCTCGGACTCGGCGGATATCGAATTGCTCGGCCACGGCATAAGCTGTCACTATCTGCACACAAGAGTCAGATAAAGACGTTAATTCAATGCGCATGCGAATACCCACCTTGCTTTGATGTATGCCCTGCTCCATGAGTCGGGCCTTTGAAATGATTCCATCTCGAGATCTCTGCGCCTCTACAGCCACGCGGCGTAGAGAAGTCGGTGCTGCAGGCGATCTTGCACTCCTTCGTCGCTGCTTTTGGTTCTCTGCATGGCCACCCGTGTCCTCGTCATTGTTTGGTTGCCGCTGGTTTAGATAGGCGTTACACGAGAAGAAGTCTTTCCGGCGTGGGAGCTCCAATGCAGGCGACGCATGGAGAAAATGATACTGTGGCTGTCGCTTTACCCGTAAAGGAACCGGGCGCCTGCAAGCTGAGCAGACAGAAGATCTCGCGAACATGTTGACCGTGCGAGAGAACTTGAGATTCATGGCCTCGATGGTGTTGTGAAGAACCCATGTCCCCCGCTTAGTCAGGAAGTGGAGAACGGAGCCAACCCCAGCTCCCAAGCTGCATCCCGTCGCCCTGTCGCATCCCAAACCAACCCGCCCAGGAGCTCCGGGTCTGCACAAGGGACTTCCCATGGACGCCCCTGGCGCAAAGACGGCAAACGGGGGCGCCGAGAAGGGCCCCCCAGAGCTTGAAAGACCCTCTACGCCCAGCCGAGCTCAGAACACCGACTCCGAGATCGAGGGTCGACGTCATATCAAGACCGATGATGATTCCGACGACAACGACGACCGTGATAGAGAGGAGGAGGAGGAGGATGAGGAGGATGAGGAGGATGAGGAGGATGAGGAGGATGAGGAGGATGAGGAGGATGAGGAGGATGATGACGACGATGACGAAGAAGAGGAACCTCGACTCAAATACGCATATCTCACCAAGCATCTGGGATCGGTTTATCGCAATGGAGATGCGACCAGTGCATTTTTGGTCGCAGGCGACAAGATGGTACCGCAAATTCCATTGTTTAAGCCTATGAAGCTAGCTAACGCATTATCTAGATCATAGGAACCCATAACGGAGTGGTCGTGAGTGGATCGTCCCCGCGCATGTATATCGTAACTATGCTAACCTTCATCAAGCATGTTTTATCTTTGCCGCTTCTACAGCCTCTCCGCGTTTACCAAGCCCATTCAGCAAGTGTAACATCCATATCTATATCGCCATTCCCACCTCCTCTGCCGACCTCAAAGCCCGACAATTCTCTTGCCCAGAGCGCGGAAGACCTCCGCCCCCTCACTCGAACCTCGACAGCTTCAGGAAGCATACGTGGGCAGCCAAGGCAAAATCAGCCTCCCACCGTCCCACCCTCTCCGTCAAATTCAATCTACATAGCTTCATCTTCCATCGATGGAAATGTGTGTATCTCATCCCTGGTGGACCCGAAAGATATCATGAAGCGGAACTTTGGTCGACCGATTCAAGCAGTGGCGTTATCCCCAGACTACAAAAATGATCGAACATTTTTGTCAGGTGGCCGTGCCGGTGAGCTGGTCTTAACTACAGGTGGCCGCATTGGAGCAACCTCAAATGCAACTACACTGAGCGGTGCTACTGCTACGGCATCTGGATGGCTAGGATCCATGGGCCTTGGTGGCAATAGCGGCAAGGACACTGTTCTTCATAATGGCGAAGGTGCCATTAGCACAGTGAAATGGTCCTTATCCGGTAGATATGTCGCATGGGTCAACGAGGAAGGAATAAAGATCATGCGTTCGAATCTCCACCTCGACTCATCCGATTTGGAGCTTGCCTGGAAACGAGTCAGCCATATCGATAGACCCAATGGAACTGGCTGGGAGGAGATGGCAGGGGTTTGGAAAGCACGTGCAGAGTGGATCGACAAAAATGCATTGGTGGATCACGACAACCTGAATCCAGAGGATCATTCGATCAGGCCACAGTCAAGTTGGAGTGGTTCATCTGAGGTCACTGAAAAATTAGTTGTCGGATGGGGAGGTACAGTCTGGATTGTTGATGTGTATCCGAACCGGGCGAGCAAGTCTTCAAAGGGCGAAAAATACGGCTCTGCTGAAGTCGCGACGATGTAAGTCACAGCTTGGTCCATAGACGAGTACCATTACTGACCACTTTTACAGCCTGAGGACGGACTGTTTGATCGCCGGTATATCGTTGTACACACCTCGACTGCTCGTTGTCCTTGCATACCTTGAAGCAGATGGTGACACTTCAGATGACGTTACCACAAGCCCTGGAAGACGCCATCGCCAGCGTGGATTGGAGCCTGAACTCCGGATAATTGACGTTGATACCAAGGAGGAGATTAGCGCCGATACCCTCTCAGTTGGTCGGTTCGCAGGTTTGAATGCTTCAGACTATCACTTGAGTGTTCTACCGCCCTGGAAAATCCCAGAAGGGCAAGTAGCCCAGCGTGGTGCCTTAGGAACCTTGGGTCATGGTCTCTTGGACGCTACAATGTATCCTGCTCGGCTTTTCAGCTCTGGCGCCAGTATTCGCAGTACCACAAGCAGCGGCGATAAAGGATCTGGTAAGGTACCACCATCGTTCGGCTCGAAAGGTCTTTCAGTGAACGAGCCACCAGCCAAGGAGATTCAAGATGTCTCGGGCGCTCCAGGAGCCAAGATCTTTATTCACAGTCCATTTGATTCGATCGTGGCGGTAAAACGAGACGTGGCAGACCGACTGGCTTGGCTGGATTCTCGTGGAGAGTACAAGGAAGCCTGGAACCTGATCAACGAACACCCTGAGGCCGCAGGCTCGGCTCATGAATGGCACGATAGCTCATCAGGATCAAGGCCACATTCAAGTCTCGGCGACTTTTTTGCAGATGATCAATCGTCCGTAATCACCGCTGGCCGAT
Organism: Tympanopsis confertula; assembly: GCA_026745395.1. Classification (NCBI taxonomy): domain Eukaryota; kingdom Fungi; phylum Ascomycota; class Sordariomycetes; order Coronophorales; family Scortechiniaceae; genus Tympanopsis; species Tympanopsis confertula. Next base: position 14,475 of record JAOYNU010010778.1, read on the forward strand.
ATACCAACTCCGCAGCTGAACACGAAAAAGCTCGAATTGGAGAACTATGGATAGAACAGCTCCTCGGAGAAGAAAATTGGAGCGAAGCAGCCGAAGTGTGTGGCAAAGTTCTCCGCGACGCCAATCGATGGGAATATTGGGCAGGAGTATTCATCAACAAGAATAAGCATGACGATATCACTCCATACATTCCGACTGACCTACACCCTATGCTACCAGGGGTGATATACGAGGACATTCTCGGTCACTACGTCTCACTAGATCTAGCTCGGTTCAGGGACTTGTTGGACTCATGGCCTTCTGACTTATTTGACACTGAGAACGTCACTGCGATGATTCAAAAGCAACTTCGATCTAACTCTGTCCATACGGGCTCGGAAGGTTGGCGAATCCTGACAGACTGTCTCGCTAAAATGCACCTTGTTGGCGGACATTATCAAGAGGCTATACATTGCTACGTCAAGCTCCAAGATGCTGATGCTGCAATGGCTTTGATCAAGGAGCATCATCTTGTTGATGCTGTGTCCGATGATATCCCGTCTCTCGTCATGCTCCGCGTATCCAAAGAACAGATGAAGTCAGCGCCTATTTCTGAACTTGAGGAATCGACCGCGGAGCCAATTCAACTGCTTGCAAGCGAGGCTTATACGGGAATAGTACCACCGGAGAAGGTGGTTCAGCAACTTACCTCTGCGAATCGCATACTATTCCTTTATTTCTACTTACGAGCTCTTTGGCGTGGCGAGTCGTCACCACGCGAAAAGTCGAAGCCACAGAGGGGTCGTGGTGCATTTGCGCGGGATGCAGCTAGCAAGCTAGCCGCTGATGAAGGCAAAGCCTTGATCGACCCGTTCGCAGACACAGCAGTCGAAGTATTCGCCGAATATGACCGACCTTTGTTGATGGAATTCCTCCAAACAAGCATTTCGTACACGTTCGAAAAAGCGACCAGTATCTGCGAGCAACGTCATTTCACACCCGAGCTGATCTATCTATTGTCAAAGATGGGCCAGACTAAACGTGCCTTGAACTTGATCTTGTCAGATCTCAAAGATGTCTCTCAAGCTATTTCGTTCGCAAAGTCACAGGCTGACCCAGATCTTTGGGAGGATCTTCTCGATTATTCAATGGATAAACCAAAGTTTATCCATGGACTTCTTGTTGAAGCTGGAACCGCCATTGACCCGATCAAACTTGTACGCCGTATCCCAAGTGGGCTGGAAATCGAGGGTCTTCGAGATGGTCTCAAGCGCTTGATTCGCGAGCACGACTTGCAAGCAAGTATCAGCCAAGGAGCAGCTCGAGTCATGCAAAGTGAGGTTTCTTTGGGAATTGACACACTACGCAAAGGACAACGCCGTGGAATCAAATTCGACATCGCTGCAGACAAGGCAGTAGACGGAGATAAAGGTTCAGAATTGGCATCAAACCAAAGGGCACAGTCGGATGCCATCTCAGAGTCAGGTGGCTCAGCCAAACGTGGGAGCCCGAGTCAAGGGAGATGTGGTGGTTGCCATGCTCCATTCAGTACAAATGGTATGTTTCGAAGTTCTCAATTGATGTTGAATATACTAACATTTTCCTCGACAGAACGAGAAATACTTATTGGGTTTGCTTGCGGGCATGTCTTCCATATATCCCATTTGCATTCGAACCCATCACAACAGCAATCCGACGCAAGTAGCCCCGGAGATCGTACCCCACGACCTTCCTCTCCAGCCGAAGAGCATTCTTCATCAATTGCCTCTCGTACAGTCGGTCCTAAAGTGACAACCGCACGACTCCTGCGCGACAAGATTGGCGAAGGATGTCAGATCTGTGCATTGACCCGAAAGATTGAGTCTCTCGGCAACGATGCCGAGTCATGATTGCGGCGCACCGATCACATCAGAAGCAATCTACCAACTCTGTAACCTAGCATTTCACCTACCGCTTTTTTGAGATACCCAATCCTTCTGTGACTTGACTTAAAGGGCATTGATCCCCGTTCAAATGTCTTGGCATTGTTTATTCCAGCATTTCCCGAGCCATGTCTTGTCCATCGCCAGCTTTTATACATATGCCTTTCCATGTTTTGGCTGTGATGTATCACTGTCAATGATCCAATGTTCGAAATAGAAGTAAACAATTTACACATGGAGACCAAGCACTTCCAATCCTGTACAACGTAAAATGGTAGGTGCTAGATGAGTTGCCAATGTCGATTCAAAGGCTATTGATGCACGCATAGTCGCAACTGATAGCGAGCAAATGACGTCTTGTCATTCCAGCCACATTAGGAACTCACCACAGAGTAAAAAGAAATACTCACAATGAAAGAGCGGTCTGGCCTAGACCCATCGGCCGAATATACCAATTCTATCCTAAGATCTAGAGCGAGCCCATACTGGAGCTACCAATCTGACATGCGCCTAGCGCCCAACCGGAGGCGGCCGAGCCCATAAAGCCGAGTTCCCGTATTCAATGCGCCTGAAATATCATCAAGTTACTGTACTCCGTATCGAATACCCATACGAACTATACGCGTCGTACAGATGGTGATTGGGTCGCTATTCACTTCCGCTCGGGACGAGCCGTTACAATAGTCCAAGTGGGGAAGGTCAGTCTGGCCATGAAGTTTTTGCAGTGATATCATGGTAGGAATATAAAACTACACAATTAGACATTGAGTGCTACGAGTAAGACACGGGAGGATGGATAGAGCCGAAATTTCTATTACCGTGAGTAGTATGGTTCTGCTTGACTAGTCCCGGACGCAG
>JAOYNU010010889.1:0-17227 GCA_026745395.1 Tympanopsis confertula
TAGATTTTAAACCCCTATATCTTAACTTATAAAGATAATTACGTAATATAAAGTAGATAGTTAGATTAAGCTAATTTATTCCTATATTTTAAAGTAGCTTACGTAATATATTTTTTAAAAGTTAATTAGTTAATCGATTAACTTTTAATCGTTAATCAGTTAATTACTAATTCAGTTAATCATAAATCAGTTAATTATAATTAAAAGTTAATCAGTGAATCGTGAATCAAAGTGAATCACTGATTAATTACAACTTTGTCTAGTAGTATCTTCTAGTTTCTTAGATCTTAGATAATTTAGTCTCTATTTTCTAATAGTTTTCGAATCTATATTAATTTTTTTTTAATTAGGTTATTAGCTATACTAGTATAATCTTAGGCTAAAGATATTAGTTCTATTATAGTTCTAATTAGTTTTAGTCGTTAATATTTATCGGTAATTTTATCGGTAATTTTAGTAAGGTAGGCTTCTATTTAAGGAGTAGGGGTATCCTAATAGAAGTAATTATATCTATTATTATCTTTTTTCTTAGAATCGGTTCGATAATTATTACTAGCCTATCTAGGCTTAATTTATTTTCTTTATTTATCGATATTATATATACTACTTTTTTTAAGGGCGATTAAGTATTCTATACCCTCTCTAGGGTTAAGCTACTCTTTTTTAGTATTTATAAGATCTCTTCTACTAATTCTATTTTTACTATAAATACTAGTACTAATAGTACTAAGGTCGGGGTTAATAGCCCTAGTTTTACTACTACTTACTTTATTAAAGTAAACTATTCTATTATCTTTACTACTACTAGTACTAGTAGTACTAGCCCTAATTAGTTCGCCGCTACTAATAATATTAGTTATTCTACTTTTTTTAAAGGCGCGAAGAACGGGGATAATATCCTAGAACTAATCCGGGAGTTAACTCTTATAGCTATATTTAGAATAATTATATTATTACCTAATCTATATATAATTACTTTAACTACTTATATATAGAACTAAAGTTATATAGATATAACCTATTTAAATAATACCTTATACTAGTCTTCTATACTTTTTATTATCTATATATCTAGTATAATTATACTTTACTACTCTACTAGTAGCTCTAATTTATTTATTTCCTCTTTTAATAAGGATTTTAATATTACTAAGGTCGCTATACTAAGTACTTTATTTATATTTATCTTCCTAGCGAAAAGTACTAAACTTATAACTTATATTAATTTATAAGTACTAGAAAAATTAGAACTAGCTAAGAATAATTTAAATTAGCCTAGAATAAGTCGGATCTAACTAGATATAACTTAGAATAGATAAATACTTCTCTAGAATATACGATTACTACTATTCTTAAGTATTCTTAATTTATTTTTAATTAATCTATTTCTTTACGAAGTTATCTTAATTATATAAAATCTATAAAGAAGAGGTTTTAGCTCTTAAGCGCCGGAAACCCCTTTTTAAGGAGGCGGATAAGCGTATCCGGCTAGCGCCACTAGCTGCTAGCTAGATCTAGATAGGGTTTAACCCCGCCTAAGTCTATCTATAACCGGTCTCTCTAAATCAGGTCATTATAAACCCCTATAGAGGTATATTAAGACTATATTAATAAGTACTAATTTAGATTACTACTACCTAACTTATTTAATAAAATACTAGTACTAATAGCCTAACTAAAACTAGATTAGCTAAAGATCTTAGGAAGTAAGGTCGTAATAAGGATTATTAATAGTAATAATTCGAAAACCGAAGTACGAGGGGAGTCCGGTAAACTAATAGGGTTTAGGGGTTACTACTTATATAAAGTAGCTTTAGATTTATCTAAGAAAGTTATAATTAGCTATAATATATAATTTTATAAAGAACTATAAGTTATAGATCTAAATAAAATCGTAAAAACCTTATATATTTTAAGGATATTTAAACTACGAAAAGACTATAGCTAAGTTAGTACTATAGGTAATTAAAGCCCTTACTAAGAAGGAGTATTAATTAAACCTAATAATAAAGTATTAGAATAAGGGTATAAGAGTAAAAGGGAATTTAAAACTAACTCGGATATAAATAAAGAGGCTACTAATAATAGTAACCCCGATATAATTAGCGGCGTAAGTAGCGAGGACTTTAGCTTTTATAAGAATAACTTATTTATAGGGTTCTCGATAATTAATTAGAAATTAGAGGCTTTTTAAGTTAATAATAGCGTATTTATAGGCCTATATTTAAAAGCCGATCTAAATATATTTAACTATCTAGAGGCTATAACTAAACCCGATTACTAATAGTAGCTATAAGCCCTAAAAACGGAAATTAAAATACTACTAAAACGAGGTATATTTAAATTTACCTAAGAATAAGGTAAAAACGTAATCGATAATAAAATAGTTTATAAATAGAAAAGAGATATAGATAATTAAATTATAAAGTATAAAGTACGAATAATTATAAGAGGATTCCGATAGTATAAAAGGATTAATTATAACGAGTATTATATAAGTATAATTAAATCTACCTCGTAAAAAATACTACTTATAATTACTATTTCTTTAAAATAGGTTATATATTAAATAGATATAGTAGGGGCTTACTTATTAGGAGACCTCTACTATACTATTTTATAAGGGTTCTACTATAGATCTAGAGGTATATAATATAATACCTTAAAGAAGTAGTAAAATATAATTTTACTAATTAAATAGTAATAAGAGTAGCTAAACCCCTCTACGGCCTAAGATATACCGGATTCGAGTAGTAGTAAAAGCTATATTTAAAATTAAAAGATTTAAGTTTTAGGCTAAGTATATATAACTCGGTAATCTATATAAATAAACCGGTTAGCCCTATTAGTACTATATTATAGGATTAATAAATAGGGTTAATTATTATTAATACCTATATTAATAACTTTATTATAGTAAGTAAAAGCGAGGTAGGCTTAGAAAGCCTAATTAGAGATCTCTACTAGAATAGTATCGAAGTCGAGGTAATAAGTATTCCGGCTTAATACTTTAGAATAAGAATTATAAACCGTATTAATAGTAGTATAAATTTAATTTAAAATAAGTATTAGGGGCGAAATCTAGAGTAATTAAATATAGCCGATTATAAATTAATCTAATCCCTTAGCCTTAAGATTATATAAAAGTTTACCGACCCCGATTACGGAGGGGATTAAATCGGTCTAGAAGAAGTTATAGTATTTAGATCCGAAATAAGGTCTTTATAATACGCTATAAATATAATATACCTAAATATAATATATAATATTAATATCTTAGTAAGAGGGTTAAAAGTACTTAAAGTCGACTGTCACGGGCCGGATCACTAGGTAGACTTCAGTGCGGAGATTTTATGAATTTATAGAGATAAAGAGAAGAGAAAATCTCTACTACGGTAGGGCGTAGGGGATCCGCTTATAATTACCTAGTATATATACTATTTTATATAGTATTATATAGGGCTTATATTATAAATAAAGCTTATAATATTACCCCCCTCTTTATTTATTCTTCTAGCGTAGCTATTCGGGCGTAGTCGCTAGTATATTATTATTCGGTTTCTCCTTAGGTTCTTTATTATCTATAGTATAGAATAACTAATATTTAAAGTTTTAAGGTAGTCCTACTCTATTCGGGTATTAGTTATAATATTCTTTAAATTATATAAGTACGTATTTAAAACTATCGGTATTATACTACTAGTTCTTAGGCTTAAACCCGGTCTATTCTATTTAGTATTCGAGTCTCTTTTTTATTATATAGTTATTTAAGATCTAAAAGACTTCTTATTCTAGTTCGTTATCGACGAAATTAAGTTCTAGTTTAAGGTAATATTAGCCGGGTAAACTAAGAGTTTTAGTTTTATATAAATATTTAAGGTTAAAAAAGTAGTATAATTTCTAGTAAATAAAGATATCGACCTCGAATAAGTACTTTACTTATTATAGAACTTTAAAAAAGCTAATATTCCGGTTATAATTATATATTTTCTACTTATTAGTATTAATATATATAGAATTACTAATTATCTAATCGATACTATAATAGTACTTATTAGCCTACTTTTACTATTATTTTTAAGTATCTCGGATATTCGTTCTTATAGTTTCCTACGTATCGTAGTAAATCTATACTTAGGTCTAGGCGTCTTATCGTAAGAGGTAGTTATAGGGTAGAATATCGTCTAGGATCCGTTTTTAAGCGAAGTAGTTTCGAAAAAAATACCTAATTTCGAGTTTAATTAGTAATATACTAATAGTTTTATAGTAAGTTATAAGCTAAATATAATTAATATAAGTAATAAAATCGCTCTAGTTTATCTTATATTTATTTACGAAAAGTAAGAGGTATTTCTCGAAGTACTAGTTTATAATCTCGGTATTTCTATTAGTCTATAGGTAGTAGGAGATATTTAGTTTTTATTCGATACCGAAATAAGTATATATTTCTTTTTACTATTTTACGATAAATTAAAGGATATAATCGGATATAATAGATATAAGTAGCCCGAAGTATCGGAATATATAATTATAGAAGAGTTCGGTAATTTAGTAGGCGGTAACTATTTAGTAATATAAGATAATAAGTACGTATTTACTAAATTAGTATATAATTATAAAAATATTATCGAATCTATATTTATCTAAGGGTAGTTCTTTATAGTCTATTAAGATATACTACTAGGGGTATTCGGGGATAAGTAGTAATTAAAATAACCTAAAAGTATAATCCCTCTAGGTCTTATTATATCTATAGATATAATATACTTTTCGGTATTCTATTACGTCGTACTTAATACTTTTCTAGTAATAGTAATAATATAATAAGAGCTCTATTTTTATTCGTCTACTATATCCGGTAGTAGGTTAGTCGTAGGCTTCTTATATAAATTAAGTATAGAGTTCTAGGGTTATAGGCGGTACTTAGAGTTTACTTAGGTTTTTAATTAATCCGTTTTCTAATATCTAGTTATCTTTACCCTAATTAACTTAAGTTTATTTAGGTCTTTTAGCGATATAATTTAGTTAGAGTACTTCGTCGATTAGAATAAAGTTTTTAAATTTAGTAGGCGGGCTCTCGGGTTATAGCTCTAGTAGGTATTCGGGTTCGCTAATTAAACTTATTTTTATTAGGGTAAGTTAGGCTACGACTTTAGTAATTAAGTTTATAGGTAGCGGGGTAATACCCGGGGTAAGTATTATATATAAAATTAGTATTAAAGTAATCTAGTACTTTTATTCTTTTTATACCTTATATATCCTTATTTATTCGCCTTTTTATAAAAGGCTATTAGTAGCGGCGTTATCTCTCCTTAGTTAGTAAGTAATTTAGTAGTTAAGTAGTACTAGGTTATCGAGCTAGTAGGTTTAATAGCCGTTTATATATCGTTTTATACTAAAATATTCGAGGGTATAGTAGTCGGTAATAAATAGGATAAGTTTTATTAGTTTTTAGAGTTCTAATTTCTATTCTTAGATTATAAAAATAAATATAAGTAATTCTTTATCGTAGATTTTATACTATACTTCGGCCTCGTTTATACTATAGTTATATTAGAATATAATACTATTCGTTATTATCTTATAATTAGTAGAATATACCGGCTATTATAGTATTAGAAGAGATAGTCTTAACCTTTATTTATCGGTTTAAGTCGTAAATAGCGAAGATAAGCCTATTAGTTATAGCCTTATAGAGGCTCGTAAAAGTAATCTCTTCTTTTTCTCCTTACTACTATTTTATATTATATCTAGTTAGTCGGTATAAAAGTCTAATAAATTAATTATAATTACTAATAAATTTATAGTAGAAATTATAAAAGCCTAGGAAAAAGCGGATATCGGTAATATATTTAAGGGTAGCCTAAGATTCGATATTACTTAATTTTATAAGGTCTATTTAGATACTATTAGCCGATATATAATATCCGAGAAACTTCGTCTAGTATATATAGAATTCTATTTTAGTAATATCGTATTAGAGTCCGGCGGCTAAGAAATAGGCGAGAATTTAGTTTATATATTTTATATATTCCTCTTTTATTTATAAAAAGATTATAATATTATCGATATAAGCGATATAAATATTATTAAGGAGCCTACTTAGGGCTTTATTAATATATTATTAGAAGTTAATAGGGCTATTAGTAATACTAAAAGGTATAACTCGATACTTATATAATCTATAATAAGTTTTAAATATAGTAAATTCCTTAGACCCGGGGTTTATATATATTTTATTAAAAGTAATTATAATATCTAATTTAGTAAACTATTTTATCCTATAGAAGAGGTTCTAGGTATCTTATATAAGGGGTAGCGGGTAGGTATCTCGGATTATATAAGTATTTAGGGTTTAATAATCTATATAAAAGTAATACTTACTATTTAATTTTTTTACGAGGAGAATCGGGCTTAAGAAAAGACTTTCTAAAAGTATAATAAACTTATTTACTAAGTTTTCTTTTAAATAGTTATAGATATACTCGAGTTATTCGAGTATAAATCGGTATAAAAAAGTATCTTTTCGAGGTAGTTCGTTTTTAAATCGGATCTAGATATCGTTAGGTTAGTAAAATAGTAGTTTCTTAGTATCTAATATAGAGAAAATATAAATATACTCTTAGTATTTAGGCGGAATTAAAATAGCTTTTATAAGTAAATTTATATAGAATTCGGTAATCTTTATTAGAATATAAGCGAAATTCGTAACTTATTTTACCCTTTTTCGGGTATATTTTTCGAAATTATCCTATTTAGTAATAGTAATATATAAAATCCTTATACTACGACGTATTATAATTAGTCGTATAAAAGTTATAAAAGTAATTATCTTATTTTTCTAGATAAGTTTCTAGTTAGTAGGGGAGAGGTTAATACTATAATAGTTAAAAAACTTCTTCCTAAAGAGGATATTTTATTTTATATTTACGATAAAGAAGTAATATTATCGTTCGAGTTTTTATCGGGCGAGGATAAAATCGGTAAAAAAGTAGTAATTAATTTTTTTAATTTCTTTTCTTCGGAAGTCGCTAAGGGAAATAAGTTCTTTAAACTATTTAATAATTCCTATTCCCTAGTAAATTAGGTCTTAAGTAGTATAAAAGTTTATATATATATAGAGGGTTACTCCGGTATTATAATAGGCTTATATAGAAAAGAAAGAGTTTTCTAATTTACTACTTAAGAGGTATTAAACTAATAGTAATTTTCTATCTACTAGTTCGGTTTCTAGTAGTCTTATAATAATATCGATCGGACTTAAGAAGGAGTTTTTTCTTAGGTTAATTCGTTTTCTAAATCCTTCTCCTCTTTAATATTATAAATATAATTATTTTCGAATTTAATATTTTTCTTTTTTTTTATACTAGTAGGAAAAGCTCTACTTATAATAGTAGTAATAGAAATAATAGTAATAGTAAAAATAAACTAATTTATAGTAGTATTTTAGTACTTTAAAGTAGAGTATTTAGTCTTTTTATACTTAAAATACTTTCCCTCTTTAATAAAGCGCTTTAAGTATAGGTTTTTAAAGTACTTCTTATTATCTATATTATATTTAAATTCGATATAAATATATTTATTATTACTATTAATCGGGTATCTAGTAAAAGTAATAATAGAACTATAAGTCGAAATATTAATTATTATATAAGGGTTCTTAATATATTTCTAATAGATAAAAGTAGTATAAATAGAACTCTATTAGAGAAAGACCTTCTAGAATATAGATTAAGTATAGCTATTATCCTCGAAATTATATAAGATCTTAGCTCGGAGTATAAGTAGTAACTTCTTATAGAGTTCTTCTTTAAAATTATTAAAAAACTTATAAAACGAGATAAAAAGTAAGAGGAATTTATAAAAGAATTTATTACTATCTCTACCTTCGGCTAGCTAGAACTTCGACTAGTAGGTATACTATTTAGTCTTCTTATTATAGTTAATAAAGAACTATTTTAGATACTCGATTAGTTTATTTAAATTAGTAAAAAAAGTAGTTTCTAAGAGCTCTTAAAATAAGAAGTAGTTTTTAGTTTTCCTAGTAGTATAAAATAAAGCGAATTCGATTAGTTATTTATTATCGGCGTAAATTATATATTTTTTAATAAAATAGAAGACCTCGACTTTCTAGTTAAAGAACTTCGGGGTTATACTATCGGAGAGCTTCTCTAAGAGCTTAATACTAGATAAAGTACTAAAGTAAATAACTAAAGAGAAAGTAATCTAGGACTATTTATAGGCTAAGTAGATTTAAGTATTTAACCCTTTAGTTTCTTTTTATAAAATAATTACGTAGTATTCGAGGTAAGTATTTATAATTTAAATAATAGCGAATTAGTTCTTAATACCCTTAAAATAAGTAATATAGATTTTAGTAATTAAAAGGTAGGCTTCTACTTCCTCGTATCGTTCTATAGTAAACTTATATCCGGTATATAGTTTATCGATTATAATATAAAGCTTAGTATTCTTAGATATTTACTCTTCGTTTCTCGTAAAAAAGGTACTATAAGTATCGTAGGCTTTATAGTACTAGGCTATCTAGTTATTATACTATAAAGTTACTATAGTAGTATAGGAGGATAGGATATAAATAGTCTCGCTAGTTTAACCTAAGTTATCGTAAATATACTTATTAATCTTATTAGTATTTATTATAACCTATTTAGGTTAGGCTTTTCTTTAGGGTATAGCGATAAATAGGATATTAAAAGAGTTTAGTTTAGCTTAATTAGTAGTAAAAGTATACTCCTCCTTAGCGAGTTTACTAAACCGGATATAACGGAAGAAAATAGGGTCGGGTATAAATAAAGACGAGGTATAGTATATAAAAGTACTTATATATTAGGGGGTTCTAAGGGAATTATTAGTAGTATTATTTAGGATTAGGAATAGTTTTTTAGAAAATAGGGTAAGAGCTATACTTTTAAAAGTAAAGGCGGGGGTATAATTATAATAGTAGTTTATTTTTTCTTTTAGCGGAATTAGTAATAACTATCGTTATTAATTTCGGTATAGATATAATAATAGTAATAAGTTCTAAGTATAAGGGTAGGTAGTATAGGGTAAATTTATTATAACTAGTAAGTAAAGGTTCGAAGAAATATAATAAAGGTATATAAGATATAAACTAGAATTATTCCTAATAGTAGTTAGTTTAATTTCTATAAATATATTATAAGCCGAATTACTAGGTAGATTTTAGTACGGAGATTTTATAAATTTATAGAGATAAAAAGAAGAGAAAATCTCTACTACGGTAGGGCGCGGGGGATCTACTTATAATTACCTAGTATATATACTATCCTATATAGTATTATATAGGGCTTACGTTATAGACGAAGTTCGTGATATCGACTACTATAGAATAGCTAAAGTTTTACTAAAGTATACTAAAAGAACGACGAATATAGGGATAACTAATAGTTAATTAGGGTTTAACTATACTACTAATAATTAAATAAAGATATATAGGTATTATAATACTAATTTCGGGGTACTTAACTCGAAAAGTACTATAAGATAAGAAGTAATAATTACTAGTAAAGCTATAAATTAGTTAGTAAAGAAATAGACTATTATAACGATATTTTTAGAAGAATCTAAATACGTATTAATATCGTTACTAAATAGAGAACTAGCCTAGATTCGGAATATACTTAAAGACTTAAGAATACCCTTATTAGAAGAGAAACCTATCCTAGTATTTATAAATAGAGAGGCGGTAATTAAAATAATATTTAACCTTTAAATAGTAAGTAAAATAGCCTATATAAGAAAATACTATTATTATATAAATTAAAAAACTAAAAATAACTATATTATAATTAAATTTATACCTAATATAAAGTAAATTATAAATAATTTAACGAAGTATTTAAGTTAAGAAGTATTTAAAACTTTCTTATAATATCTAAAAATAGAAGTAGTAATTCCGGCCCTATTAGTACTAAATAACTAAAAGCTATTCCGGAATATAGTTAAGTAGATTAGTTATATAGCTAGCCGATAGTTTAATCTAAAAAGAAGTATAATAACCTAATTTAGAGAAACTAATTATAGATAGATTTAGGTAAAGTTAAACCCTATCTAGATCTAACTAATAGCTAGTAGTACTAGCCGGATATACTTATCTACCTCCTTAAAAAAGGGTTTCTAGTACTTAAGAGCTAAAAAAACTCTTTTTTATAGATTTTATATAGTTAAAATAGCTTTATAAGAAAATAGATTAATTAAAGATTAATTAAGAATACCTAAGAATAGTAGTAATCGTATATTCTTAAGAGGTATCTATCCGTTCTAAGCTATATCTAGCTAGATCCGACTAGTTCTAGGCTAATCCGAACCGATCTCAGCCAGTTCTAACCTTTCTAGCACCAACAAATCAACACATATTATAATCTAAGAAGTATTACTTTAGATCCTATAAAAGCTTCGTTTTAGCTTACTCTCGTTATCTAATTAATAAAAGTCTATCGATACCCTAAACTACTATTTACAGCGCGTTGCCGTCAACATAAATAACGATTACTAGTATATTAAGGGGGAGTATCAGGGTATAGCAATACTATAGCTAGTACTATAGTAAAAGAATAGGTTAGTAGGTTATATAACTATATATTACGTAATATACGTAGGGCTAGAAGCTTATCTTTTAGCCTACCAGTATAATATAGCTTAGAATTATTAACGCTCTTTACACAATAATACACTTATAGTGAAATCTCACACTATCTATAATCGGTTTTAAATTAATAAAAAGATACGTTAATATTTTAAGCCTTTTAACGCCGTTGCTTAGGGCAATTAGCTTAATTCTTTATAATTAAAGATTCGTATAGCCGGATAGATTTTAAACCTATCCGAGCTATACTACGATAAAAAAATATAGTAATACGTAATACCCTCTATTTTTAAAACTTAATAACTAGTATTAATTTAATAAATTTTCGTAATAAACTTTTATAATTATACTAAAGAAAGTTAGGCCCCGAATAACTAGAACTTAATCCCTATATATCTAAAAGTCTTACTATATATTACCGAGTAAGTTATATAGAAAACTTTATTACTACTAGTTATAAGAAGAGCCCTTATTAGTATAAAAAGAGGGCTTTCTCTTTAGAGATTTTATATTATTTTCTATTAAATTTAAATAAACCTACTTAAATACTTATAAATTTATTTAAATTATTACTACTTTTACTCGTTAATATAATAAAAATAACTACTAAATCCGCTAAAACGGATATTTCTTTCCCTTTTTTCCCCGGGCTCTCTAAAGAGAATACTATAATATCGGTACTTAAACCTACTAAAACTACTATTATAAAAGTTAGAAGATTAAAAAGAGACGAAGTACTAGTATTTCTAGAGAAGGGCTACGAGAAGCTCGTCTTAATTAGTTTAATCGAGGTAAACCTTAATAAGGTATAAAACTTATTAAAAGTTTTATAAGAGGATAACGATATAAAAGGGGTTAATATTAATATCTTTTTAAAATTATTATATAGTAGTAAGTTTAATATATAATTTATATAAGTAGTTAAAGAAAATTAAAATAAAAGGTAATCGATAAAGTTTAGTAAAGTCGTCGGAAGATATTAATACGTAGAGCTCGATATAGTCGGAATTTAATATAAGTAATAAGTTAGGTTACGTAAGGCTAGTATTTCTATCTATAATTAGTTTTAAATTAATAAAAAGATACGTTAATACTTTAAGCCTTTTAACGCCGTTACTCAGGGCAATTAGCTTAATTATAATTATATAAATCTAATTTTTTTATATTTTTATTAAATTATTATATCCTATTTCTTTCCAGAGATACCTAAGTTAGATATTTCTATATATTTAGATATATATATAGTTATTAATAATTATAATATCCAACTCCGTAGTATTATTATTAAGTTGATTTTAATTACTATTTTTAAAAATTAAAGCATATTACGTCTTATTATACTATTTATTAAGACCTTAAGTATAATATCCGGCTAAACTATAAAGGTATAATTACTTGTTATTAGGAGGTACGTATACAAGGAGGTGCGGGTCTCGAGGTGATAGTATAAACGAGGTTTCACTATAACGAATTTCCGCATCCGTATCTATGTATGTATAATGAATGGTGTTATTAGCACACCGTTGGCCGCCTGCGCCTGACCTTCGGTGAACGTAACTCTGTCCCCTTATCATGCGCACACACCACACCCTCACCATATAGTCAGTCTACCACTTACCACATACACGAGGCAGCTTCATACCTATCTACCTGAGCTCTCGGGCCTTGCTAACTCGCCACCCTAGGCCGTTACTCGCTTCCGATATTACTTATCCAACTGTCCCATCCTTGTACTACTAACGCGGTACTCGATACCGAACTCGACCAGTCCCCAGTTGGAAGTCAACTTTGAAAACCGCCCCGCTGAGTTACGAGAAAAGATAATCGACTCGGTACACTACTGCTGTCTATGATACTGCAGTAGTACTGGATAAACCGCCATATTTGCTTACATCAACCTCGCTTCTATAACCCATTTGTAGAGGCTCGCCACCACCGCTTCCCGCAAACAGATAAACCGGCCGTCTGCATCATGGCGTCGTCATCTTTTCGGGACTCGATAAATTCCCTGGGCTGGACAAGACGTGAACAAGATATGCCCATCAACACGTCGCAGCGCCAGGGTCTTATGTCATCCTTGCGTTCGCTCAACCCGTTTCAAGACCAGGGCTACGTCCGTTTACCCACCACCGAGGGACCAGGGGCTCCGTTACCGGCTCCAACCAGGCGTGAGGAGGAAGAGGGCTGGTTCGCACGTATGTCTCCATGAAGCTTTCACGATCGTAATGCCGCTGAAGTTGTCGCTCCTGATGGTTCTAAAGAGGCTTACCTTTGATGCTTCCCGCTGTCCTAGTCAGCAGATGGGATAGGTTATTGATCTTTGGCGCCTGTAACTTGGCCGCCCTCGCATGCTTCGTCATTGCTTTTGCGTTTCTTCCTGCGCTTTCCCTCAGGCCAAGCAAGTTTGTCACGTTGTAAGTTTCCCAACTCGCCACTGCCACTCGGTTGATAAGGCTGACAATGGCAGATGGACCGTTGGTTCTCTCCTCTTCCTCTCCTCGTTCGCGGCCATGATGGGACCCATGGTCTACTTTCGACATCTGATATCGGGTCCTCGGTTACCATTTACAACCGCCTACTTTGGCGCAATCGCCCTTACACTCTTCTTTGCTATCGTGGTTCGTAACGCCATCTGTGACCTTTTTGAAAAGTATACGCTAACTGAAATATTAGCGACCTAACTTGATCATGACATTGTTGTGTGGTTTAATCCAACTAGCAGCTTTGATCTGGTATCTTATCAGCTACTTTCCCATGGGACAGAGTGGCCTGCGCCTGGCTGCGTCGTTCGGAGCTCGTCAGGCGACGGCATGGGTGACTAGTTAGAATGGTGATTTAAAACCCCGACGACTGGATTGTATCAAGATATGACCGAGCCATAAAGAATGGCTATCATGTCTCTTTTGGTACTTTGAGATACGATATGGGATGACCTTAGCGCTGGCAGCTGGCTAGCGGCTGTGAATAGTAAATTAAAACGGAGAACTTTTTTTTAAAAAATCATTGCCCGGGTATAACGTTAAACGCCTGTCTGTGTTGATATAGGGGTGCTAGAAGGGGTTTGAACTAGCTTATACAAGGAGAGATCGGCGTGGATTAGTGTCACGGTTAGAACCGGCATAGGTATAAAAATATAAAATATAAGAAAAATACGAGGCCTGTGTGTAGAGTTGGGCGTGGCCGAGGCTTCGGAAGGGTCTTAATATCACGGCCTAGCCGGGGGGCTTGATATCCAGAGAGTAAAGGCGCCGTAAGTATAAGGACGTGTAGATGTAATGACCTGGTTCAGAGAGACCGGTTATAGATAAATTCAGGCGGGGTTAAACCCTATTAGGCTATAGCTAGCGGCTAGTAATAATAGCTAGATATATTTATCCGCCTCCTAAAAAGGGGTTTCTAGTACTTAAAAGCTAAAAACTCTTCTTTACCGTATAATTAATCAAGTCTACGTATACTTCTTATAACGGTCTACGTAAGAGGTGAACCTTTTTACGTAGAATGAGATTATATTCTAAACTAGAGAAAGAAGAGGAAGAGGGGGAGGACCCTACGAAAGGCGTAGGGTTCTATATATACAGCGAGGGGCCCCTAGGGGCCTAGAGGAGTCTATACGGTTCTTTAAGCCTAGACCTAGGTATAACGGTCTACGTAAGAGGTGAACCTTTTTACGTAGAATGAGATTATATTCTAAACTAAAGAGAAGAAGAGGAAGAAGGAGACCCTATAAGAGGCGTAGGGTTCTTTATATATAGCGAAGGACCCCTAGGGGGTCCGGAGAAGTCCGTACGGTTCTATAAGCCTAGACCTAGGTCTAGGTTCAATAGAAGAGGCTAGTTCGCTACTATCGAAAAATAGTAAGGGGTTTTTCCTATACTAGGGTCTTAGGATTTACTACTATCGAAAGATTTACTACTATCGGAAGATTCGCTACTATCGAAAGACGGAATTTACTAGATTAGCGAGGGCGTGGCCGAGGCTTTAGAAGGGTCTTAGCCCTTTATATAAGCCCCTCTCTCCCCCCCCTTTTCTAGGGTTTCGTAGTCTATAGAATTTCTAAAAGACTAGATTCGTAGACTTCTAGAGCTTCGGTATCTAGGAAGTCTTCTAGGGGTTTTTTAATAGGTTCTACGTAATATTTCTACTTAATTAGAATACTAAAGTAGCTATTTCTAGATTAATAGTACTATAAGATCTTTTCTATAACCTACTCCCCTTCGATATAGTTATTAGAAGCTTTTAATAATTAGATAAAAGGTAGTTCCGAGTAGGCTATATCTTAAGAAAGAAATAGGTCTTCGGAAACTCGATATAGAAAATCTATATAGAAAATAGGGTAGATTCTAGGGGGGGTATTTAGTTAAATAGTATAAGATCCTACTAGACCTATAACCTTATATAATAGGGCTATCTAGTCTAGTTTCTTCGAGGGTCTAATAGTTCTAATATTCTTTAAATATAGTAGAATTCTATCCCCTATCTTATAGGATTCTAAGGCTTATCGTAACTAGTTCGCGTATTTTTCCTAGGTTTCTTAGGTATC
This sequence comes from Tympanopsis confertula, assembly GCA_026745395.1. Lineage (NCBI taxonomy): Eukaryota > Fungi > Ascomycota > Sordariomycetes > Coronophorales > Scortechiniaceae > Tympanopsis > Tympanopsis confertula. Next base: position 15,168 of record JAOYNU010010889.1, read on the forward strand.
TACTATCGTTATTACCGCTAAATCGTAGTAATCTCTTAGTTTTCTAACCTATTCGCGCCCTTTTTCGGCCGGAGAGACGGTAGATCCGGTAGAAGACCCTATATTAAGTTCTTATCACGGAGTGCATAATCGGGGGCTGGGACCCCCACGTTTCTTCGCGTAATTCGGTATTATAGATAGATAATACTATATAAGGTTTAAAGATACTATTTAAGGTTTCGGTAATACGATAGTATAATTTAGTAGATAAAAAATACTAGCTAATCTAAGTATAAAAGTTAGGTAAATTACCCTAGATAATTAAATAAAGTAGATTTATATATATAACTTTATTTAATTCTAAATTAGATAATTTAGGCCGTAAGCTTTACCTTTTCGGTATTAGTAGGATAATTATAGAGGTCTACTAATATTAAATATAATTATAAGTAATCGTAATATATAGTAGTACTATCTCTATTCTTACTCTACTTCTTATCTAGTTACCCCTACGATTTTATATATAACTATATCGACCTTTTACTTATATAATTAGTTATCGTTTCTAGCTTAGTACTATTATATAATTAAATAATCGATATAGAGAATTATACTAAGGAATTTAGCTATAACTATATAAAAGTTATATTCTTAACTATATCTAAACTTAATAAATTCGACTTTCTTCTCTACGATTTATTATCGTTACTAACTTAGTACTATTATACGAGAAGATACTCGACTTAGAATATAGTATTACGTAGTTAAATTATAGCTTATAGTTATTCCCTTAATTTACTTAATTACGTAACTAATTCGACTTTTCTTCTTATAATCTACTATCGTTTCTAGCTCGGTATTATTATATAGAAGAATACTCGATTTAGAGTATCGTATTTAAGTAATTTAAGATATAGCTCTTAATAGAAGACTTTTTATATCCGAATAATAAACTACTAGTTCTATAATATCTAGTAGAGATAAAAAATAGTCTTCGCGGGCTATATAATTAGTAGCCGTAACTAAAAACCCGAACGGCTTCTTAGTATCTAATTCGATATTTAATATAATAACTAATATTATAGTAAACGACTTACCGGAAGTCGCCTTTAAATTAAAGAAATACCTAGAATATTCGATTAGTCGGAAAACTAGCTTAGCCCCTAATCTACTAAGCCTATTCTAGGATAATAGGTTAAATACTAAAGAGGATTTCGAATATACTATTAAAATTACCTTTAATAATAATCTATTTAGTAAATTTATTTATAAAGTAAATATCGGTTTCGATTAGAACTAGTTATACCCCGGAGATATTATTACTAATTTCGAACGGATTATACTATTAGTTTTACGATATTATTTAGTAGTTTTACGAGATTAGAAACTATAACTACTAGAGTAGCTATTACCCTTATTACCCGAATCGATAAAAGAAGAAGAGGAATTCTACGATAAAGGACTAGAAATAGAGTATCGGTTATAGCTACCCTTAGAGATCTTCTCGTCTTCTCGGAGTTATAATTCTAATCCGCTAGTTAATCTACCGAGGTCTATATTAATTTATTTTAATATATAAAATAGATCTAAGTCCTAATTAAGTTTATAAGTAGTCTAAGTTCTCTAGGCAGTAGTACGCGACTCCGAGGTTATCTACATACATCGAGTTCGAAGAAGGCCGCTATATAGTTAGCCGACTATAATCTTAATTACTATAAAAGCGATATTTAGGGTTATCGTAACTAGGATCTTATTACTCTTTATAATAGATTATTATTTATTAGTAATTTTTCTATACTTATCCGCGTTTTTCGGCTAGCTATAGTATTATAAAATTACGCGATTTATACGATTATTAGTTAATTAGTAATTTCTTTACGCCGGTATTTATTCCGACTTACGCTTAATATAAATTAAAAACTATAAGGGATTATCGATCTTATTAAATTATTAGAAATAATAGAATTAATTATAACGATATAGTACTACTATATAAAATTTTACTATAGGTATATTATTATATATAAAGAGTATTAATTATTCTAAGTTATATTATACTAGTAGGCTAGAAGATAAGCTTC
>JAOYNU010011000.1:0-17220 GCA_026745395.1 Tympanopsis confertula
AACAATTGACAGCCAAAGCACGTGTAAAGGGATTAAAAGCAGGGGAGCAAAGCGAGTCCCGAATCAATAAAGAATATAACTCCCGAGAGTTATGCAGCCGCCGAATGCTGGATCTAGCTCACGAACGAAGAGAGAACCCCCAATGCGCCAAATACCCTAGTACGATCATCAAACATGTCGGACATTATCTCAAATCTGATGCAACAGGGGCTTAACGACCCATCATGTAGTCAGGGTAATTAAAGTTGTAGGGTCCCGCGCTGTTGGCGGGTGTCCCACCAGGCGGTGGTGGCGGCGACATCATCATAGCATTACCTCCGTTGGTTCGAATTCCCAAACCGGAGTTGTGGTTGAAAGGTTGATGAATCGCATGTGGATTTGCAGGTCCAGGTCCATGCATCGGGTTGCCATTGCGCGTCGGCATCGGCATGGCAAGACCCGGTGGTGCCGCGAGGCCAGGAGGTGGGCCACTGACGGATGAAAACACATGATTATGCACACCTCCCAAACTGCTTCCTCCTGGGGCGTTGCCAGGACCAGAGAGGGGGTTGGAGGAGCTCATACTGCCGGGTTGGCCAGAGCGCACACCAAGAGGGTTTTTCGAAAAGCTGAGACGAATGCCGGTCTTAACACTATTTGAAAGTTTGTAGCCATATAGCTCATTGAGAGCCTTGCTAGCCATGGCGACCTCGTCGAATTCCACGAAACACATTGGGCCATTTTGCTTGTTGCGGAAGCAAAGGCGCTTGTACCCACGCTGCTTGGAGAAGAGGGCCTTAAGTTCTTCTTCCGAGGTATCAGGTGGAAGATTGCCCACATAAAGTGTGTTGCAAGGAGGATTAAGGTCATTAGGGTTGGCCGCTGGCAAGCTGTGGCGGGGAGTGTGTTGGCTACCATAAGGATAGCCATGGCCGTGGTTCACAGAGCCAGCATAGGCGGAAGAAGGTCCACTTGCACTCATCCGTTGCCCGCTGGGTCCGTTTCCGTAATTTGGCAAAGGTGGAGAGGACATGCTGGTAGACAGAGAGAGGCTACCAAAGCGGCCCGTCGGAATCTGAGGATTGGTTGATCGGCGAGAGGATACAGAGGCAGAGTGCCCATTCTCGGCATACCCCACAGGGTCTTTAAGCAACTCTCCGGTCTCTTCATCGGGGTCCTCGTCAATCATAGACTTTCCAGTAACGCGAGGCAGATCGCCGAGACCATTTCCGATAGGAGACTGAGGGGAGAAAAGGTTATGCAATCGGGATCCCGACTCGGATGTGGAGGGCAGGCCTTCGCCGATCGCTTGTGCTGAAGCCATGCTCTGGAAAGTGCCGTTGAAACGCGAAGACTGGCGGGACAATGGGCCGTTCGACGATCCTCCAAGCAATCCACGAGTCGCAGTGTGATCAATTGTGTTGCGGCGCGCATTCACGAGGTTGGAACCAACAGCACCAGGGTACATTTCGACCACCATAGTCGCGTCGTTTTTCGAGTTCGGTTTTCCGTCAAGAAGAGCGCGAGCCTCCTCGGCAGCCGGAACAGTGTTGAAGCGCGCGATCGCACTAAGGAAACCATCGTCTTCTGGGTGGTCGGAGGTCACAAAATCGGCATCGACAAAGTCCTTGGCGAACAAAAGCATGCTCCTCAAGGCTTCGCGACTGGTATTACGGGGCAGTTTTCGCATAAGAATCGAACCGCCGCTGTTTGCACGCCCCAGGCCATTCAGGCCCTGGAGGTTGCGATCGGAGTCGCCCGGGCGCATTCCGTTATCGAAGGAGGACGAAGGTCCGAGAGGCGAAAAAGGATATGTGAAGGTAGGAGTTAAAGAAGTGGGCGCTTGCGAGACAGTCGGGCTATACACGTCGGTCGACATCGCATGCTGATTTGTCGCGGGCGCCTGGGAAGAGAGTGACTGCTGAGGCGGCGAAGAACCAGAAGATACAGACTCTGTGCGTTGGGTAGTGCCAAAAGAGCCGGGACTCGTTCGAGTAGAGTGGTTCGAGCTGCCGCTCATCCCTCACGAAGTTTCAGAGACAAAGATCGATATTCGCGACACGGAGTCTGGGCGGCCCAAGAGACGCAGTCGCTGGTAAATATGACAAAGGAGCGCGGCGCGCGATTATGCGACAGGCGAAAATCGAACAGTACAAATGCAAAGGAACGAGGCGCGAAAGGCGATTCAGTCGACGGATTCAGCAGAGAGGGTTTCGCCTCTCATCGGGTCTGCGACAGAGCGCGCGCGCGGGGAGGATCGGGGCGAGGTTTGGCGCCCTGAGATATTGCGAAGTAGTAGGTAATAGTCGAACGGGGTGGAATGGCGCGACAGTAGACGAACAGATAGATGCAAGAGGATGAAAGGGCGACAGGGGGTGGGGGGAGATGGGGGGGGCAAAGAAGGTGGAAGGGGGAAGGGGGGAAGAAGAGAGTCCGGAACGGTCGAGTGCAAGAGCCAGGTGCCAGATCCATGGATCTGCTTCACGACGCGACTCGTCTGACGGGTACGGTACGGGCGAGGTACTTACTGTACATTACTATTATAAGGGAACAGAAGTAGACCCTTGACTGTGACAATACATGTCACCACGTTACAGCGCCGCCCTGGAACCTGGCCGCTTGCAGAACGTGGGTGTGGGCAAAGTGCGTGCCCCGAGCTGCAGTGGAATGCCCCGGTGTTCGATGCCCATCCTACATCTCTGGCGCTGGGGTTGTTCTAGAGACGTGCATGGCCTTGACTAGCTGCGGCATGCCGTTCGACCGCCGGTGTGATAGGCGGCTGTCGCATCCCTATCTCACGAGAGTGATACATGGGGAAGGCAGTTGGGATATAATTCGATTATTGGGCCATGTGCCGTGAACGGCTAGGCGGAGTCTCCAAGACAAGCCCAAAGACAAGCACCGACTAGGGTGCGTGCATATCTCGTAAAGCTACGGAGGTGCTGTTGGTTCTTGGGCAGGTTTGCAGTCCATGCAAGCCATGCAAGCCATGAGCACTGGTCGGGATGGAGGCTTCAACGGACTTGCAGCTTCCCGCCAGCCCAGAACAAAATAGGCCGATCGGGCTAAGCCCCTGGCACGCACAAGAGAGCCTTGTCCCCAATCAGGTGGCTGATTCACTAGTCTACGAACCTGGTAAACACCTGGTCAAAGAGGACAGGGTGTACTCGTAAGCGGGGAACAACTACGGAGTATCGGGAGCTCAGGATCTGTCTGTTAAACCCGAAAAAAAGATGAGTACTCCGTATACTACGTACAAGGAGATGCTCTGTAAATAGTTAAATAAATCACAATGAGATATCCGTGCATATATCTGGAGAACTACGTCCATGCTTCAGGCACAAATACAGCGCGATCAGCTGGTGGGACAAAGAGAGGCCTGTCAGCGCACACCCACGGAATGCGCAAACTCAAAGCCGGCGATCCTCCAGGGCCGCCGACCAATTGCGCCAGTTTTGCCCTCCCAGCCAGCCTCCATTGGCCCGTCCGCAAAATGGCCTGGGCTTATCGAGGGCCGCCAGTTCGTGTGGTTGGCCCGTGGAGACAAGCCATCTTCTTAGGCAGACAGAGACCAGTCCCCGCCGAATCGAGTTTAGTTGCTCCCCTTTTGTGCCTGGCCAGAAGAGCACCGCTCATAGGCGCGTCACGGCCTTCGCGCGTCTTGCGCGTAGATGCTCAGGCCGAGGCTGCGATCATGTGAACGATCGTCCACGCCTAACGCTGTGGAAATTCTCCCATAGGTGAGCGTTCTAGATCCACCGTGGATAGCGTTTGTACCTGGTACTATCGAGATACTGCCGATGAATGGCCCGAAATAGGACAAGGATATGGGTCTGATTGCGTGGTCAAGCCACGGTGAGATAATGTACAGTACAAAGCCGGGTACAAAGGTTCCAATAATGGCTCATGTAGTAAGAAACAGGAAACGCCTCAAATGCCGAACACAAGGAAAGAGAATACAAGGCGCTGCGTGGCTTCCGGCAGTCGCCTCCGATAGAACATGCCATGTCCATCATGGCCTGAAGACTTCGTCTGAGATGAGAATCGAGTGAGGGTATCATGGTGGACGCCACTACTCAGAAGTTGTGTCCTTGGTGTAGGTAGTGGGCTTGGGGTTGACGAGACCAGCCTGTAGCAGACAGCAGTTAGCAAAGGAGATCCCGACGAATTATGCGACTTCTAGCTTTCCCCAGCGAAAGTTAGGCTTAACAACGGTTGGTGTTCCGCAGTCAATCTACCCTCTAACGCTGGTTCTCAACGCTAGACCTCAACGCTGGATCCCACATCGTACCATAGTCATCAGCTTCCAAACAGGGTCGCTAGGCTGCGCTCCCACACCAATCCAGTAGCGAGCTCTTGTTCGGTCGAGAGAAATCTCCTTGTATGGGCGTGCGTTGGGGTTCTCATCGTAAAGGTTCGTAGGGCGCTTTGGAACCGGGTTGTATGTGCCAATCACCTCCATGGGCTTAGCCCCGCGGGCAGACCTGTAACCGACTGTCAGACCACAATTTTTCAAGGAGAATCCAAAATGATATTCGTCTTCACGACTGCCGGATGCCTCCGTGGAAACTCCGCGTGAAGTTTTGATGCCAGCAGAGATATCGTCTGGACAGCATCGGAGCTCACGTACCGTGCCTGCGCAACAACAATGTTGTAGAAAGGGCTATGCTTGTTGCCGAAGCGAGCCAACCGAATGCGAAGAACCATGATGCCGGGTGAAGGGGATGGGCGCAATTGGATTCGATGCTCGATGTCCCGGACGTGAAATCGACTCCGCGAAAGTTCAGGGAGCGGGATAATAGTTAGTCCGGGGGTGGTCCGTTGAGCCCAATGCGGATTAGCGCTGGTGGGGGATGATGCAATGAGCTTGTATACCTGCCATCTGGATAAGTGTTAGCAATCATTCTTGCTTCTCAATTAAATCGCAGACGACTGTTAAGGAATTATCCCAGGGGAATCTAATTCGACACGGAATCATATGTTTCGTTCGGTCTTCTACCGTCATAGCACTCTTCCCGCTATCCGTCGCTACACAAAACCAAGCATCATGGCCCTCAAGGTACGCCCAGGAACTTTCAGTGACATGAGATATAGCCACTAACATCATGAAGGCAATCTCTGGCAAGGATGCAGCATCTCTCGACAAAGATCTCATGGACATTGGAGGCTGGTCGCTGGACCAGTTGATGGAGCTGGCAGGCCTCTCTGTATCCCAGGCCGGTCAGTCACTCTTCGAGCCCATATCCGACCGCATATGTATTAATGTATGATCTAGTCTGGCGTGTTCACCCTATATCATCCGGAAAGGATGTACTCGTCGTCTGTGGCCCTGGTAACAACGGTATGATATCAAAAGCTACCTCACCCACGGTATCAAGCAGAAGCTAATTCTTCGACTCAGGCGGCGATGGGCTAGTCGCAGCCCGACATCTTGCACAGTACGGCTACAGCCCATCAATCTACTACCCCAAGCAAGGCAAAAATGAGCTTTACCAAGTATGAAGCCCAATTCACCACCCGAATCTATGAATATATATCAGTGCCCCAAACTAACCTTGAACTCCCAGCGCCTCAAAATCCAACTTGAAAACCTTTCCATCCCAATCATAACCGAATTCGAAGCCTTCGAAGCCTCGCTCCAAAAAACAAGCTTCCTCGTAGACGCCATCTTCGGCTTCTCCTTCGGCGGCCCTCTCCGCGCCCCATTTGGCGATATCATTTCCAAAATCGAGAACTCCTCAGTACCCGTTCTAGCCGCCGACGCGCCCAGCTCATGGGATATTCAAAGCGGACCACCGAAAGAAGGACCTGGCGCGACGTTCATGCCGAAGGCACTTATTAGCTTGACGGCGCCGAAGCCGTGCGTGAAGTTCTACAAAGGCCGCCACTTTATTGGGGGGAGGTTCTTGACTAGGTCTATTGCGGAGAAGTATGGGCTTGATTTGCCGAAGTATCAGGGAATTGATCAGGTTTTGGAAGTTGAGGTTGATGCGGAGGGAAGACTTTAGGCTGATCTCGGGAGGTTAGAAGTCTGTGTGCATGTTGGGGAAAGCTATGTTCAGATCTTGAGGATTATATTCGTAGGTTGCAGAGCAAGAATGGCATTATCTTCGTTATGAATGCATGGATCTATCTATGCGAGCCAAATATACTTAGGCTTGCTTAAAGAGACTGTTGGATTTCACCAATGATGCTCTTGATGCGAGGTTCTTTTCCGGGGCTGGAGCCCGAGACCTGCGCGAGGACGTTATTGATTTCGTAAATGTCCCTGGCCGCGCTCTTTATCTCAGGACCAAGCGACATAATCAATGTACCCAAGGATACGAGTCCTCTGTATACTGTCTCGGAGTCCTTCTCAGCAGCAAGGGTCTTCGAAAGCTCCTCGAGAAGAGCTAGACCATGCTCTGCGGACTCCGGGGCTTGTGATCGGCCTTCCGTGGTGAGGAAAACCGCAAAGTTGATGTATAATGTCGTCACCGCAATGGTGAGGTTGCGGTTAGGGGATGGCCCGGCGTTGGCGAGCGCTGATTTGACACCAGCAAGGATCTGGTCGAAGCGTGAGGCGGCAAGGTTCCGACCAGCCTCGGTCTCAAACAGGTTTGCAAATGTTCGAATAGCGAGCATAGCGTGGTTCACATTCAGAGGTGCGTCGAAGACCTCACTTGCAATAACTCCCGAAATAAGATCGCCATCAGGGTAATCTGAAGTTGCAGTCACGGGCGAAGCAGCTGCTAATAAACGAAGGAGATCCAACCCTGGAAGTCTGCTGGAAACCGGCCAAGAAGTTGCCATCTTGTATACCAGCAGAACTCCTGCGTCCACGAGTGGGGAATTGACAAGGTTTGGAGTTTTCTCTAATTGCTCTGAAAGCGCAGTAAGAGTCTGTACCTCATTTGGATCCAAAGCTACCCCCTTTACACCCTCTGACAGAAGCTGCTCATTCAACTCTTTAAGCTTTTTGGTGACCACCTTAAGGTTTGCAGATCTTATTGAAAGATATTCCCTTTGCGGAAGAATCTTGGGGCGTGATTCGGGGATGCTAGGTGGCGTGCTTTCAGCAGCAGCAGCATCTCCTGGGCGATATCGTCGGTCGGAACCCCAAGGGTCAGCAGCCTCAGGCTCTTGAGACTGTCCGATCGTGGCGCCCTGTGTGTTTTGAGTAATGAAATTGGCTACCTGGTCCAGATAGGACATAGGTAGCTCGTTATCTCCAATAAACTTCGTCGCGGCGTCATAAGGGTTTTGTGAAACGTTGTAGGGAAGCTTCAATGGCGGCTTTCCATCCTCAATGTCAACATCGAAAACGTAGTCGTAGTCTTGACCGAGATATTCCGTTTTCCGACCACTGCTACCTGCAGATTCGACCACAGTACCAACGGCAATCCATTCTTGGGTCGCTGATGACCAAGTGTGCGCAGTAACACTGCCATCGGTTTCGCGAATCATTTGAACCTGGCCCTCCTTCGTGCCGGACTTCTGCTGCAAGAACTCTGGCCCCGGTAGTTGTTCCTTATTGACCTTTCCGACTTGCTCTGCTGGGATTGCTGATCCTTTGACAGCCTCGTCGAATTGCTGAATAGCATCGGGTGATGCCTGTCGGTCGGGGCTTCTGCTGAACACACGAGTAATTCGGTCACTAGCACCAGTAACAATGTCGCCAGATTCACTGCATGCTGCCACGCTCCAGACGGAAATTGCAGGATGTGTGATTGTTTGCACACATTGAGTTCCGCTCCATACGCGAACTGTACGGTCTTCTCCAGCGCTGACCAGCTCGCCAGTCGGGAGTGCCGCGAGCGAATAGACAAAGCTTTCGTGTCCGTGCAGTGAAGCAACAAGATCGCCCTTAAGGGTATATAAGCGGATGATACCGTCGTTGCTCGCAGAAGCAAACTGAGCTCCAGTTGGGTTGGAAGATGGGACCTTGCACAAGGCTCGCACAACGTCGTTTGAGTTCTTAAAGCTCCCGATCTGAGCCCCTGAAGTGTTGAAGATTCTAATCATCTGATCCGCAGAGCCTATTTGGAAGAAGCGTTAGCTAGTTAATTCAAGTCCAGTTCTCTTCTCTTTCATACCAGTGATGATCGTGTCTTTGTCATATGCCAGCACAGCCCAGACACTTCCCTCATGGCCATTCAACACCACATCAGCCTCCCATTTCCCGACCTGCCAGAGACGGGCTGTAGAGTCCCAGCTACCACTGACTACCCATTTGGCATCAGGCGATACGTCTAAAGCACAAACATTGTGTCCGTGCCCCAGCAGCATTGCATCCGCATTGTCGTCCGCAACCTTGCCCGGCTGACGAGCTTCAATGATAGTGTCTTGCCCACCAGACAATACCAGTCCCTCGGGAAATTCTGATGTCCGTGGAAGGTAAGCTAAGCTGTTGATGAACGCTTGTCCATGGGTTGTGATAGAGTAGTCGTAGGTAGGAGGCGGGGATGAGACGAGCTTCCACAGACGAACAGTGGCATCACGAGATGCTGAAAGGACTGCATTGGGGTTCGGGAAGGCCACAGCGCGAACCTGGCAAGCGCATTAGCATGAATTTTGTTGTTGCGGTGCATAGCGCCCTGAGAGTACTCTAGCTATGACATCGGGGACCAGAGAGCCAACTTACATCATCGCCATGGCCCTCGAGAGCCGCGGAGAGCTTGAAATCAGGCATCCACACGACGGTCCACCACGGGAGAGCAAGATAAATGAGAGGTCTGAGTGCAAGAAAAGAAACAGGAATACCGAAGATACCGCTGTTCACGTAAAGGTCGAGCTGTAGTGACACCTTGTTGTCTTAATACCTCTGGGGATCCCCCACTGACCCGCATTGAATCACGTGAGCGGTGGAGCAGATAACGAACATGCTAGAATGCAAGAGCTGCTTAGACATGCATCCAAGCTGCGTTGCTATCCCTTGGCTATGATAGAGAGCAATCATGGACTACTGCATCAGATGTGTTCTTGGGTCTATGGTGGGGTTGAACACGAAAGACTAGGACCGCTTCATCGTCGCCTGCGGAGCGCAGCGGGGCAGGAAGTTCTCAAAATTGGCGGACTCGAAACTACTAGCTTGATCTCGCCCTGGAAGAAGCTCATGCTACGCCATATACAGGAAGTATCTGCTTCCAGGAATCCGGGTGCCCAAGCGGGCGAGAAATTGGCGGTGAAAGACACCCCTCCTCGCATGACAAGACGTACAAAAGGTATATGAGTTCAGTCTGAAATAACCTTAATTTCGACCTCATCTATCTACCTAGAGCCTTTTTACGTGAATGCTCCTCTTTTAATTATCGTCAAACTGAAGTATACAAATCTCATAGATCGTGCACGTGAAGATCCAGGCACGGGACTTGACTCAGCAAAAGTGGGCTGCAGACCCCATCGACCTCACGTATCGACTTTTTATTACAACTGCGTGGGCAGTGATCCCGCTTCGTGCTGTCTGTCTCTTCCTGCACTCTCATGACCTGACGACCCTGACGAATCTCTTTTGTTCCTCTCGTGCGCCGACTTTCGTCTTGATACCCTTCCTAGTTTCGACAACGCTACTGGTCACGAGCCTCAATCTTGAACGATTGCCCAACTTTGGGAAGGAACCCACATTCGCATTTGCTTTTCGCCTTCGCAACATATTCCCGTCAATTTCAGAAATTCTCTCTTTCCTCCTGAGTCTCTCACAATGACTTCCGGTACGTGTGGTTCCGATATTGGTCCGACTCCAAACTCATAGACGTCTTAGATGTACCCAAGGTCGTCCCCCTCACTTGCCACGGGCACTCGCGCCCAGTGACGCATCTCAGCTTCTCATCGACTGTCGAGGAGGATCAATACTACATCATCTCCGCTTGCAAGGGTATGAACATTCATCTTACGGATATGCGGGGTATACGCAAAATAAACTGGAGCTAACAATAACCAGACAACAACCCTATGCTTCGGGATGGTATTACAGGTGACTGGTATGTCAAGCTCTCCACATTCACTCCGAGTCCAAAACTAATCTCCCCAGGATTGGCACCTTCCTAGGCCACAAGGGCGCCGTTTGGCAATCCCGCCTCTCGGCCGACGCCGCCATCGCCGCCACCGCAGCCGCTGATTTCTCCGCGTACGTACCCCTCAATCCCCAACCCCAAATAATATAAGCTCACGAATTTACAGAAAGGTCTGGGACACCTACACCGGCGAATGCCTGCACACCCTGCAGCACCAACACATCGTCCGCGCCATAGCCTTCCCCATCCAAGCAAACCCCCAAGTCCTCGCAACCGGCGGCGCCGAAAAGAAGCTGCGCATCTTCGACCTCACACGCAGCGCAGGCGGAGGCGGAAGTAACGGCTCTTCACCCCCACTCCCACCAAGCGGTAACGACACAGGCTCAGACGTCGCAAGCTACGAGATCGGCCCAGGCGTGCACGGCGGAACAATCAAGTCGATCGTTTGGAACCAGGACCCCAATGTCGTGACCACAGCTGCGGAAGACCGGAAAGTGCGATGGTGGGATCTGCGTTCGCGGCATCCGGTGCTGGAGTATGGCGTTGACGGGACGATTGGAACATGCGAGCTGAACAGTCTTGCCGTACGGCCTAATGACCCCGGTATCTTGACTGTTGCGGCTGGTAAGAGCGTCTATCTCTTCGACGGGGTTTCACCAGGCCGTCTTTTGAAGAAGATTGATTTCGGCTATGAGGTGGCTAGTGCTGCTGTTAATAGCGAGTCTGGTCGCTTGGTGACTGGTAGCGCGAATGATACGTGGGCTCGGGTCTACGATCTGAACACAGACGAAGAACTTGGTTTGTTCTATCTTTTCAATTGGATGAATTGCTGCTAATCGTATCACAGAGGTTCAAAAGGGTCATCACGGTCCTATTTGGTCTGTTAGTTTCTCACCGGACGGCAAGGTATACGGCACCGGTAGTGAGGATGGCACTATCAAATTGTGGAAAGCCTGCCGTGAGCCTTACGGTCTATGGCGGTAAAAAGTGAAATTAGGCGCAATTGATTCTCATGATTCCCCCTTGTACAGCTAAGGAACGTCAGTCTAGTCCACCCGTTCACGAATATTCTTCTTAGATACAATGAATTCAGCAGGTTCTTTCGAGAAATCAATATCCGTGTAAATCTATCCGATGTGTAGTTGTATAGCGCATATGAGCTGCCTGGGCCATAGTCAATCTCAGCATATCAATTATGGAAAGTCTACGGTCTGTCTGCGCCAATGTTTGATTAAATCATGTATTTCGGGAATAAACCCGATGAGTCAAGCAATTTATGTGGTGAAGATTTCATGATCAGATAGAGTACAAGTCCCAAAATCCCTTAGATGTGATGCCGGTCATAAACACGAATTCCAAGGCACTCCTTCAATGAGGAAGCAAAATCAAGCGAAAAATGAAAATAGATCCAACCCAGCCCGTAGCTTACTCGATCATGTCGATATCGTCGTCACCGGCAGGAGCAGGGGCAGAGACAGGGGCAGGTTCCGCAGCAGCCGCTGGCGCAGCTTGATCCTGTGAAACTTCCTTCTCGGCACCATCGCCATTGCCCCAGTAGTCCTCCATCTCCTGATCCAGCTCCTCCTGTGTCTTGCGAGGCCGAGCGTTGCCTCCACGGCGGCCGCCGCCATTCTCTGTGTTTCGCTGGCGGGGCTCGCGTCCTCCGCGTCTACCACCGGCGCGGCGGGCTGGAGAGCGTTGACCGGGGATGTAGCGGTCGATGTGATCGGGGGCGGGCTTGGTGACATCGCTGCGGCGGCCACGGCCACGGACGGGGCGGCGCTCATCGTCGCCGCCTGGGCTCAGGCTGCGAGCATCTCTGGGGCGCTCGACACGGTCGAAGAGTGTGGGGCGGTCGGAGTCGCGATCACGGCTGTCGCGGACTAGGGAGAGGTAGATTGGCTGGCCTTTGGCGTTGGCCTTGTGGAACTCTTCGACGGATTTCTTTGCGTCCCGGAGGAATGTGTATGTGATCAGCGCCACGCCTTCGGAGCGACCAGCGCGGTCGTAAAGGATCTCTAGCTTTGTGACGGGTCCAATGTCGCCGAAAAGACTCTGTGAACCAGCGCGTTAGACATGAACCAGCTCTTCAAGTCTTTCATTGACGTACCTGGAGGTCATTCTCGGTAATATCGTAGTGAAGGTTCTCTACGCGAACCTTGGTCAAGGCACGGCCACCACTAGTATCATTAGTATCATGTTTTCGCAAAGGGCATTGTAGGCTCGTACCGTTCGGCGGAGGCAGAACGATGAGATCGGCGAGGGCCACGAGAAGGGCGGCCTGAAATCTCATTAGCTCGAGCTCGAGCGATTCCGCGGAGAGTCCTCACCATCTCTGCTGTCGTCGAATTTGTCGTGTACCCAGTCACTGGTCGAATGTTAGCGGCGAAGACTCAATTGCATGGAGCTTGTATTTACAGGTTCAAATCAACGCGGTCCTGTGAGTAAGGCTGTTCCATTCCGAAGAATAGACGAGAGGTTAGCTGTAGGCCAGGGTATATGATTCGAATAGCATCTGTTTCCAAGTCTGCGCCGCAACTTCGTAAGCAAGTCTCCAGCCATCCAGATGACTAGTCACGATGGTGCATCACGGCGCAAAAGCATTCGATGCAGGAGGAGGAGGGCGGACCTGTAAGAGTGAAAGAGAGCGTCAGCGCATCGAGCAATTGGGTATCTGAAGAGCGGACAACGAAGATACCTTTCTAACGCCATCGCCGCGGTCACGACGGCCTCGACCTTGGTTGCGTCGACCACCACCACCACCGGAAGGGCGACTCGATCGATTCTGCATGTTTGAAAAGTATGAGATGGGGTCAATGTTAAGATGTAAGTTGGTAGAGCCTTACGGGGTCTTCGGCGATGATCTCATCCAAGCTTCGATCCATCTTGGATGTGGACGGGGAATGGAGAGGTAAGAGGGTAAAGATACGATTGGAGGGTCCTGCAAGATGCTATTAGGCAACTGTCGGGTTTGCAGGAGGTAAAAGTGAAGAGGGAAGTCGAATTGGAGAGATCGCCCAGCTGGCTGGCATCTGCTGAATTGGGACCCGCGCGGTATCGACAAGTCACGTGCCCGCAGCTAAATCGAGGTATAGATTCCAAAGTAGGACTCGGACCGGAGAAATTGAACCATTAAATCAATTAATTTTTGCACAATTTAAGTTATTTTGCTTGACATTGATGGTATCCTAGGCTCATCAGAGCAATAAGGCAAGAGCAGAGGTGAAGATACTTGCAAAGCACAGCCGCCAAACCCCAGAATGCACAGTGAATATGGAAGAAAGCTGTTGATAGCACAACTCTCTGCGGAAACACCACCCAGAAGAACAAGAAATCAGCGCAACACCCGTTCAAAGCAGACCCTCCATGTATCACGACGCTGTGCAAATAATCACGGACCATCCACTTCCTTTTACCCCCTTCCGTTCTTCTTGTTCTCCTCGATCATCTTGTTCATGAAACTGATATAGTCGAATTTCTGCAAATCGCGATCTTCGAGCATATCGGGGCCGTCATGTTGCGGCATAGTCTTGACCAAGTGCTCAATAACCTCATCTGGGATAAGCGAGTGACGGAGGTCCATTTCAGTGACATATGGCTGTGTGCTCATTAGCGATTGATACGTATAGAGATGAGTCCCGGGTACTTACCTTGCCATCGGCAACCTCCTTGAAACTCTGGAAAACCTGTTCCGCCGTGTTTTGGTCCTCCGTAACACTAACCATAAACCTAATGAATTGTTCGAAGCTAACGCCCGCATTTTGCGCAAGTCGGTTAGAGCCACATGTCTCAACATAGACTTCGTGCATCTCATCTTCGTCATAAACCAGCCCCAGACTAGCAAGAGCCGCTGAGAATTCTAGTTCTTGAAGCGTATTTGAGGAGTCGCGATCGAAATGGCGGAAGACCGATTCGAACTCTTCCAGCTGGATGGGTGTCAAGTTTGTCATGTTACGAGCAACCATTTGGTTCTCTAGGAACGCCAACTTCTTGGAGATACTGGATTTCACCAAGCTTAATTCATATGACAATTCATCCAAAGTGAAGGTAGTAAAATCGTTCTCCTCGATATTGGCCTCAGCACATTGCTCGTCCAGTTCAGCAATAGTGTCGAGGAAGGCGTCGAGTGGAGGCAAATTGTCGTTCAACCTCTTGACATGTTCTAGTTGATCCTCGACATCGCCATCCAACCCAGAAATCGCTAGAGATAGTGTCTTAAGAGTCAACGCAAAGTCATTTGCCTTATCAGCAAACGACCGACGCAAGGCATTCTTGATATCCCGAATCGTCTCGTTGATCAACTGACTGCGCTGGTGTTCGTCGTGAGTCAGTCCCTCCCACTGCTCATCACAGGTATCGAGACTAAGCTCCCTTGGAGGCTCATAAGGCCTCAATCGATAAGTCATCAGTTTCGTCTTGATGTTTCCTAGAAGGGCTGCCAAGTCGGACTTCTCTGCTACCCATTGACGCTTCTCATTGCGTTTGTAGAGCGAGAACTGGTGCGCTTGCTCCTTCACATCCTTGTATGTGCCCTCGAAAGACGAGTTCTGCCACTCATCGCGCTGCGACCCGATCAATCGCAGGAGTTCCTTCATACGTCGCTCGTAGCCCGTTTGCATATCCCATGCACCGTGCATGTTGTTGACGAATTTCTCCACTCGGCGTCCGGCATTCTCTACCCTCTCCAGCTGCGAGAAGGCGTGGAACCAGTAGGCAATGTATGTCATGAGCGAGCGCTCATCGGGTCGCGGTACGTCGCAAACATCGTCTACATCGAGAAGGTCGGGGATGCCGACCTCGTCGGCGGCAATGTCGAAGGCGAGTTTCATGTTTCCGCGGTGGTCGTTCTTATCCAGCGAGTCATAATCAATCAAGTCCGGTCGGTGGATGTCCAGCAAAGCACAGAAAGCGAGTCCATCGTTCCAGCTAGATGAGAAATCTCTAATTTCCACATCGTCATAGCATGCTGTTTTCCGTTGACACCATAATAGCAGACCTTCCTTTGCGGTCATGCCCTCCTCGTTGATGTCGCTAATCGTGAACCGCAGAATCAAAGTCCATATCAGTCCAAGAATGATCTTCTGGTTCCCATCCACAATATCCTCGGCACCAATATTGGTCATTTGGATTCGCCTCCCCCGGATGAAGTCCAAGCTCTTGTTCACATTTTCGAACCGCTGTACCCGCAGCTTTGGCTTGGACGCATATCGACCGAGGGACTCTCCTCCAAGAATTTCGAGAAGATGAATGAGGATAACCTATTTGTGAAGTCGATGTTAGTTCCGTGGCTCGTATAAATCATGGTGGGGTGGTTGGCTGGCTCGAGCGGGGATTAAATTAAGAGGGGCGGACTGACACCGTCGGAGAGGTCAGCGACCAAGTCCTCGATAGCGAGGCTTCGAGCCTTCAACTTGTTATTCAACCTGTGATAAGAGGTTAGCGCATTCGAACGTGTCGCGAGGGCGGGTGGCGTCGCACCATTTCGTGAAGGTCTTCTGTTGTACATTAATCCACTGCTTCTCGACCGTCAACATTGTCGCTGATTAGGGCGGAGGCATCCAGGGCCGATTGGCAAAAGGGCGAACCGGGCTCAGAGGGGCAGGGCGAGGGATAAGATGCGCTTGGAATGCAAGAGCTGTCTACTGCCGATTTGGGCTGGTCTCAGGGATTTTCCTGGTGCAGGAAGGAAAAGAGTTGGCGATGAACTGAATGGTTCGACGATAGGGGCGGGGTGGTTCTCCCGCAGCTCCGCAAATCACCCTAGCAACGGCGTTTTCTTGGTTGAGTGTGGCTCTCACGAGAAGGTGGAAGCTTTGACAAGAGATTAGGCGAGAATGATCTGTGACTTGAAATGTCAGAGAAGAAAAGCAAGACCAATCCCCGAAGCGACAGCTGAAATGTGCAACAATGAATGCCTTATCCCTGGCGATCGGACGCCCCCCATAGTTGCTGCTGTGGGCCAATCGGCGTTACTGGTGCCCTCCTTGGGAACTGCTTCTATTTCGGGGCCTCCTCCACGCTTTTGCTTTTTCTTGCGTCTAGACCTTCAGGGGCTCAACTAGTTGCTGTCATAATTAATGTTTTTCAGGGTCACTGTTTAGCTCAGGATTGCTGATTTACAGAAAGCACAACACCCATAGCCAGTCCAGGTTACAGCAATAAGGTTAGGAGCAGTGGCTGTGCTATGTACAACATGCATGCAAGGAACCTGAACTGTCTGTGGCGACACAATAATTGATTATTGGGAGGAAATAATTAAGGACATCCGGAGAGCCGCAGTGGAGGGTGCATCTCTGGCCCCTTAATTTGGATTTAGTTTGTGGCTTGTGGCTATGTGAGTATGCCATTGACTCAAGTGGGCTAGATGGCCAAGCTACCAGGCCGAAGTACCCCTAAGATCACGCCATTGCCTTCAAAAAGATCCGTAGATTCGAGAAGCTCCCTCTAGCTTCTTCGACTCTAGTAGCGATGGCAATTATTAATTTAGTGGCAGCGCAGCCCCAGAAGTAGAACAGCTTCGCCAATGAGTAATCGCGGAGATGATATCATTCGATGCGGTTCCGTAGGGCGGGGCCTTTATTTTTTGGCAGAACCTCGACCTCGACCTCGACATTGCTCTCTTTCTTCTCAATTATTTGCGCAACCATGTCTTTCACAATCAACGACCTCGTTCCCCTCCCAAATTCAGACATCCGCATCCCCCGCCTCGGCTTCGGCGTCTACCGCTCCCCAACAAACCAATGCACAAAGTCCTCTCTTAAGGCCCTCGAGGTGGGGTACCGACACATCGACTCGGCCCAGTTCTACGCGAACGAAGCTGAGGTTGGCGAAGCGGTGCGCGCATCTGGTCTGTCGCGCGACCAGGTCTTCCTTACAACTAAGATCCTGAGCCCCGCGGGTTCGCCTCAAGATACCTACGATAAGGTGGTGGCTAGTGTGGAGAAGATCGGAGGTCCTGGCGGATATGTCGATCTGTTTTTGATTCATAGCTCGAAGTCTGGTCCTGCTGGTCGTAAGCATCTCTGGCAGGTGCTTGAGAAGCTACACCAGGAGGGTCGCGCAAAGAGCATTGGTGTGAGTAACTTTGGGGTGGGACATATCGATGAGATGAAGTCATACGCGAAGGTCTGGCCGCCACATGTGAATCAACTGGAGGTATGTTATTCTCGTTTTGAATACTTTGTGCATTGCTGTTTCTATGTGCTGTGTGTATTTTTGAGACTAAATAACTAACTTGCTTGCTCTAGCT
>JAOYNU010011111.1:0-103878 GCA_026745395.1 Tympanopsis confertula
AACTTGTTGATAATGTGCACAGGCATTACTACATCTCACGAAACCGGCTAGAGAGTCAAGTACTGCTTCGTAAGAACTGACAGGAGAGGAGTCCGGGATCGCGAAATCGAGCACCTTATCTTTCCACCCTAGGTGACCTGCGCGCTGTTGGTCATCGGCGTTACTCTTCACGAACTGTGTATCTCGGAAACCATCACGCTCCATATTTGCCAAGGTTTCTTTTTCCAGTTCTTCGAGATGATCCGATGGCTGCACTCGCAACATTCCACTGTTGACAAAACTGCTCTTCTCCGAATGGGCAGCTTCTTGTGGAAAGCCGCGTTTCTCGTCTTCTGAGATCCAAAGCTTGCGCGCTTCCATGGCAAGACGCTGGTAATGAAGCTTCTTCCCGTAGGATGCTCGGAACTAGAAAACATATTGTTACTAGAGTCTGACTTTGACCAATTCGTGCTTATATTCCGGTGACGTTACAATCTTGTTGTGGTCCACCGATGCAGCCTGTATCTCGTCATCATTTGCATCGTATGAGTTCTGATTATAATTATATCTTTCAAACACGGCAACCGTATAACCTGTGGGTCATTAATCAATTGTCATACTTTCAGTATCCGGATTATTTCAAGAATTCTTACCGAGGTCACGTAGGGCGCTTCCCAGCGAAAGGCCGAATATACCAGCTGCATAGGATCAGTGACTCCATCCAGTGGTATCGTTTCTCTGTACTGGATATACTCACCACCAATAATTGCGACTGACTTTGGCTCCGACATGGTGTTTTTGTTCGAGTACAAATGAAATTGGGAAATGGAAATGGTGTGATCGTTTCGTCCCCGCCTTAAGTACTCCGACTCCCCGCAGCGATAGCGGAGCCAAGAGCTGACCACCAGGGTCCCTCTGTGACTCTTCTTGTATAGTTCATAACTGCCACGAGTATCCATGATCATTATAAGAGTAAAAAGAAATACCATGGATTGTTTGAAATTGATAAATGGCTTCTATCGGCACAGTCTACTTCGAATACTTTTCGACAGGAGCCACTACTGGAACTCTACCTTCCACACTACAAAGTCAACAAGACTGATGTACGACACGCAGTCGATCCGTGGATTCCGAAAAAGCAAGAAAATAGTACTCATATTCTGCAATCTACAGAGAGGCAGTTATGTAATTCTGAAGTCCACTAATGAATCATTCTGGGTTGCCACTGCCCTGGCTCGTGGTTATACCATCCGTTTTCCTCTAAACCTTACCATATCAAACCAAAGATTTGGCTTTTCAGGGAGATCGACTTCATCTCTAAACAGATCTAGCAATCTATTGAAGTCGTATTCAGCAGCACGGCCCTCTTTTTCCAAATCAAGATACCCCGGGACGTAAGTTTCCACGTCATGGGCGAAATCTGCTGAACTGAATGGGCCACTGGTGGTATGGTTAAAGTCCCTTATTTTCTCCATTATCTCCAATATAGGAGCATCCATATCGTAGCTGGGACTGTCAGCGAGAAGTCTTGTAATATAGGATTCTTTCACGTACTTCCTTGTACGACTATAGAAATGACAAGACCGCATTCGATCCGGGTCTAAATCGACGGGACGGCCCTCGGCTAAATCCAGCAAGATACCTGATATGAACCAAGGCCTGACTCTGAAATGATGAACCGGCTCTCCAGCATATCCGTACTTAACGATAGAGACGAATCCCTCTTCAAGGTCCTTTTGGTCCACAATGAAAAGATCACGAATATCAAACATGACCTCCCCAGATCGCGTCATGTGGATAGAACCATTAGATGGGTTCTCCAAAAAAAGCCAACGAGCCACTGATGATACATCGGGAAATTTGGACGAAATACTCTCTGCAAAAAATAGTGGAAAATCAGGCTCCCACAATGCGAAAGGATTCTCCCAGGCCGCGTCAAATCGATTCATGAGGATGAAGTAGCTTGAACCAACGAGCACGGTTGATGGGATGATCAGTCCCTACTGGCGCTAAACAGAAGAAATCATGAGCATCGTATCTTTTTCGATGCTGTATCACATGACAAGAACACCACAGGTCATTGAAATCCTGTGGTAAAGCCCGGCTACGATAGTCCTATTGCAGACATAATTAGAAAGCTGGAACTCCTTGAGGATACTATTTGGAAACCATTTGATCATCAACGAACCTCTCGAACTGATTGGGAAGAGGATGCCCAGTCAAGCATAAGTTGACGACATTGATTTGGTACGATCTTCACATCATCTTCAGCAGTGCCGGCTGCTTGGGTTGCGCTGCAATTTTCCTATTCTTTCTTAGCTACCGAGACATTTGAGACTTCAAGAGACTAACCTTGACAAAAAGAAGCCAGCCTTTTATTTCTTCTTCTATATCATCATGCCAGTCGTATTTCCCTTGGTGGATACGCAGATCTGCGGGTATCCCACCGGGCCAGAAATGCCCAGTATCTGAAGACATTGTTGGAATCCGATAGCGACAGAGGGGCGTGGGGAATACGGGAAAGAGTGACCGCAAGTCACTACATTGAATCACTCGGAAGGGGATTGCTCGCTTAGTGAAGCACATGAGACGGCCCCTCGCCCCCTGTGGGCACCCTATGGATCTCGTGTCGACAGAATCTACCCCAATTGACTCAATATTGAGTTCAAAACAAGGAGCGCGAACGCGGAGATGTGATTGGATTTTCTCATCACACTGCCGGTCTTCCCCTTTAGTGAGCGTGCCTGAACAGTGGGCCACTTCACCGAGCGGGGCGATAGCCCCTAAAATGACAATCACCGCGTCGCGATAATCCACTTTTCTCGTTCTCAAGATGATTTTCAAGTAACTATGTTTAAATCCGTCAGGAATCAAGATATGGCTTATCGCATTTGAGAGCTTCAATATACTGTTCTTAGACTATTTATGGCGTCAAGTCCTTTGCATGTAGGTATTACAAAAGTTTACTTCGTACAGAGCACCATTGAACAAGAAATTTGAACTCGGAACATACCTAAGTTTAGAATATGACACCTGAGTTACCATTTTATCTTATCCTTTCCAAAGAATTAAGCCTTTAGTTCAGCCTCTTCAAGCTAGTTATATCGTTCTAAACCATTGCAGTTGGCCGAGGCTCATGTAGGGAAATTTCATTTTAGGACGGAATATGGAAAATGTATACTATCATGGCAGAGAGATTGTCGGCTGCGAGGGTGCTAAGTACTACATACACCAGGAGATCAACTCCCTAGGAGCGAGTGGGGTACTTCAAGGCACGGGTAGACACTGGCCCGTACAGGATGGGCAATATCCGCCCAATTGAGGCTCTGTTCTTATTGTTTCCAGTACGTCTCTAGAAGTGCTTATGGTATTAGTACCTGTCTTTCCTGGCTGCAATTACTTCTATATATTACTTTCTCATTAATAATATGCTATAACCCAAATAATATTGTTTTCCTACTAAGATAGTGCCATAGGGAGCCTTCCGCTCGGGGTAAAGGCTCGCCAGATAGCAACGCAGGGCTCAAGTATGCAGAAAAAAAGCCGGAAGCTCAGGGAAAGTCTATGCCTCCCATGAAGCGAAAAATCCCTAAGCAAGAGATGCCCGGACAATTTGGTCTCAATCTATATACAGCAAGAATTTGCGACTTTTGATCTGAGGGCTTCTCGCTGACAATACTAGGATTGAGTTTACCAGCCCCACTTTGCATATGCTACTGCGAGAACGGAGTTTTCGTGTATAAGACGGAGATATCGAAACTTGTCGATTAAGCTCATTTTCAACTACCAAATATGTCTACAAGGATGTCTATGTCTCAAAATATCGGATATTGGAATTAGGCTCGGCTTTAGCATTGACATCGGCAAGATGTTCAGAAGAACATTTGATCACTATATAAGCCATCTTTTCTGATGGACAAAACAAGCCAGCAACCTTGATCTTCCAGTGCGTCATCTTTTTTTTACTTGCATAGATACAATGGCTGCAATGAATGTTGCATTAATCACTGGCGCGAACCGAGGAATCGGACTCGGAGTGGCCCGAAACCTCGCAAAACAGCATCCCGATTATGTTGTCCTCATCGGCAGTCGAGACCCCGCAGAGGGACAAAAGGCCGCATCCTCACTCAACTCCGAAGGCCTCACCTCAGTGAGCAGCGTTCAAATCGATGTAACATCTGATACTTCGATCTCTACCGCGAAGGATTACATCGAAAAAAAGTACCAGCGCCTCGACGTTCTCATGAACAATGCCGGAATCGCCCTTGATGTGAAAGAAAACGGCAAACTTTCCCCACGGGAGATGATGCAACGTACATACGATGTGAATGTCTTTGGCGCTGCTGCGGTTACGGAGGCTTTCATCCCGTTACTAGAGAAGTCTTCCAATCCGCGCATTGTGTTCACGTCTTCGAGTGCTGGGTCTCTGGAACGCGCGTCTGACCCTTCCAACCCTTGGGCTACGGCAAGGATCCCAGCGTATAGCACAAGCAAAACAGCTCTTAATATGCTCATGGTGTACTACGCGAATATACTTCGAGAGAAGGGATTCAAGGTCAATGCTTCATGCCCCGGGCATATTGCAACCGAATTGAATAGCTTTCGTGGGACAGGAACTGTGGATGAGGGGACTGTCAACTTGATTCGCCTCGCGACTCTTGGGAAGGATGGTGAGACAGGAACTTTTTCAACGGCGCAAGGAATCCGGCCATGGTAGAGATGGTAATAAATCATGGGGTGACGAAATTGAAGCCACTACTATATCGGCTTAGCAAAATGAAGATACGGATTTTTAGATCTTGAACTCAAATCTTTGACGAATGTTAAAGCGCCCTTGCCTTTTCAAGCCGATAGAATTCTCTTCAGTCAATATCTTCAAAAGTATTAGACTTCAGGCGTTGTTAAGCCAGCTTCTTCCGTAGCTCTAAGTAGCGTCGCAAATCTGACGGGATGTTTTGAGCAAAGTCTTCGACGGATTAGAATTCAAGTCGGGGCTCGCTTTACCTTCCACGCGGGAGCCAAAAACAAGTTTATGTCCTCAGGTCTTCACTACATCCTAACGTCCGGGGAAAATGCATAAAAAATGCATAGTGACCGGTGATAGTCTATATCCGCTACGGTAGTAAGATAACCCAAACCTATGGCAAACCGGACTTTGCGGAAATAAAAGCCCAAGAAACTATAAAACCAAACCCTGACAAATAACCCAATATCGAAGCCAGAAGAATACTTGCAACCTCCTTTGGGCACCAAAAACCATGTCAACACACAAAGCCCTAATCCTCTACGACCGAGAAGAGCCCCTCACCCTCCAAAATGCCCCCCTCCCCACGGCCTCAACCGGCGATGCCATCGTCCGCATCCTAGCAGCAGATATAGTCCCCTACATGGGCGATGTACTAAGCAATAAACGTCCATATCCACTCTCAATCCCCATGACGCCGGGCAATACAGCCATTGCACGAGTCCACGAAGTCGGCCCGGATTCCGTTTCCCTAAAACCGGGGCAGCTAGTTTTTTGCGATATCACGATTCGCGCACGCGATGATCCGTCCGTATCGATTCTTTACGGTGTTCATGGGGGTAGGTATCCAGCGGCGCAGAAGCTGATGGATGGGGTTTGCGAAATTTGACGTATGCGGAGTATGCGCGGTTTCCGTTGGAGAATCTTTATCCTCTGAATGAAGTACTTCTTCTTGGGAGGCTTGGGTATAGTATTGAGGATATCTGTCTTATGCCTGTCTGTCTTGTCCCATTTGGTGGTCTTTCAGAGGTAGACGTCAAAGCTGGCGAGGTAGTTATCGTGGCTCCTGCAACGGGGAGGTATGGAGGTGCTGCTGTGAACGTAGCCCTAGCAATGGGCGCGACGGTTATTGCCGCTGGGAGAAATATAGCTGCATTGGAAAATCTCCAAAAGATCCATGGCACAGATCGACTGACTACAGTTCAGATCACTGGGGATGGGGATACTGATACGGAGCTGTTCCGTGCAGCGGCGCAGAATCCCAGAGGAGCAGATGTGTATCTGGATCTTTCACCGCCAGCAGTTCAAGGGTCATCCTTGATGGCATCTGGAATTCGAGCACTGCGGAATTTCGGTCGATGTATTGTTATGGGTGGGAATTCGGGGAATATCGACTTTCCATATCTTGATATCATTTTCAGAAGCATTCGTATTCAGGGTCGGTTCATGTATGATCGTCGCCATATTCTGCAGATGATCCAGATGATGTATTCTGGTTTGCTTCCTCTTGGAAAGAAAGCTGGGGTTACTCAAACGGAGACTTTCGGGCTTGAGGAGATTGAAAGAGCGTTGGAGGCGGCTGGGAAGCTGAGTGGCTGGGGTGAGCATGTTGTACTAAAGCCTTGAATCTGGACCTGATGTTGTCGGATGCTTTATGTCCTGTCGTTAATGACGGATTGCTTGTCTCGCTCATATATTCAATCGCGCGACCTCGAAGTACGAGAATTTGCAAAAGGGCCTCGACTCTATATACCTTGAAATGAGACAATGGCTGGATAGCCCTACCTGTACACGATTATTCTGATTGTTCGTCACAGTATCCAATTCGTAGCATGTTCAATGAGTAATGTATACAAAAAGGTAAAATCTATAAAGCCCCACTGAGACTGTATGCAATAGGTATAATTCTCTCCCCCGCCGGATCAAACAGATTCAATCCGCCTACCAGGCCTCGTCTCCAAAGCGCCGATCTGAAGATCCCACCCGTACTGCTCCAATAGAATGCCGTAATTTACAAACCTTTGCCCGCCATTTAAGAAGTGCAGCGTGCGCTCCACCACTGTAAATATATCCCCAATCTGGTTTTCAAGCTCCGCCCCCAGCAGAACACGAGCGGCAAGAATCGCATGCACCCATGCCTTAAGCTGCGAAAAGACATCGCATCCTTTCTTGAGCATTATACAAGCGTGCCACTTTGTGTTTTCATCTTCGGTCTTAGGGAAGAGGTAAAGCATGTATTCTTCCTCTTCGAAAATTTCATGAAGAACGTACATCGAAGGAATAGCCGTGAAACAAATTTTGGAATGCCGGTAGAATTCTGCAAGCGAGACGCCTATTTCTGCAGTTCCGAGGTCTTTGCATAGCTCGGGTGAGCGTGAGACCCAGAGTAATTTGCCGGTGCGGTAGAAAATGCGCTCTTCTGCAGCAACCATGGCGGGAGTTGGTGGTCTCCGCCATAGATCGGAGTTTCGGCGGCGGGGGCTATGCCTACGGGGTGATGGTTCAGAGGGGCGGAGAGTGTAGTGGTTAAGTTCTGGGTCAGACTCGAGGAGCGATGTGAAAACAATGTTTGCGCGCTGTCGGTTAATAGATGTCATTTGGACAGAGCACACGGCGAGATAGTTGCTGGTGAGATGCAGAGCGAGGAGTGTGAGCAGAGCTGCCCAGGTGGTCGTGAAGTCTGTGATATGGGAGACAACAAATGTGCCAACCTATATTTGAGTCAGTGATGAGCTTGCCATGCTGGGGAGTTTTCCTTACAAGCATTCCGACAAGAGAGAGGACTGTTTCTTGGGAAGAGTCTTTCTGCAAAAACCATTAATAAGGGTCAATGCTATCCCTCCGGGTTCCAATCTTACGGCATTGAGCTCGGCCATATTCCCCCATTTCGCAAAATGAGCACTCAAACTTGCTTTGGAGCTTCCGCCAGCAACGCCGCAAAGAGCTCGCAAGACGCCTGCGGCGCTGAGAACACCAACTCGCGGCAGGCCCGCTGGGATCATGGGCGAGAGGCAGTCGAGGATCATGGCGATATCATTGAACACATCTGCAGCGAGTCGATAGGTCTTGCACTCCGGTTCAAGAGCTGTACCAACGCGATGCGCAAATAAGATAGTCGCTATGCGGCCTGATGTGTCTTGTAGAATGTGGAGGAACAGAGCTGACGTCGGTGAAGCATCAGGGTTTCCCACGCCCACGCCTATAGTCATGTCAGAATGATTTTCATGAGCCGTTATGCTATATTGATAGACCTTGTAAAACAGCTCGCGACGAGAGAAGGCCTGCGATTGAGCTGCAGAAGGCCTGGAGCGAGTCCTTTGAAGCCGCGATATTGGTCAGTTCGAAGTTCAAGTAGCCGAAGCGCTTTGACCAATGCTTCTGAGGAGCTCACATAGATTTGGTATCTAGGATTTCATTAGCAAATAATTGGAAATTATAGACTTGGAAGCCATATGGCAAGGTACTCACGGAAGATAGTCATCGCTCACGCTCTGAGGATAACCCGACGGAAGAAAGACATCAGCGAGGTATGCGACAATAGGCTGAGATCGCCAGGTGCCCTTAGATTCAGGTTTCTGAGTAATATGTCAGAGGTGCTTGCAATTGATAGATGTAGCGCATCCGCGCTCTAGAATATGGGGTTCCGCTTACCACGACGTCTACCCGTATTTTATGGCGACGCTTCGTGACTGCATCTTGACATGTAACGACATAAGTCGCAGTGACATTGTTAGTGTCATCTGTCTCCTCGAAGGTCAAGCGACCGTCCTGGGACGCCATGGCAGTGCGAGTCTGTCGCGCAGAAGTATTCGCTCGGCAGGAATGCCTGTCGTATGCGGCTAGAAGGCACGTGCGGGGGTCGGGCTTTGGGCTGACTTGATAATACTACGTTGGACGGTGGAGCAGATCCACGGATACGGACGAACACAATTTTGAAGATGAATTTTCATTGTTGGAAACAATTGCTCTCAGAGCTTAATATGTCACATGAGAAGAGAAAGACGAAGCCAGACCCCAGATCTAAGAACTCGCAGTCCTCTTTTTAGACATCCAGAAGGAAGGATCAATGTTGCGCTGCCCAAGGTATAAAAGAAGGAAACACCAAAAACAACCACCAGCGCCAATTCGAAATAGTCACAGGGGGATTTTATCCCAAGGTAAAGAGTGCGGCGAGCAGGTTCAGTGCGTATACTGAAGACTGTCTCGCGGAGTTATGTGAACCATCGGCAGAGCATTCAATGCGGTCGGATGCTCGCCTCGTGGCCCTTTTGACGGCCAAGGACAAGCTCCAAGCTTGTAGCCCCTTTTCCAATAGTTATCAGCGTCGAACCAAAGTCGACGCCAACGGTCTCGTAAGCCTTTCCACCACTTCCATCATCAAGAAGTATCGTACCCCATTGCTTCATGCATTTTATGTTAAACACGTATGGTCAGATTTCTCTGCCGGCAGAGGCAGGTCGCATTTAAGCGAACATGCTGGCACCACCAGTCTCGATGGCATCAATCTCAGCCTGAGACCAGGGCAGACGACCGAAGCGAGCGGGGAGCTCAGTGCGGTCGAAGAACTGACCAGACTCGGGGCGGACAGGGCCAAGGGCAGCACCAGCTGAGCCGCCGATGGAGCCGCTGAACTGGGCGCGACCGAGAGGGCCGTGCTGCTGAGCCTTTGCGCGGTAGGCAGCGAAGGAGTCGGGGAGGCTGGAGGTGGGAGCGGCGGGGTGAACGCGAGGAGTGTGGTCAACGGACTCTGGAGGGCTGGTTAGCTGATGTCGTGCTGGAAGCAGCTCCGGTCACGGAGTGAACAGATTGAGACGTACGAGGTACTGAACGCTTGCCGACGAAGCGGATCAAGGGAGTACGAGCAGCGTTGCGGAGAGCGAAAGTGGCACGCATTGTGATTGTGATTGTGAGTGTTGATGGGTGTAGGAGGAAGAAGGTCGAATCTCGCGTAGTGTGGGAAATATCACGGGTCCAATAGTATCCGAACCGACCCGGCGCGCGACGTGAGCAGGATTTGCTGAGGTGAGAGAGGGTGAATTGGGACTCGGGATGAGATTCAAGTTGCTTCGAGGTGAGGAAGTGGTGGACAGGCGGGCGAGGGGTGTGAGAGGCGAAGAGGGGAGAGCAGCTCTAATATTTTCGCTCTCAGCAGGGGCCGATTTTCCGTATTGGGACAACCCGCGTCGGCTCCGGATTTTAAGCGTTTAACGTGAGAGTTTGTCATTCTGCCCTTTCCCGACCCAATAATGCCCCATGACTGGCCCACGGCGCCGCCTTCTCTCTCTGTACTCTATCCCCGCAGTGTTGTGCTCTTGCTCTTTCTTCCGACCTTCTCCTCACCCCATTATCTCCGATCCCTTCCCAAATTAGGCTCTCCGGTGAGCTCCTCTAGCTTCTCCGTTTTCCCCGGAGGATCAACTTGCCTGGTCGGGAGATCTTGCCGCATTGCTTTGGCAAGCCTCAGGTGGGCTCATCGGCTTCCTATACCGTGGGGTCATTCCATCGCTGCATAAGCACTATATACACAATTCCCTATCTGGAATTCCGCTTTCACAGGGATCATTCTATATTCAATATCCGAGTGTCGTGATCAGAGACATCATCTGCCAAGCGACCAATTTTCGTGCTGCAGGGGCCAGGTTGATCATTCGTGTTATGCAACACAAAAGGCATTACTCAATTTCGTGCACACATCAAAACCAGAAGATCTTGATAAGCTCGGATCGCGCCAACCTTGGCGCTCATCAAAAGCTTGGACCCTGACTAAACATCCCGGCTTCTCCCGTCTCGCACACCTTCCCCAAACATGCACGAGCTACTGCTGTTCGCCTCGGTCCCTGTGCACCAGCATCATGAGCTGCTTCAGCAGCTGGCCGGGCTAACTGCCATGCAGCCCAGGCGCGCTCTGGAGCGCCGCCTGGTTTTCAAGGCCTATCGGAAACCAGGCCTAGTCGCCAACCGTATCGGGGCTAGCCAGGATCTGCAGCAATCGGGCGACCTGCAAAAGCTCACAAAGATGCTTAACGGTGGCATGTTCTATACTCAGGTGGTCGGCCCCGTGTCGGAATCTGACTTCCGCCCTGCTGCTGCTCCAGATGCGGATACGCAGATGGATGGGACGACAGATGCGAACGCGTCGCCCCCGCAGAGCGCCTACGACCATGAGCAACAGCCTTGGAGGCTGGAGTTTAGAGATATCCCCGAAGCGGGCACGAGGTCTGCCGTGACAGCCCGGGTGATGGCGACCGCGGCCCTGCCACGCGGCGATATCGTGCCATCGATGAATGCCTGGGGCTATAGGTACGTGTGGCGTGATAGCGGCCGATCTTATGATTGTCATATGTCAGATACTAACGTGGTCATAGCTTTGTAACCGAGTACGTAGTCGAGGGAGATGTCTTCATCCATAATGACATCTTACTCTTCCTTCATCGTGTGCTGCACTATCCATCGGCTGGAGAATCCCGAGACCCTCGGAATCAGCTTCCGGCTTTCTCGGAGATGGCGCCATTAGAGAAGACTGGGAGCTACGTCTTGCAGGCTTCCATCACCGTGCAGGATGGAGGCAATCAGGAGACGATGAAGACGGCCTCTCGGCATTTATTTGCTTTGCGAGAGCAGTTGAAGTCTGCGGTGAAGCTCGAGCAGGCTGATCGGCTGTCGTTGGACACTAGGGCCAAGTGATCTGCCTTGATTCCTTTCGTTTGTCGCTGTCATATACCCGGAGAGGCAGCCTCCTCAAAATTCTGAGTAATTTATCCACCGCATATATCTACTTTGGCTCGTAGGCTTCACGCTGTGGATATCAAAACCAATACAATTTCCTGCAAGATGCTTGGCAAAATCTCCCTCAAATCAGTGCAAATACTTCAATCACAATCACAGTAAAGCAACTCTTAGAAACACCAATATCCTAAAATAAAAACCTGGCATTAGAAAGATTGACCATGGTTGCTGTTCAGGCGCAACCAATTCTGCCATTTCGGGCGGTGCCCATGTGACTTCGCGAAGCTCGCGTCGTGCGCGTCAGAGCTTCCACGGCTTCAGCCAGCGCCCACAACGACACGACATCAATACACTTTAGTATCCCCGCAAACGGGGAATCGTCACCACGCTCGCCATATTCAGAGCCGTCAGGATGGCGGAAGGCAGCGCCAAACGCTCGGCTTCTCCCAGCCGTGCGATCTCGCCGCCTCCGATCCGGCGCAAGGTCGACTCGACAGTTAACAGTGAGGTTCTCGAGCCAATTGAGATTTTCTGTACTGACAAGCCTAAAGAAAAAGCAGTTGCCTCATTCTTTACACCCGCTTCTCAAAAGAAACCCGAATCGATCACTTGGCGAACCATTGGAACTAGTGCTATTGTGGGGAAGTGCATACCCGCGAAGAGTTCTCAGACACAACCGGGGAAGAACAAGAAGATTGCAGGATTTGATCTTGTGGGTGCAGACCAAGGCTGTTTGCTTCAAAGATGAAGAAAGTGCTTACGATTATTCGATTAGGACTCAACAGTGATCAGAACAAAGTCAGGGAATGTCTTCCCCAAGTCATCAGAAGACTGGAAATGGTGGGACAACACCGTCGAGTCCAAACTCAAGAGCCTCAATGCAGAAGGGTATGTTTGGAAATCAGTGGCGTCGATCGATTGGCTGACAGTGACTACCAGCTACCAAGTGGTCATCTTCTCCAACCAGAAGATGGTGAAGCTGCAGAAAGATATCAAAGCTGGAAAAGCCGACTCCAAAAGCTATGCCAATTTCACCGACAAGTTGACCAAGATCATGGAGATCCTCGATATCCCCATCAGCGTGTATGCCGCAATTACAGACCCGGTATACCGAAAGCCGCGGCTCGGCATGTGGCAAGAGTTCATCGACGACTACGACCTCGATGTTGCGGGCATTGATATGGCCAATTCATTCTTTGTTGGCGATGCTGCAGGCCGCAAAGGCGACCACTCCGCAGCTGATCGGTTAGCAAACCATGCATCTACAGAAACCTACCAAGTATTCTAACTCGAGCAGGGGTTTCGCAAGCAATGCCGGCCTAACCTTCAAAACGCCCGAAGAGTTCTTCGAAGGCAAGACCCAGGAAACACCACCCGACCTCTTCGACCCAGCCAGCTATATCCAGTCCAATGATAATGACTCTTGTATGTGATGTGATAATGTGATGACAGCAATGCACACCCAACTCGCTAACATCGATTCCCAACAGCAACCAAATTCGCCCGCAAACACCCGCTCGAACTGGTCATTTTCTGCGGAAGCCCTGGATCAGGCAAATCGACTTATTACTGGAAGAATATCCAGCCGTTAGGCTACGAACGAGTAAACCAGGACCTCCTAAAGACGGTGAGTCCCTATCTACCTCACCGACCAGCAAAGCAAACGAAACCCAATCCTCATTCAACAAAAAAAATTAAATTAAAAAAAATAAAAGCACCAGCTGACCTATCCAGCGCCCGAAATGCCTCAAAGTCGCCCGCGAACACCTCAAAGCCAAACGCTCCGTCGCAGTGGGTGAGTCATCCGCATCCCCATCCGTTCAGTCCAAACACTTCAGTTTGTTGGGCAGCAGCTTACTCAGAACATGCAGACAACACTAATGCAGACGCGGAGACACGACTCGTTTGGATCGAGCTAGCGCGGGAACTGGACGTGCCTATTCGCTGCGTGCATATTCTTTCTCCACCGACGCTCTGCAGGCATAACAACGCTGTTCGTGCGGCGAATAAAGAACTGGTCAGTGCTATCTGCAATGCCCACGTGTCGGATCCTTTCTAAGGAACGATGAGTTGTATTTGTGGTTCGGGATTGGATAGGTTTAGTTTGCTAACGTGTTTGCAGAATCCCGAAGCGCGGGCCTCGCTGCCCGGCATTGCGTTTGGGGATTTCGGGCGCCGCTACAAAAAGCCCGAGTTGGATGAGGGCTTTGAGGATATTATCCCCGTTGAGTTTAGATTCCAGGGCTCGGCCGAAGACGAGAAGCTGTGGCGGCAGTTCTGGATCTAGAGCTAGCCTAGGCTTTTCGTTTCAATTCTAGGTCTAGGTCTAGAGTAAGTAGATAAGTAAGCTCGCCT
The DNA here is from genome assembly GCA_026745395.1 of Tympanopsis confertula. NCBI lineage: Eukaryota > Fungi > Ascomycota > Sordariomycetes > Coronophorales > Scortechiniaceae > Tympanopsis > Tympanopsis confertula. The sequence goes on from JAOYNU010011111.1 coordinate 13,805, forward strand.
CAGTGAGGAGTGGCGGGAGTCCTGTGCCCAAGGCTTGCAGGCACTAAGAGCTAGGGGAGCGATGAATGGTAGGCGATGGACGGCCTTGCAGCGGCCCGCAATTATAGTTGGCGGTTAGAGCTAGAAAGCAATCTAAATGCAATCTAAAGAGTTAGCGGTACCCACTTGGGTACTTTACGGCGGATTGACAAATCGGTACTTTTTTTGTAGATGAGAGGGTCATAGGTTAATGGAGTGTATTGTGTACAAGCTGCATAGTATCTCTGCAAGCGGATCACACTCAACATATATACATACATAAATAACGAAACATGCTTTTGACGTTTTGTCTTCGCGGTCTATTCGATACAAGCGGAACGGTAATGCATGATGCACGGGTATATAGGAACAAAGGAACGGACTGGGTGGGGAATAGCCAATTGGAAGCAAAACAAGACATATAACATGTGGCTCGAGAGACAAGGAAAGGCATGATCGAACGAGGCAGTAGTCGCGGATCGGGAGTCGTGAGTCATCGAGTAACAACATATGGTGGGGCAGAAAAACAATAACGAAAGATACATTAAATCGTAAGTCGCGGACCGCGCGAGCCGGGTTCTTTCCGGAGGCGATGGCGATGCTGTAGTCTATGGTCATTATCGTAATGCGCGCGGCGCTAAAGAAAGAATGAGTCGTCCGAGAGTGCGCGGCACTAGGGACGAGAAACGAGGTCCTGGAAGAACTTGAAGAAGTTGTTGCGCTTTTTCTCGGTTTTGACGCGGCAGGGTCCTAGCTCTGGGGCTGGGAGGACGGTCATGGGCCCGACAATGTCCTCGTCGCCCATTTCGGGGAACTTGGGGTTGTCGTGCAGGCGCGGGATGCGGAGGTCTTCGCAGGGGTGGATGTTAGACTGGGTGAGGGTCAGAGCGACGCCGTCGATTGTGCCGAGCTCCTTTAGTTGAGCTTCGTGCTGTAATCGCCACTGCTCGTTGATTGTCTCCCATTTTTCGGTCGTAAGCTTGAAGATGTTGGAAGTTGAGCCGTAGTGTTCGCCTGTGCGGACGAGGTGGCGAGTAAAGTTGCAGCGCGCCATGTCCCAGTCTGCGCGCAGCTGGCGGAAACTGTCCAAGTCGCAGGTAGATGGAGTGTAGGGTTCGGGTTGAATAGTGAAGTTTGCGTGGCCGAGTTTGTTGGTCCACTCGTCATTAGGGTCGGAGAGCATGAACGGCGCGACGTCGCCTGAGACTGTGCGCGAAGTGCTAGCGCGGGGCCTGCTCATAGATACCAGCGAGGGCTTGGATGAGAGAGGCGGGGAAGGGACTCCGTAGCGAGGATCTGAAGTCACTGGGTACTGGGGACCAGGCACATATTGGGAACCAGGCGTACTGACGTCCGCGACAGAGGGTGATTGGAGAGGAGACTGGACGCGAGAAGCAATCACGAATGCGGATTCGTCGCCCATGAACGGTGGGAGAAGCGGGGTGGTCGCCTGCTGGTCTGCTTCGTCGTCGTCCTGGCTGAGGCTGTTGGCACGAGTGATGTCAATTGGGCGCACACTGCTTTCTCCAATGCGCTCTTCAAAGATTGTGCGCGCAGGCGAAGGCGGAATAGAATCAATGCGACTAATTGGGCTCGTCACCGGGCTGGCCAATGCTGAAGAAGCTACAGAATTGGCGCGAGAGCGCAGGTCATCAGAGAATGCTTCGCGCTCAGGACTTGAACCTGAAATGCGCTTCGACTTCCACCTTGTTGACATTGTAGAGATATGGGAGCCAATGCGGGAAACGCCTTTCATAGACATGCTGTCTGATCGGCGCTTCTCTGGCATGGGGATGTCCATACATGTGTCAGTGAGGTCATAGCCGTCTGTGGGATCCATAGGGAATGAGGGCTCCTCGGGAAGCATTTCGCAGTCGAGGTGCTCTATAGCTGGTCAGTGGACGGTCCTTGCCATTGGGGCTGGTATCATGCTATAGCTTCAGGCTGACTTACGGAAGTAGTGATCTTCTAATGAGTCACGGGCGGGCTCTTCTTGCACCCCGGAGAGATGGTTGCGGTTTGTGCTATCCATTGAGTTGCCCAGGCCTAGTGATGAGACGGAGCTCGAGACACGGGTGTGGCTGGCGGAGAATAGAGAGTTGACAGGCGAAGCCGGCGCCGAGGCATTGGCGGCCCATGGAGAGGGCAGCGGCTCTAAAGCGTCGACGTCGGCGTCGAGAGGAGACGATCTATGCATAGCTGTGGGAACCGCGGTGGGTTGGAAGATGGAATCGCAGGCAGCATAAAGAGGGAAGCGGAGGAATATGAAGGGACTCCGGTTGGGCGGCGGTGTGCGCAGACGGAAATGGCGGGAAACTGGGCTCTTCAGAGATACAGAGCTAGAAAAGAGAAAAAAAGCAGAAAAAGGAAGGAAAAAGCAGCGGCAGACGTGGACCAAACAAGTGGACGAAGTGTGCTGGCTGGGCAGAAATTTGACGGCAAACGGACGTGATAGATGCGCCTGACAGGGAGATCCCCGCTATAGTTGGTGCAACCGGTCTGTTTCTGGACAGCTGGAAGAGAGAGTTTCCCAGACGATGCGAGAGATACAGGAAGAGGGCGAGAGCGATGAGAATTAAGGTGCGCGCGAACAAAGAACTAGACCGGTCACTTTCTCGCACTAAAGCACCGCAGCCGAGATGGAGCCCCAGAGGCTGCGGATTGGCTCGACGCTAATAACGGCTGGTTTTTTCTTAATTGGAATTACAAATATATTTTTTTCAGTATTTCTGGGCAGGGTTTTCTGGTTCTTTCACACGCGACACTGGCCGATTCTCGGTCTTTGCCCCCAAACAGTCAAAGCCTCCGCCCAGTTCCGGTGGTTGAAGCCTGTCAACCGTGGGTCTTTGTTGGAGAATTAACTGTCAGTTCAGTGCATGATCTACGATATTTTGATCTATGTATATGTAGAAGTGATGGTTGTACTATGTAGAAGTGATGATCGTACTGATCTATTGGATATGTACTGTACTGGAGGAATAAATTCAGAATGTACGAGCACACTCTCTGACACATCCATAAGTTGAACTTAGTCAAACCCGACCGAGTGGTGCGGCCTTCGATCGGCGGCTTCTAGACTTCCGCGGTGGAGTATGATGCCATTTGCCCCATCATTTCCAGGGTTGCCCGCCTTGTTCTCTGGGACCTGCAGGATCAGAAAATGAAGCCTCTCGAGTTCATCTAATTGATTTGATCTCATTTCATATCGACTCTACGGAATTGATTCCATGACAATCACCAGGTCACACAGCCTGCCGAGCAACGGCTACAGCCATCAGAACCTTACTCCGGTCGCACACACCCAATGCCATCCCGACTCTCACAGTCTAGTCCGACCACCGACTTTGTGCACCCAGCCGAGGGGAGAAGGAAGAAGGGTGGTGGTATTTGCAGGGAGCCGTGCCAGGTCTCACCGTGTGCCGACAAGACCTGACCCGGCTCCACAAGGGTGAAACCCGTCAACGTCTTGGGTTTTCGGGGAGTTCCTGCGAGGCTGCCTGTGGAGGTTCGCCGGGAATCACCGGGGGGGGGGCCTCAAAAACAATAACAGAATGCACAGATCAGATTTCTCTGCCCTTCTATCCGGTTTCCTGCGACTGGTCATTTTGTGGGTACGGAGCCGGTCCATCTCGGCTAACAAAAGGCTCCAACTTAATCGTGTGGAGCCGCCGGAACGTCACTTCCTCTGCTCTATGGATCTCCCAGATCTGTAATCATATGCATGCGCTTGTTATAGCTCATAGCATCCAAGGATCTGGTCTTGATTGGAATATCCTGCGAGCGTCGTACCTGTACTCGCTGCTCTCTATCGCGAAGAGAGCGAGGTCGCCCTACAACGTCACTTCATTGGATCAAAGAAAGGTAACAATGGACTCTAGCCATGCTCCCCATCCGTTCCAGCTTCAAGCCACTCTATACCCCAGTCCCACAATATCACCCTCCTGCTCGATTGTGATCTTTGATCTGCAAAAGTCCAGCGCCACAGGCATAATAGCCCCGCCTAGCATCGGTCGTTCTTGAAATCATAGCAATACACAACACCATTAACCCCCCTCCCCATATTATGATATGCTCGACATGCAATACCAACGCCTGTGTCTCGGCGGCACCTCGTTCCTGTCTCACATTTCATGCATACGTGACACAAGCCGGCCAGAGAACTCTTAACAAGCGCCATAACCAACACAGCCCACACTCATCCTGTAAAAGAATCAACAATCACCTTGGCAACGCAAGTCAGCGCGCCACATCCGTAATACAGGACGCGGGATTGGTCTGGATAGCGAGATCTCAAACCACGCTCACTCAAAGCATGGGTTAACGGTCAAAGAAGTAGGCCTTGCATAAAAGAGATCAAAGAAAAGAACAAGTCCATACCTCGGCATTAAAAGAATAGATATCCCATTCTCCACTTCTCGCGTGGTCGCCATCTTCTACTCTACTTCTATTCTTATCACCATTCTTCGAAACAATGCCCGCATCCCTGTCTCCACTGCCTTGCTTCTCCAGGTTTGCTCTACATCTTGTTCTTAGTTCCCGCTCCTTATTATAGATCCTTGTCCATGATCGCCCGTGCGTACTCTATTGTTTGTCGCTGCAGGTTTTCGTTTGCGCGCAGGGCTTGATCATCTGCGCCTAAGGGCGTGGATTCGTCGATGATCCCCGCATATACATTGCTGAGCCGATCGATCGATGACATAACTGGAGGCATTTCAGGACTTGCAGGCTTGGCGTGGCTTGTTAGAGACCTGTTAAATGGGATGGCGAACTGTAACAGGGAAGAATCGATGTCTCTGATGATAGGTCGAGTTATATCCATGGATCTTGAGAATGTGGGGTGCAATTTCATTCATCTTTGCCGTTTACACGCCTTGTTCCAACCTTGGAAGTACTTGGATAAATCTCCTTCTAATTCTAATATCCGAGCGCTTTAATCGCGCATAGCTTCTATAGAACTATAGTGTGGATCAGGTTTTCGCGATGATTGGCGATCAAGAACATGGCATTGAGAATAAGCCCGAAGGACATGAGACACGCTTCGGTGAAGGTTAATGTCAAAGAAGAGCATTTCTGACCAGGATATTCTCACTGTGGCCACTAGGTTTAACATCACGAGTGTGGTATGCCACACGAGTCCGTAGCTATATGGACCGACAATGTCTGACGCGACTGTCTGCTTGGATGCTAGAAACGTCATCATACTTCATGTCGAGCGTTATTCGCTAACGCTTTCCGAGGTTGTCTCAACTGCCCCGCCTACGGATAGTAAGTATTGCTTATGCACTGCACTCGCGAATAGATAGCAAGGCTTATATGTATTGAGTATGTCAGCAATCGAGCTGGCTAATGTGTGGCTTTGGATGTCCACTAGGATCGCGTAGTGATTACACGGAGTCTATTTTGGGCTATTCTCAGCGCTGTACGAGTGGGAAGAGTAATTGCTACAGTGCAATCTATTGAGCTACACGTGAGCTCGTATAGCGATGCAAGTGTTCCAGATGCGCTGGACATCAGCTAAGCATCGGTAGTTGACAAAGAATACAGACGACTGTTATTTCAAGGTTTCTGTGGCTTGAAGAGAACCTCGGTAGAGTTGAATGCCCCCCGACCTCCCCGGGCAATCCTCTCTTTCAGTAATGTTGAGTCCAAGATATGTCACTCAATGTACTTGCGTGCAAGCCTCAAAGTGTACTTTAATTTCCCTCAAAGAGAAACGGCGAAGGGATAAGATTGCATGACAAAGAGGGCCGTTGGATTATGCTGAACCCTCGTGGCGGGAGATTCTTGTCCTTCGAATCTCGCCATTGTCCAAAGCCTTTGTCGTTTGATCAAACAGTCAACGCCCCCTCGTCACAATTAAGCCAGATCTAGACTCCCTTTGTACCCATCTTGGGTTCCTCTTAGCCTGGGCGGGTTCTCAGACATCCGCGGCACCGGCACTGATCCATCACATCGATCCTGTGGCCCCCTCCATGAGCTAGACTCGGATACTACGATGGATGTTCTTCCAGATACCATCTTAATGCTCTACGAAAGGAGATATTGATAAACTTGTTCAGAAGAATTGTATTGTGTATCCACGCTTGTCCCGGAATCTTGGAATCAAAGATGTAAAAAAACCATGTGTGCACCAGAGCGCCTCGCTAATAATTCAACAAGGAGAAGAGAAAAGACAGAGCTGTATCGTGTCAAGATCATGGCCGGTTAGAGCCGTCTTCGAAAGAAACCAGATCATGAAATCATGGGATCCACGTCGCCGTTGTTAGCCATGACGGTGTCACCCGCGCCATTCTGGCTAGAGCGATTGCGAGAATCATTCTGATTCTGCTCATTGCTGCTATCGTGAGTGTTGCCGATAAGACCAATGTCCAGCTTCTCTGGAATGTCTTTCTTGGCATCGCGGGCTTTACCCTCGGCAAAGGCGCGCAGCTTCACTAAGTTTCGCAGACAGGCTTCCTTACGGGCGCCTTGGCTTTGGAGGATGGCCTCGTTGACTCGCGCAGCGATGTCTTTACGAAGGCTTGGGTCTAGGAGGGAGGCAAGGGAGGGGGAAAGGTTGTCACTAGGGAAAATGAGGAGAGCGAGGGTTCGCTCGAGGTCCTCGAGGAATTGGGGGTTTGTTGGAGCTCGCGGTGCGAGTTGCAGGGTTGCGAACTCCAGGGCTGGGCTTATATCTCCGTCTGGGGTGGAGGTGCATTTGCGGATTAGTTCAATTAGTTGCAGACGCAACAGGGCGAAATGCAGGGAGGGATTTTCATCCAAGATCTGAACATTTGAGTTAGCCGCGGCTCGAAACTGAAATGAGTGCAAGTGCTAAAAATGTTTGTGTAGACTGCTCATACTGAGGACTGAAGATGTTTGACTATCCGCAACTCCCCGAAGGGTGTTCTAGGAGTGGTGCATGAAACTGGTGCTAATCATAGCAGTCGGGGAAAGGGGGTCGTGTGAGATTTGGAGTTATTCTTACCTGAGGGTTGAGCTCGTTGATCTTCTCCACGGCCACCTGGATATTTCCCGAATGAATCGCGGTTCGGATATCGACTCGTTCTTCAATGGTATCCAGGTCGGTCCGAATCTGGATGTTGGCCTCCACAGCAAATTTCTTTGCTGCAGCAGGATATCCATTGGTGATGAGGTAGTCCATTACCAGGTAGTTGATGTCACTGCAAGCTTGATATTAGCACAAGTTGCAACCAGCCGAATGTCTCGATTCAAATGGGTACGTGTTGGAATCAGATTGACAAGTTAACATATTCTCCTCAAGATTTTTCAGAGAGATTCCCAACTTGATTTGAAAATCATCATCTCAGTTGAGCGGGTAGCTCAGGTGTGGGGTAGGGGGAGGCTGCGGCGGCGGCGGCGGCGGGAAGGAATTCGACTCACGTTTTGGACGGCTTCACCTCGTCGACCTTACGCTCGAACTGATGCCATGTCGGCGTGGCCGTCGAGGGAGTACGAGACATCTGCGCGGTGTTAAAAGCTGGCTAGCACAGGTGTCAACTCGCCGAGAGGCATACAATATTGGCCGAAGACATTCTGACCAGTACCAAGCTTGCACACAAAAGCTAGGGTTCACATGTACAGGGCAACCCAAGAGACGACAGCCATGGGAGAAGGCAGAACGCTTGAAATGGGAAGAAGAAGGAAAACCCTGGTTGGAGAAGAAGAAGAAGAAGCGGAAATGCAGAAAACGGAAAAGAAAAAGCTCGATGCTTACGTCAGCAGCCAAGCGAAGGTCACGCGCTAAGCCCAATCAGAGCAAGATGAGAGAGATGATACACACCTCCACCTGGGTTGATAAGTGGACGGTGGAGGTTCACTTTAGATCATGGAGTCCATATCGCCGTTCTATTCACTAACCCAGGGAGTGAAGTACTCTCCGCCATGGCAGGATCTCAGCATCATCGGTATTGCTGGCAGTTCCGGCTCTGGCAAGACCTCGGTGGCAATGGAGATCGTCAGGTCTTTGAACTTGCCCTGGGTGGTGATCTTGGTGATGGTATCGCGCAAAACATGATCTATTGTATGTCGCATGCTCTAACTCTTGGGGCAGGACTCCTTCTATAAGTCGCTGTCTCCCGAGGATCACCGTAAGGCGCATGCGAACGAGTATGATTTCGATAGTCCAGACTCGATTGATTTCGACCTTCTGGTGGATACCTTGAAAACGCTCAAGAAAGGGTATCATACAATTTAAAGCTGTCCATAGTGTATATTAAACTAACATGGACATGCGACCAGGCAAAAAGCGCAGATCCCGGTCTATTCTTTTGCGGAGCATCAGCGGCAAGCACACACCACTACGCTTTACTCTCCTAGAGTCATCATCCTGGAAGGAATCTTGGCTTTACATGACCCCCGTATTGCTGAGATGTTAGATGTCAAGGTATCCGATTACCCTACTGGCGTTTGTCTTTACTTCCGCCTATGCTAACATTCCCTCAGATCTTCGTTGAAGCTGATATGGACGTTTGCTTGGGCCGCAGAGGTACTTCGCTCTCATCATACTTGTATGATATTTACACCGCTAACTTGTTAAAGTCCTGCGAGACGTGCGTGAAAGAGGTCGAGATATCGACGGCATCATCAAGCAGTGGTTTGCCTACGTGAAACCTTCTTTTACGAGATATGTCGATCCTCAGCGTGGGGTTTCTGGTTAGTTTGCAACTCAATATTTTGATTTAAAGTTCAGCAACCTAACCCGTGAAAGATATCATCATCCCCCGTGGAATCGAGAACAAGACAGCCATTGGTAAGGACCTAAGCCATAACCCATTTGCCAGCCCATACTTACTTTCAAAGACATGGTCGTGAAGCATATTCAAAGGAAGCTTCAAGAGAAATCAGAAAATCACCGAGAGGAGCTGCGCAAACTCGGGCTTATCGCCGCAGAGGTCGAGCTACCACACAACGTCCATGTGCTGCCGGCGACACCACAGATGGTGGGAATGAACACTATCTTACAAGATCCCAAGACTGAGCATGTTGATTTCGTGTTCTATTTCGACAGGCTCGCTTCGATCCTGATTGAACGGTACGGCCTCCTGACTCACCTACGAGATTTCATCCAAAACTAATAACCATTCCCAGAGCTCTTGATATGACACAATACATTCAGGCTGCTGTGGAGACTCCCCAAGGCAACAAGTACAACGGGTTGAACCCTCAAGGTGTTGTATCAGCAGTCGCCATTTTGCGTGGAGGCTCTTGTCTTGAGACTGCATTGAAACGAACAATTCCAGACTGCATCACCGGCCGTGTCTTGATCCAGACCAATGAGAAAAGCCAGGAACCTGAGCTACATTACATGAAACTGCCCTATCAGATTGAGGAACACGCCTCTGTCATGCTCTTGGACCCTCAGATGTCTAGTGGTGGCGCTGCTCTAATGGCCGTGCGAGTCCTTGTTGACCACGGTGTAAGCGAGGACAAGATCGTCTTTGTGACTTGTGCGGCTGGGGAGAGAGGGCTCAAGAGATTGGCCACTGTCTTCCCCAAGATCAATGTCATTGTGGGCCGCATTGAGGAGGAAGAGGAGCCTCGCTGGATAGAGAGACGCTACTTCGGATGCTGAAAGTATCCCCATGGCATTCACAGTACATGAATCAATTTTCTACATTTGAATAGCCTCCGATCTTATTTATTGTGTGTATTGCCCATGTAGCTTAAGCTTTCGTGTCTTGCCAACAGATAGTTTCCTTTTTGGGCTAGTAGGCACGTGTTGTCTGACCGCCCCGAACTGCGGGCAGAAAAAAAAAGAAATTTGTCCGCACGCCGACTCTGTCCAACGCACGGTTTATCTGCGCTTCTGTTGGCTTGAACATTTCTCAGTGACACATTGGCACTTGAGAGTCAATATGGCAGGCCAAGACAAAAAGGGGTCCAAGAAGGCCAGGGGTTCGAAGGCTGGCGCCGCGCCGGTTATCAGTAAGTTGATCACTCCCAAGCCTGAACCAGACTTGGAAAATCAGCATTTAGCAGGCATTCGGATTTAAAACTAACAATATATGAAATAGCCGACCCTCGATTTGCCAACATCCAGTCAGACCCGCGGTATCGCCTGCCCAGCAAACGTCAAACTCATGTCAAACTCGATAAGCGCTTTGCGCACATGCTTGATGATAAGGACTTTTCACGCAATGCTTCTGTGGACCGATATGGACGCAAATTGGCTCGCGACGATACAAAGCAGCAATTGAAGAAGTTCTACCGGTTGGAAGAGGATGATGAAGAGGAAGAAGAAAAGTCCGGCGACGATGTCAGTGTCGATGATGACGACGAGGTCCAAAAAGAGCTTAAGCGCATTGATGAGCGTGGCTATGATCCTGCTCGTGAAGGAGGATTCTCAGAGTCATCCTCCGAGGAAGAAAGCTCAAGCGAAGAGGAGGAGGAAGAAGAGGCTGAGGATGACCAAGAACTCGACTTCCCCGACAAACAGCAGTCAAATGTACCTCTTGGAGATGTCACAACGCGCGTGGCAATCGTGAACTTGGATTGGGATAACATTCGGGCAGAGGATCTCATGGCTGTCTTCTCGAGCTTTGTGCCTACGGGCGGCCGTGTTCGCAATGTCACTGTTTACCCAAGCGAGTTTGGCAGAGAGCGTATGGAGAGAGAAGAGGTCGAGGGTCCCCCGAAAGAGATCTTCGCTTCCAAGAAGCAGGTCGAAGATGAGGAGGATCTCGACTCGGATGAAGAGGAGGAAGAGATCAAGAAGTCCATGCTCAAGGCCGACGAGGGCGAAGAGTTCGACTCTACACAACTGCGACGCTACCAACTGGAACGACTACGATACTACTACGCCGTCCTTACCTTTTCATCCAAAGATGTCGCAAAGCATGTCTACGATCTAGTTGATGGCGCCGAATATCTCTCCAGCGCTAACTTTTTCGACCTCCGCTTCGTCCCCGAGGACACCGACTTTGACGACGACAAGCCCCGAGACGCATGCAACCGAATCCCTGACAACTACAAACCCAACGACTTCGTGACAGATGCCTTGCAACACAGTAAGGTGAAGTTGACATGGGATGCGGATGACAAGTCCCGAAAGGAGGCCCAGGCACGCGCATTCCGTGGCTCGCGACAAGACATCGAAGATAATGATTTGAAAGCTTACCTTGGAAGCGATAGCTCTGAGAGTGAAGACGAGGAGGATGGCGGTGTGGAAATAGTCGACAGCACAACAAACGAAGGTACGAGCAGCAACGTCTCCAAGCGGGAAGCCGAGAGACAACGCATGCGTGCATTACTGGGCTTGAGCGCAGAGCCCGCTCCCAAGCCCTCCAATTCTAAAGGCCCTGTCGGCGAGATGGAAGTGACGTTTACTTCTGGTCTTGCTGGTGGACATGGCAAAGATGGTGGTGTCTTCGAGAATGAGCCAGAGGTCGATGAAAGCAGTCTTGCCAAGTACATCCGCAAGGAGCGTGAGCGCAAGAAGCGACGGAAGGAGAAAATGAAGGGTATCACCCGTGACGAAGAGACCACCGAGGATGTCAAGGCGACAAACGACGAAGTTTCTACAAAGGAAGCTGACGAAGGCGAAGCGGATCTTGGCTTCAACGACCCCTTCTTCGAAGATCCAGATAACAAGGCCGCAGCTGCTGCGCTTCGCAAGGAAGAAAAGCGTAAGAAGCGTGCCGAGCGCGAGGCTGAAGAAGAAGCCGCAGCTGCCCAGCGTGCTGAGCTTGAGCTCCTGATGGTGGACGACAAGAAAGCGGGCGTGAAACACTTCGACATGAACGAAATTGAGAAAGCTGAGAAGCAAGCACGACGGAAGGGCAAGGGCAAAGGCAAGGGCAAATCTAAGGAACAAGCTGTCCCAGACGACTTCAACGTTAATGTCAGTGATCCTCGTTTCTCTCGTCTGTTTGAGAGTCATGAATTTGCAATCGACCCAACCAATCCCCGGTTCAAGGCGACTTCCGGCATGAAAGCTCTACTAGACGAGGGGCGTAAGCGCCGACACAACCGAGATGACGGTGAGACCGAGGCTGTCTCCGATCGTCAGGAACACAAAAAGAAGCAGAAGAAGACATCGAAAGAGTCCGGATCAGAGGACTTGAAGCGACTGGTGGCCAAGGTCAAGAAGCAATCCTAGATATATGTATTTGTTGTTATATGCTAGCGGTACAATGACGAGCCATATGACGTTTGCCACGCCGCAATCTCCCCCGAATAGACTTGTAGAGACTACTCGCCACCTTTGGAAGCTCTCACCGAGTCAAAATTGGCGTAACAAGAGAGCGATGCAGTGTCACAGTGAGGCTGAGATCATGTGGTGACTCTGTTGGCGGCATCTTCACCGCCTCTTCTGAACGCGGACCTCCACTCTGTAGATCTCACGCCTTTTCGCTCTGATGCCCCAATCCCTTTCTTTCAAAAACAGATACTCCCCCAGGCGCCACTCGTGGAGCCATTCACCATCTGCCTGACTTCTTCATAGGGGTAATCTGTGGGGTGTTACTTCTTCCCAATTCCTAATTGTTTAAGCGCCCCACCCAGACCCATCCTGCAGCCCATCCCACTTTCCACGCCTCCCCTCCGTCGATTCCACCCTCATCGTTCTTCTTCTCTTCTTCGTTCTCGGAGGATGATTTCTATTCGACTGAATTAAGCAATGGGTAAATACAGTCTAGTGTCATCTAGCTGTATGATACCCATCGTTACACTGCGTTTGTCGAACGGACTTTCTTGCTTCCCTGCATCTTGAGTTATTCAGGCACATTCCTCTCAGCGGATCCCCCGGTCCTGCTGCAGCCCTCATTATGCTGGGCCGCCTATTGAGTACAGCGGCCTCGAGCCTGAACCCAGCCGCCTACTCCTCTCGAAACCACGGCACCCCTCTCGAATCTGTCACGGAGGAGGAACACACCTCCGGACTTCTTTTCCCCGATGCCAGCCTCCTCCGTCGTTCCAACACGCATGCGTACCCTTTACAGACCACATTCAATTCTCCAAATGCTTCCATAGCAGGTGCATACGATGACCGCGGAGGACTAGAGCTGGACGCAAACAAAGACTTCCGAGTGGTTGTGGCTCAGAATGCTCTCGGGGATCGCGATGCTTGTATTTTACTCGACACTCGTGCTTCCTCCGACTCGAGTCCAGCTGGCCTCGGGATCGATCCACAGGGCCTCGACTCATCTGGCACTCGACATACACGCACCGTATCTAGCCTCTCCCGTGGTTCGCGTCGAAGTTTCCTAGCCCAGTCCTCTGTTGTGGAATCTAGCCCTCTATCCGCCGCTGCAGATGCACGACGATCAACGCCCGCAAGCCCCGGAGCTTTTTCTCGAGCTCGAGGGCGCAGCTCTACATTAGCCCAAGCTGTCGGGCCACAAGACACTGGCCATTCACGCCATAGTGCTGATTCGAATGATGTTGGCCTCCTCAATTGCATCTTTGGTAGTGCTGCCTTCAGCTACCGCGGTTCATCAACGAAAATGCACATTATTTCCGCCGACGAGGAGCCACATACTGCATCAAGCGCATCTCCTGCAGGTCGCAGCCCTCTCGGTCGTGCCCACACCACTGGCGATTCCTCCAATAATTTTGGACCTCCCAAGCCACCATCAAAAGTGACAGTGCTTTTGACTCGCATGTTCAGTGTCAATCTACCAGAGGGCCCTGAAGCATCTGCTGATAGGAATGAATATGCTAATTCTCTTTACCAACAAGAGACTCTTCCTGAAATGGGCTTCCCCTTTCCAGATGTGTCAAAGCGGAAGAAGATCAAGGAGAAGAAAACACCGATGTATGCCGTTGCTATTACGGTTCAGATACCTTTGATTGCCCGCAATACCCCTCGTCCAGTTTCGCGATTCAGCACATTTGGCGGGGATTCTCCCCGACCAGGCCTGTCTAGTTCGTTGGACTCGGATCATCGATGGCCTGGTGGGTTCCTTTTTGATGATAGCTTGTCGTCAGCATCTCCCCCTGCAAGTTTGGATGAACGGCTCGACTTGCTTGTCGACCACTGGGATGTCATCACGCGGACTTTGTCTCACCTAGAGCGACTGGCCAGGAATGAGATTATTTTCCTGTTGAAGAAGGTTGATAATTTCTCTGGCCCCCATCCAAAGCCTGTGAAGCCCCCTAACATGCAGCGGACCAACCAGACTATTGTTCATCTCCCGGCGAACGTCTTGTCGTTGAATACCAAGCTCACCGAGGAAGCCCTCCGCAGTAGCCGGCGAATTAGTTTGGCTTTGCAAACTCCATACGTCGTCACTGGACAAAGTCGCTGGGGCGTTTGGCGAGAGGAAGGCCGTTACATCGTTCGTGGGCTCGGTGACAAGGAACAAAACTTTTTCTTCCTCGTGCTGCTCACTGCCTTCCTTGGTAACCACACAGAATGGCTCAACGCCCTTGGCCCTGAATGGTACCGAAGACGTCACAATCAACAGCAGAAAGCCCAGCAAGATGTGGAGCCCGCTCTCACTCATCGCACTGTTGTTGTTTGTCCTGACAAAATGACTGCTCGTCGATTGATTTTCCTCCTTTCCGCATTCCTTCCATCTAAACAACGCATGGATCCATTACCTTCGCCTCTCCGGCCTGGCACATCCACATCCATGCGTGCCGTCTCACAGAGCCCGCCGGCCATTCCAGTACTTCGACAGGAGTCCTTAAGACGAGCGATCGAGCGTCGATCGCGCGCCCAGCGCATCGACACCGACAACTATCACCAGCGATCCACGAGTGTTTCATCACAAGAAACTACTCACCGATCATCCGACAACCTTGATTCATTGCCACCAGCGGACTTTGTATCGGCTCGTAGAGGGTCAGATGCTCGCTCGATAAAGACACTTAGCGCTACAATTCAACCGAGAGATTCCAGAGCGAACACGACTACTTCCATGACAACCCAGAGCAGTACTGTTCCTGTTCCGCATTTCACATCACAACAAAGCCGAACCAGTCAGGGTGGATCTGATGGCAGTGCAGCAGATGGCAACGAGAGCCTGGCGTCAGAGACCCTGCTCAAAAGTCTGCAGAGGAGTGATAGCTCTGTTTCAGCAACAAACGGTAGTCTGCCGTCCGCAGGAGGTTGGGGTGGCATTTTCTCAGGTCTTTGGAACCAGCGACAAGATTTCTCAAATGATCAAGGTGCAATGTATCCAGCCTCTGATGCGCGAAAACGATCTGTGTCCACGATCGCAGGCCCTCCCATGCGTGGACCTCCTACGCTCAAGCAAATGGTCAAAGAGGCCACCGAAGACGAACAATACGGACCTCCCAAGACTGCCCCAACTGGACAGATTTCGATACCAAACTCATCTGCCGCTGCATCTAATGAATCCGGGGGCGAATCCCCTGAGCCGTCCTCTCTCACAAGCCAAGTTCGTGAGTCGCCGTTAAAACTCTCAGTCCGGGCGGAAGAGGGTGTGGTTGATGTTGATGTACCTCTACCTGGATTTTTATCCCTTTCCTCCTCGGGCGATTCGACTATTGCTTCGCCTAAGAAGACTCGAAATTCGGTCACAAGCATGGATGCCATGGCATCAACGCACAGCAGTGGCTCTGGCTTTCATGGCGCTTCAAAAGATAATGATAGCCCCAAAGTCCATGTGGCTGGGTGGCTAAAACAATTTCATGAGGACTTCTCACTCCAGGCCGTCAGACCATACGAGGCTATCGAGAAGGATATCAAACGTGCAATGTCAGCTGAGCCATCGCCATACATTGCTTCTACTCCCGATGCCGAAGGATCAGAGAAATGGGTCGATATAGCGACGACTCTGATTGCAGACACGAGAACATCCTCCGTCAAACGCCTTCGCTTAAGGCGGAAAATCATCGTCGGCCATGGCGGACTGAATCAATCCCCTCCATCACCTGGGCCCCTGAGCAATACTCGTCGATCTAGTGGAACCAATTCACCTGGTCTCCAATTCACACAGCTGTTCACCGGGAGCGCTAAATCATCCGAGCCTTCTTCAACTGAAAATGGCTTTTCTCATACTGTTGAAGAAAAGTTCATTGAAGAACCTGTGATGGATCTCGACGGCATCCTTGTTGATGCAGTTGAACGGGTCCTGGGACAGAGCGGGTATTCCTCGCTTGCTCATTCACGAGCACCATCCCCCAACCGAGCTCGAAAGGCAGAAGATAGAGGCGAAACAACTCCGCGCGGAGAAGAGCCTCCTCCAATCGAGGTTCCGCGCGCCGAGTGTCGCAAGATGGTTCTTGGTGCTCTAGAAGAGGTCGTCCGCACAGTCACCGCGGAACACTGCCGCGAAGACGTCGACGGCGAAGCCGGACTGGCCGATAGAGAGCGGAGAAGGGTGATGGCTGGTGCCGACAATACCTTGCGACAAGGGATCCGCAAATGGCTTCTTGATGTCGAAGAGGCCTGGTGATCACTCTTATTTTCCCTCTCACGTTTGCTTTTAATGGCTAGATGGACTGCTCGGAAGACTGTGTGTCTCCTTTGGCTCAGTGACATGCACAGCCATGCAGTCTTTTGCCTGTCTCGCCTTTGGGATCGGGCTGGATGATACGTATTTCCCTCTTATCTTTGATTCACTTGATTCACTTGCATTTCTTCTCCCGTGTTTTATGATACCCATTATTTTCAATTTGTTTTGGAAGCCTAGCTTATTAGATCTGATTCCCCAATTAATGAATTTCCAATTGCCACCTAGCCACCCACATTTTTACGTTCGGATCAAAAGGATTCTGTAGCCATGGCCCGTATGAGCGATTAGACCGGTGGACCGGTTCATTAAATTATCTAAATACGCTGCGTACTAAACGCATGCGATCCACGATACATGAAGAGCAAGATGTATGTACATTTTCTTTTTATAGGAGAGGCCGCAGACTGCCACTCCGGGGACTGTTCTTGTAACTCAAACTTTCCCCACGTGCTCTAGGCCGGAGCGACTCTGGAGACTTCAGCAGATCCCGATGATCACGCCCGTCACGCGATTCAGAAGTTATTCTGGAAGGCAAGCCAGGCGGCGGGGAGATATAGTGGCTAACCACGCTCGCAGGAAGCTCCAGCGATGGAATCGAAGTATCCATGAAGTTACTAGGGGCAGGTTCCACCTTCGACGAGGCTGGGCGTATATGAGACTCTTTGTAGAAATGCTCCAAGAGAGCCTCGTCATGACAGAAATCCTGCAGGGCGAACAGGATGTGTTCTGGTGCGCGGTATAGGTTTGCTGAGTCGATGACGGGTGGACCTGCTTGGGACATGGGGCTTCCGATATCATGGACAGGGCGGCTGAGAGGGGACATTCGTGGTGAAAGCCGTTCAATGGGATCGTGAGTTGCGGCGCGGCCGCGGAATTCTGGCCTGTTGTGCTCAAAACGACCTGCGTCGCGAGCTGCGACGGTGCGTGTGCTAACGAGGCGGTTTGCGAGGAGCAGGAAATCTCCTTCGTCCGAAATCTGAATGAGGAGACTGCCGGTGCGGTGGATGAATTGCGGATACTTGAATTCGGGCTTGCCCCATGAGAAGGAAGCTTCCACGTCTGCTGGGAAGGCGGCGCTTTCTTCAAAGTCTAGCACGAAGTCAAATTTTTGCAGCATGCATTTTTGAAAGTAATGGCGATCTGGAGGGCCAGGCTGAGCAAAAGATGCATTGTTGAAAACAGTATGCACCGGACCCTTTGGTGGAGGAACCTTCAATTTGATTCGATATGGTTTTCGGAATGGCTGCGTTTTATCGATTGCACAAGCTTCGGCGATGGGCACTTGAACCAATTTCAATCCATATTTATCAGCAGTCGTGGCCCACGAATGGACTGTATCTTCGATCAACTTCGGGGTCGTGTTCATCCAGCTGAGCTCGATGTGGAAGCAGTTCTCTGGGTTATGCAATCTATCATAATGAAGATCCACCACTTCAGCGCGATTCGACCGCTTGCGAGTGTCCACGTCGTATTTCAACGATTTGGAGAGCATAATGGCAACCTTGTTCTTTGTCTTCGCCGGGGTACCTGGGGGCTGTGGGGTTTGTGAATCTGTGCTGTCTGAGCGAGCATGCAGGCTGGTGGGCGAATCTTTCACATTTCCAAGCGCCGGCGTCGATGGCATCGACTTGTCTGCCCGGAGTTGAGGAAACCAGCTACCCCGAGACTCAGGTCGAGTAATGCGATAATCAGCACAGATTTGGTAGAAATAGTTTCCATCTCGGAAATTATGGCGTTTCTCGACATGTTGAAATAATTTGTACTTCATGAGCTCATTGCCAAATGCCACCGCCGTTTCCCGAGTCTCAATGTCCCGGAAGTTTTGCACAAGCCATGTGGTAAACTCAACACCGATGAAGCAGTTATAATGCAGCCTCCAGTGCCACCGTCGATCCATCATTCGGACGCCCTTGTCACTTTGAATTTTCTGGGCAAGTGAAGTCAGGTTGACACTTGATTTTTCGAGCAACTCAGACTCAGGCAAAAGTTGTGCTGGTGGATGATCAAGTCCAGGATCAGTAAGCAGCACTCGATCAAGTTCAGCCGCAACAACTTCAGAAGGATTGCGCGTTTGATATATGATATTGAGTGGGTTCGTGTCTCGCTTCTTGTCCAAAGAGTCGAAACGCTTCTCTTCTGGTGAAACGTACTTATTGCGTTGCCAAATTTGAGTTAGGTGAGTGATTCCCAAGAGGTGGATTTCTTCTTCGGTGTCATCGGTGTAAGATGATAAATGTCGTCGCGAAGTGCTGTTGAGCTGCATTGGAATAAGAACGTATCGAACTCGCCAAAAATGTAGCTGCTGTGCTGGATTTTGAAGATAATCACGATGACCAGCAACATAATTATCAGCATAGTTCCAATTGTACTCTTCCGTGGTCGAATGTAACTTGATATCTCTGACCTCATACTCAGGTCTAAGAATTGTTCTCATTGCGGGCTGGTACAGAGTAAAGTTATCGTTTTTAGGCAATGACAAGGAAGCGGATTTATGATGAGTGAAGCGCGTCACTTCAACCGCGCCCGAGTCAACTGTGATGAGACGATGTATCGCGTTTCCCTTGGAGAGAAACACCGTTACGCCCTCACGCTCGAGGCCTCGGGGATCAAATACATTCAATGATTCAAGGCTGGGTTGACCGGCGCTCTCAGCAACCATACTTCCAACAACTATTTGGAAGCCATGCGAGAGCCGCAAAGATATCATTTCACGCAAGAGTATCCCACGAGTCTTGGGTGGCTCGACACCTTCCGTTTCATCGTTTGGAAAGACTCGGTATGGCGTCTGCAGATAGTCCGAGGCCAACTCGCCGCTTGTTGGAAATTCTTCTGTGGTCAACGGCAACACTGCAGGGGATTTTAAACTCTTCCACTTCACCACGGCAACATGGGGCGGGCGAGGGTATGCGTGTTGCCAGCGGCCGAACCAACTAGTTTTGCGCAACACGTCTCTTGGGGTATTGCAAGGATTGACTGGTCGCACCCATGGAGCCAGAGCTTTTCCTGGTGATCCTCTAGAGATATCACGTGAGCTATTCTTGACGGTAATCTCGATTTTATGATCACTGGGACGGCCACGGTCATCTCTACGACCATCTTCATTGAATCCAGCCTCTCTTCCAGGTTTATATAGAGAGCCTTGAGGTCTCACGGCCTCTGAAGGTTCAGTAGACTCAGATGGCTTCTTTTGGTGGGGTTTGATTGATATCGGCTTGGAAGGCGTCAATTGAACTTCATTAAGAGACTTCGGGGGCGTAGATGGTCTGGAAGAGACTTCGGCAATGGTATGAGTTGATGTGCCTTCTGACAGACTCAGAGATGTGACACTCTTCGTATCAGAAAGGGCCCCCCCGGGCCTTTGATTAGACATGGGCAATGCGTTCGCATTCTCGGCGTGGAGGCCAGTGCTTGCTTGTGCTCTAGGAGGAGTTGCGCTCAAACCACGAAGTGCGAAACTGATTGTTCTTGAAATCCGAGAAGATGGTAGAGATTGCTTAGTCTTAAGAGCTGGTTTCTTCGCGGGTGGGCTTTCTGAAGGTGGACTCTTAATGGATCCAACTGCAGACCCAACCGCAGACCCAGTTGCGTCAATGCGACGGGGGCCTGCTTGTAGGAAAAAGCTACCGTCACCTGTCTTTGCCTCGCGTTCTCTCAAGCCATGGACAGATCGCGCTGATATGCGTTCGTGAGCTTTGACAGCCTGGACATCGGGCTCGCTAATTCGTTTGTTTCTTGGCCGCTGGCCCTGTTTTCTTTTGGGTATTGCCGCAAAGACATTATCGTCATATTGGTCCATCCAGTTCAAAACAGATCTCCGGTTCTTTGGGGGCTCAGTCTTATGGATTTCACTCTGATCTGTGATATTTTCAAGATATGATCCTGGCCGAAGACTGTCGCTGAATTGAGCTTTTAACGAAGAAGGGTTGGTAAATCGAGGTCGTGGGGTTTGGCGCACACTCTGATTTGTCAGAAGCCATGAATTTCGACACCTCGCCATCTCACGACTCTCGAGCAGATAGGGTATTGAGATGTTGGATTGTTCACTCTCCATCACCCCCATCATTTGGATTTCATACATGCGAACACGCGGTGTGAAAGCCTTGGAGGGTCTGGTGACTGTAAAAGGGATCGGAGCATTGGGATCATTTTTCAAGATCCGCCGGGCTTCGCGGTAAGTCTCGGGGTTCCAATATGATATATCCAGCCAGTGCGGAATACCATAGCTCCATACTTTAGACCGGGGGTGACTTCTTTCTTTCATTCGAGTCGCAGAAAGATACGACCCTGGAGAGAGGTATGATGACCTACTCACTAGACTAGACAGAGAGTGGTGTATTTCAGGTGACAAATTTGGAGTTTCGCTGGTCTCCTTTTTAATCCTGGGTTGAACTTCGGTTGGTTCTCGGTATTTGAATAAAGGAACCGAATGTAGAGGCATCGGACTCAGGCATACAAGGTCGATTGCTATGCCCCGGTTTGTCAGGGCCTCAGTGGTAGAGGCAAGAGACTCGTATGACACCTCGAAGACACCACTTCCAGGCGTGATGACAATGATAGAGGTGCCGGTATGGACCATATCTCTATCAATATGATCATAGGCTAAGTGAGCCGAGGCAAGATGGATAGCTTCGAGAATGTTGCCACGTAAGGCTGTGCTGGGTCGGCCAGCAATGGTAGCAGAGTGCGACTTGGATGATTTTTGCGTACCATCATTATTCATTATGAAATCTTCAGTTGTTTTCAGAATTGAAACATCTCGAAGAAATGTCCTAAAATTCTTCTTCAATTCATCCAAGATAGTGGTCCAATGACCGGATGCCATGTCGTTGACAACAACTCGATAGAAATCCCGAGTTGGAACACCATTTGGACCTGAGCCGAGGATCTCTTGAGGCTGTGTGTTTGGATCAGTAATGCTAGCTGCGTCATATTCCACTCGCGTGAAAAGGACGATGGTGACAAGGTGTTTGGCATCAGAATTGACCCAGCGCTTGAAGAGTTCTGGCAGGAATCCGTTTATCACGCGACTGAACAAGATATCTCCGGAACCTTCAGAATCAAAGTCCCACATTTCTCGGGACATCTGAATGAACAAGACATATTTGGCAGATTCACTGCGGAAGACAGGAATGGTCTGAGGTGAGAAATACCCTGACAAAACTTTCTTTTCTCGGATGAAAATATTTTTGACCGTAGCTTTGATGCTTCCCATAAACATGATCTTCTGGCCCTTATAGACAATCTTATCCACCAGTTCAGACATCACCAATCGCCACATGTCTGACCGAACCACGTACTGATCTCGGAAGGCAATGTCCACATGGGAGGCAGCGCATTGCTCACGGTCCACGATGGAAAGAAACACTTGGGTCCGGTTCTTGAATCCGAATGTGTTCGCCACGCTGCTTGTCACCGACACTTCCAATTTTGGCTGACGAGCTTTCACCTCCTGCGGAAAAAGTCGTACAACAAACAAACACCGGCATTGGAGCGGGGTCTTGAACTTGGATGTAGAGTCCGACTGAGGATTATGATTCAAGTCCGTATGGGTCTCCCACGCAGCCTTGGGCGTGGTATCGGGCTTCAAGGCTGCATGGACCGCATCCTCAGAAGCTCGGGCGGGCAGAATCTCGATCACGTCGCCAATCTGGACTCCGCTCTCCCCCATGGCGGCGGGGTTGAAGAGGATTTCTTCACGCGAGAATGTCTCATCGTGTACCCATAAGGTATACTGACGCCGAGTCGCGCCTGTAGACATGCGTACATTCCGTTCGTCGGGGGTTGGATCATGGTCCCGCTGTGATGCATGGGAGTGGGCAGTTGAGAGCGTTTCCAAGCTGGCAGCGCTCACCTGCCTCAGGTGGGACTGCCGCATTGGCCCACGCATAGACATGGCTTAGTTTCAGCTCCCCAGCATGGCAGAAAGCAATTGACTGCCTTTTTGTCTCGACTCTGTGACTTGGTGACATTCGAGGATCATGCGGATCCGAAGCGCGCGATAAGATGTCACGAGCGGCTCACGTGGATCCACTTTGGTGCCTCAGGCCGCATTCGTCGTCGAACTAAGAGCGACAACTGGACAGGGCTGTATGTGCTACTCTTGCAGCGGCCTTGAACCGACAGGATATCTCCTTGAGAGAGGTCAAGTTATATTGTAAGCTCACGTGTTGGGCCATAATACACCGTCAAGCCATGTGTGGTATACCGATCTATGCCCTACTTTATTGAGGCCAGTTCTTGATCAGGGCCCTATTACGCAGAAATGCAGGCTCCCGTTGATAACAAAAGACTGGGATTATTCTATTTAGGGCACTATGAGTACAGAAGAGTATTTATATCGCATGGGAAGAAGAGCGAGAAGCGCTCGTGCATAAGAGTGCCGCGTGAAGGAGGGCTCTTTCCAGTCTACTTGCTCCGGGAGAGCCCCCGGATGATCACGACTGGGAAAAGGGACAAACAGACACCCGAGAGGAAGATAGATCAGCGCAAATCTCAATTGTCCCCTGTTATTCGGGGGCGGGGGGCCGGGGGCTAGAGATAATTGGACGGAAAGCTGTGCGAGCTGGGATTCGGATAGTTAGTGGCAGCATCGGGGCCTTCTTTCACGGGCGGGACGAGACTTTTAGAGCATTCCTCCTGCGTCTTCGAGATCCAAGGGTCGTCTGGAAACCACAATGGTGTCAGGCCCTTCTGTCTTCCTCCACGATGAACAAAGACGAGACTTCCTTCTTGAGCGAAAATAATGCTGATTGTGCCTGCTGACCCACCAAAATCAGGGGCCTCCGGTTTTGAGAATCGCGTACGGAGTAGACCTGAGGATCGATCGAGATTGAGTTTTGATACCACCTGCGCGCAAACAAGCCGGGATAGGGGCATCACGCACCGCAGATCTCCTAGCCCAATGTGCCCAAAGATAGTTCAAAGTGGATCGAGGGGTTTATGGGTGATTTGGCACATGCTTTTATAATCGCAAGCAAGAAAATATGAGACGGTATTACCGTTTTTGAGGTTACTGAACGGGCAGCATGTGGATGATTATGCAGAGCGGTCGCGCAGAACGCCAAATGCCCCCGAGAAGAGTCCACAAGTATTCGAGCTCTTTCCATGGAACATGATAGGCGACAAAGTCGTCTTTGTGGAACTCATGGCACCCTTGCCTGAAGTTCATAGTTGGATCGCAAAGAATCCCGAAGGGGTGTTGCTTGGGGTAAATTTCCCATACCGGATTACTTTTCCGCAGGTCAAGTGAACAGACCGTTAACCCACCCTAATGCTTGCTCCACCTTTTTCACTTGCCCTATTCTCCGCCCGAAAGGAGTCCTTAACAGGACGAATCTTTTGAAATCTGCAGATAGGTTGTCAATGACCCCGGACTCAGCCTCACACAATCAAACTGGTCCCTGACGCAGCGCGGCCGCCAAAGCAAATGCCGCCAAAGGCAGTTTGCCACCTCCTTTGAGCCACAGGCAATTGTGAAAGATTTCGCCCATCGATATTTTATTCAAGCTCCAAAAATACGAAGTCATGTTACTCTTGAAGACGCCGCGTCGAGATCGGCCCAGGAGAATATGACCGGCCAACACTTGAGTGCATGATGTAGGCTCGCGGCGATGATATATGATACGGAGTTCGCAGGCAATCCTGCCATCAGGGAAACTTTCTCAAAGTGACAACAGCCAAGAACTGAGTACGTTTGCCTGCACAAAAGGTTCCCTTCCTGTCTTCCGGTATTAATACTCCATGTCGCTCTCAACTAGTTTCCCGGCTTGGGCGCCATGAATAGAGCTTGGTCGATACGAACCGTTTTGACCAATGAAGAGATTTCATATTACCTTTTCAACTCATCGTGGGTAGTTTTGAGTATCAAGACCTTCTCGTTGTCTGGTGTGATCCACTCGACCCTCCTGGGACGATGGAACTAAGTCCCTCTCTTTCGGAAGCCACCAAAAGACACTCAAGCGGTTTGTTTTCGATCAACCCAATTCTTCTGTGGCCCGAGAACTTGAAATTACATCTGTGTTCAAGTCGATTTTGGAAAATCCGTATGCCTGGTTTATTGTCACCACAGCTGCGCCGGGTTATGCCCCTGCCCCTGCCCATGCATGGTCTGTCGATGTCTATCCCAGCTTCTCGCGCCGTCTTTCCGAGAACATATATGAGGATTTTCAACAATCCATATAATTCATTGTTATCTGCGAGGACCCTATGCGGCTGGGCTGTGCTGCTGAGCGTTCGTGGACAACAACGGTCAAGTCGCGTCCGAAGAATCTGCAACTTGACCTCACGACAACAAGCCTGAAGTCGTTGATGCTCGGTCATCAAGCGCGTATCTTTTTCTGTCGAGAATGCATACGATTGAGGCTTTTGGCGCAAACACTCGGACTGGCACGATCGGAGACCAGGCAGAGTCTGCCGTGATCTAAGGGGAGTTGCAGAAGGTTGGTGACAGCGAATCGACAACGATGGAGGACTTTCTGGGACTCGAAGTATCGAAAGCTCGGAATTATGATAATCTTACACCTAAATTGAGTATCTCAGCAAAGTTCTCGTTGATCAACGACCTGGAGTTAGCTGGTCAAGGGAAACCCCTTCATGTGTCAGACAGGGCATCTTTGACGCCACTCCTCTTGCTTCACCAAGCCTTGGGATATTCGACTCTCTGGAATATTTCTCTTACCCATGGCCGCAAAGGCTTTGACGAAGAAAGCCCTTGGGGCCGAGAAAAAAGACCGCGTGTTGACAGGCCTCAGAGCTGAAGATCGGTTGTCCCTGGTGGAACCCCATCAGATAGAAACTTGAACCACTTGACAACATCATTTGTTATCCCTCCCACTATTGCTCCCCAGTCTGGATCTTCTATCGCTGATCTAACCATCGGTTTTAATTGGCAACAGGCCGTGGCTCGGGCGGGCATTGCAGGATGGCGGACTCTTCCTATCTAACGAGTGAAGAACGCAGCGACTGGCATTATCGAACAGCACGAGAGAGGGTTGCTGACGGGCATCAATGAAAAGAACAAAGGTCCATGACCAGACCCCTTTGATGGGATCTGCTCTAACTTCATGGTGGGTGAGGTTGTAAGGGCAAATCCCGGCGATGAGCCGTTTCGGACACCCAGCGGACCCAAGGAGGTTCGTGCAGTGGGCCAACGTCTACAGATCAGGAGTCTTCGCCCATTAAAGAAAACATATGTAACTAACCAACAGCGCCTATTAACGGTCTGGTAGAAATGCTCTCGCGATAGAGCAGTTTATTTACAAGAACTGGCCTTTATTTGCCGCACAAGATCACAATTGCTGAAATCCAGGTCAACCAACGACGGCTCCTACCGAACGCTGGGATTCGGTGGAGACTGCGATGTTGGACGCGGCCTTGCTAACCCTTGAAAGCGTGCAACGTCAAGGCGAATTCTCCTTTCTTATAAATTCAAGCTCAACCCGCCAACATGATTGCCAGCCCTGATTATGAATGTTGAACCTTGGAACCGACTGGCCTTATATGAAGCATATGAAGCAACTTCGCACTGCGCGAACCTTTCCCCGGCCGTCGGATGAGAACGTCTAATTACAAGTTGCGAAGGCTGGTCGAAACTCAATCTCGCGGTCTTGAAGAGCACCTACGATCGAAAACAACCATCAAATATTCATTGCAGAGAGAGTCTTCATTATATATAAGCAAGGACTTTACTTATCATTTCGTCCGTGCCCCTAAGCTCCTCAGACCCAGAGCCCGGTTATACTGAAATCTGATTGGCGCTGGGCTGCGGATACGGCTAGGTGGCGAATCGACTCGGAGCTCACATCCAGCATACCACACGCCGCGGCTTCCTGGGGCCGATCCATTTTGGACTTTGGGACTACTAAGCGGACGCATTTTTGTGGGTGTTTTTTTTTATCGTATACACGCGAGCGTTGTCCCGGCAGAAGGGTCGACCAGTGAGAGAGAAGAAAGGGCTATGATGTTTTGATACCTATCGTCCGTTTAGGGATTCTCTATTTCCCGAAATTTTCTGGCCCAGAGAGGGGTTGCTCCTTTTGTTTGTTCGTCAAAGTCCAATTTTGACCCTCCGGGGCCCAGACGATTTCACGATGAGTGGACAGTTTCCTTTTCGCCCTCTGCGCCACGACCATAGCTCGGACCATCCCGACAGCGAGTTTGGGGCTCTCGCGTACGACTGGTCTGTCCCTGATCACACACCTTCGCTTCAATTTGGGTACCAAGATAGTCCTGATCCCGTTCTCGGTGCCGGCTCTGCCTCGGGGCCCGGTAACCCGCCCGAAGAACAATCTAACAATGCTAAAGTGCCCATCCCCCGATCCACTAATTCAAATATTTGGACTAGTGCCGGGCGTACCACTCGGGCTTGTGAGAATTGCCGAGATCAGAAAGCAAAATGTAGCGGTCATCGTCCTGCCTGCACGAGGTGTAAGGATGCCGGGCTCCAATGTATCTATAGTTATCGGAAACGAGAGAAAATTCTCAAGTATGTGGATACTTTCCCACGGGCTCGGTGACTTGGGAGCAACTAACACGAACTTCACAGGCAAGTGGAAGATCTAACTACACAGGCTCAGGCTTATGAAGCAGTGTTACGCGAAATCTACCCGAAACTCGACGCCTTGTCAGTCCAATACGTTGATCGGATGCTTGGTGGTCAATTAGTCAGGGTGAGTCCGCCCAAGATCCGCTAGCCCCTAACAACTGGACGCTCCTAGCTCTGTGATTGTCCATCATGCGCGTGCTAACTCAATGCCCTCTATTCTCCCCAGATCTATCCGCCGACAACAAGAACCCAGAATGTTGACCCTGGGCCCGCTCATCCTTTGGCAGCTATGGATCATACTGAGGAGGATTTCAACCGAGATGAAAAGGTCCAAGCATTGGGATTCGTGGGTGAGCATGCTGAGATTACATGGCTATACAGACTCAAACGCGAACTTGATCAAGAAAGCTTAACACCTACCGGAGAAATCCTCGATCGACCTTCGATTTCGTCGCTCAACTACTTCCCAGGGGACTTGGAAATACTCAGTCTTGAAGAGGTGGATTTGCTAGGGCGCCCTCCCCAGGCCATAGCTGACCAACTGGTCGAAGCCTACTTCAAAACAGTTCATCCTGCTTTCCCTATCATCGGCAAGGGTGTTTTCCTGGGTCAATACCGTACCTTCTGCTCAAACCCAACCTTGCGGCCCGGGAAGCGGTGGCTGGCTGTTTTGAACTTGGTCTTCGCTATTGCGGCAAAGCACTTTCATCTGCTCAATGGCTCGTCTCTGGGGCAGGTTGATGACCCCGTGATTTTCTTCACAAGAGCGTGGCGGTTGAGTCTAGGTAACGCCGCGCTTTTTGATCACCCCAATCTTCAACAGGCCCAAGTGGAAGGTCTGGCGGCTTTCTACCTCCTTGCTACGGGTCAGGTCAATAGGCAGGTCTTGTTTCTTATCATACACTCTAACTCCATTGGATCACTTGACTCATATCCTATCTTTCACCCACAGGTCCTGGCGAATCATCGGCATCGCCGTCCGTTCCGCCGTGGCCATGGGCCTCAACCTTCGGAGTCAGAGTGATGACATCGCGCACGTTTCGAGAGAGACACGGTATCGAGTTTGGTGGGCCTTGTTTGTTCTTGATATTATCTCATCGGTGATGACTGGACGCCCTCCTTGTGCCGGCGAGACGTTCTGTACCACGCCTCTACCCGTCCCCTATGAAGACGAAGATTTCGAGGATGAGACTGTCCAGCAGGTCATTGCGGATCATGGACTTCGAAATAACTTATTACGGTCTCTGCTTTCCTATGACAGCTTTCCTGGTCTGAACGAGGCTACACTGGATCACCGCCCACCAACAGTTTCAGGATCCGGGGCAGGGAATCAGGAAGGAGCCTCACAAAGAGTCAAGATTGAGACCTTGACACCCAACATGTCGTTCTATTTTCTATACTCAGTCGATCTGTCATTCCTCATGAGACGAGCCATGGAAGCCCTATACGCACCTGGGGCCACACGACGGTCTTGGAAAGAAATGGAAAACATAATCTCGGCATTCAATGATCTGGCGGACCAATGGTTCTCTCGGCTTCCTGCGCAATTCAACTTCACTCGATTCTCTACAAACAATCCCTTAGCTCTTCAAAGGGCCCGGCTGGGCTTCCAATTCTTCACCACCAAGCTTGTCATCACTCAGCCTTGTCTCCGCCATCTAGCCTATAACCCGCCTGGTGACACAGTTCCTGGGCCCCCGTGTGTAGCCATGGCTACAATATGTGTTCAAATGGCGAAAGAAATACTCTCAATATTTCCTGAAACACCTGACCCATCTTTCATCTACCTGATCTGTCCGTGGTGGTGTGTCCTGCACTATGTTGTACAGTCACTCACGGTCCTTTTCGTTGAGCTGTTCATTCGATCTCAGACGGGAACCATTGAGGCGATTGGTCTTGCCGAGGACATCCGGAAAGGCATGCGTTTGTTGCGCCAAATGGCAGCCCGCGATGCCTCTTCTAAGCAGGCTTTCTCTGTCTTTAGAGATATTATCGTCAGTCATGGCTCCAAATTTGCTCTAAATATTGATTGATTTGGGCTGTGGATAGAACCCGACCTGAAAAATCTGGTTTGTCGGAAACGGCTTACCGACCACTGCTGCTCTTCATTGCATGTCACACACATCTAGAGCTTGCAGACATTATTCTTTTCGCATCTTTCCGCCCTGATTGATGTCCGATGTCCGATGTTGCGGTGAATATGTTTCAAAAATGATATAATCTTATATCTTCTCTGCGTCCCCCGCAAGATCTTATGTCAAAGCCCATGGCATGTTGAGACCGTTGCTTTAAGTGCCCTAAACACACGCCAGGGCGCTTGATCGCATCAGTGGTCTGTTGAGGACCAACAAGTGTTCTTCTCATAGGCTCGCACTCCGGAAGCTAATTTACTTGTGCTAATGATATTCAACGAAAAGAACACGAACCACAGATCTCATTCTCTTCTATAATACCTTATTATTCTACCAATATTGCTGATAACGGCATACGCACGCTCGACCCGCCGCCGGGCGTGGTTCTAAAGTTGGCCGGACCGGCATGCTGGCTCGGAACAGAAATATATGGGTTCATGGTCGAGGCTCGTTCTAGAGGACGGGCATCGTACGAATCAACTCGAGGGTTGGTTTTCTGCCATCCTAACCAGAGTATTACTCTATATTGCGTAAAATAGCTACATTCCATATTATTGGATACTTCTAATAGTATATTCTGGGTATGTTCTGGGTAGCTAGTCAGTAGATGATGTAATCGACCTTTCATCTCAGAGTCGAGTGCGGCAACGGTGGTAGCGTTTGTGATCCAAACCAAAAGTTCCCGTCGAATCACATTCGGATCTTTTTTTTTTGGCCCGTGTCTATCTCCTCGCAGCTCTCTAAAGCTCATTAAACGTATACAAATGCTCAGTTTCGTTCAAAAACGTATCAACAGGATGTAAAAGCCCTAGATCGATATCAGACTGTGCTAAAAAGTCCTGCATCGTGGGCTCCAAAAATGCCATCTCCGTCGTATACCCGTTGACTGGATCCCGAATAGGCCAGGTATAAGCCTCCGCGCCCGGCAGCATCTCGCTATCCGGCGCAAGCACTGGTGCCGAGGGAGCACCTGGTGAAATATTCTTTATAGCTGCCGATGAGGGCTCAACTGTTGAAGATATTCCCATTCCAGCGATAGCTGGAAGTGGTCCTGTTGCAGTCGGCTCGGCACCGGCATCCAGGGCTAGGTTTGTGGTTGGTAAATCTGTAGCGGCGTCGCTACGTCGGGGCCGCAGGCTACCTGTCCCTCGATATGGGCGAAGACAAGCATTTACCTGTGCCAGGGAGTGGTAGAACTCTGCGGCAGCAAGATTGCCGTTCTCGGTCATAGAGCGCAAAAGGTCTAGTGCGGAGTCGAAGCCACTCATGTCGCTGGGGCTTCCGATGGGGACAAAGCTGGACATTGCGAGGATTAAAGCTGATGAGAAGAGGTAGTGGGCGTGGAAATAGCCGAATGTTGGCATTGTGCCGTTGATCCAGCGCGTGAGGATCATGGAGTGCGAATGGCGTGCAGCGTGGATGCAGGCTTCACTTAGGGTAAGGACGGGCTGAGAGACTGAGTCGCGTCCTGTGACAGGAGGGGATTGAGCTTCATTTTTACGTAATGTGAAGAGAAGGTGTAGGAGCGTTGGTCGTGTTGTTAGAATAACGCATTGGTTGAAGGCCATGTGCAGCGAGACAACGGGCTTTTTACTCGACTCGAGGTCTTCCATGTTGAGTTTGAGGCTCTCTGGTAAAGTCTCGAGCCAATTTTTGAGAGCTTTCAGGAGCTTTTGCACACGTTGCAGGAATGTCTCTTGGTACTTGCGTCTGCTGTAGAGCTTTGTAATAGTCTCGCCCACTATCCCAGCTAGCTTGACGTTTGCCGTCATGTAATCTGCGTCGGATAGCTCTTCTTCATGTCGCCAGACTGGGATCACCGTGCTGGGCAAATCGACATGGATATCTTCGTCTGAAATTTGCATTGGAAGACCCATCTTTGACCCCCACATCCGATCAAAGATGTAAATGGTCCACCAGATCTGAATACGATGCTGGCGCTTTATAGGGTCAATAAGTTGAGACTCCGGGATGCTGTGATTTAGCCCAATGGTCAAACCCATTCGCATGGCATTACTGATAAGCATGTATGCCGATAGCCGACGGTTCAAATAGTAAGAAAACAGAGACTGTGGCATATTAGTATGTTGAACGACGTCCCAGTCGCGCGGAGGTAGATAGGATTCACGAACAAGTAAGAGCAAAGTCTCAATATGAGTAATGCTCGCTCTTTCTGGAGCAATCTGCATGAGACTCATCGCCTCGGCAAAGTAAGCAGTTCCAGGCACACGCGCAACTGAGGTTGGCTCAGATCGGATTGAATAAGCTTGACCAAATGCAAAAAGGGCAAAGAACCTGCACTTGTTCGTTGTAGATTCAAAGTCACCTGTCTTGTAGACTTCTTCAAGCTTATCCAGTGTAGACTTGCGCATCATTAGATGGTAGAGGTATCCGATTTGATGAATCGCAATCTTGACCAAGAGTCTGGCATGATGCAGACTTGGCCATTGAACGTCGGCTTCGTTCACAATCGCAGCAAGGGCCTCTTCACGTTCCCATTGTGTGCGTGGGATATGCGCTAACGCAGTATCTCCTGTAAGAAAACGACGAAATCGTGTCGCAAAGGCTGAACAAGCTGCTTCGCCAATGTATAATGGTGGGGACGACGGGTCATGCCGATGGAACCAGGCCCGATCGCCAATTATGGGATTCTGGATGCTCGTCGCATCTGAAACATCCGTTCCCGGCCGAGGAAGCTCTCTAGAAGATTGTTTTAGGGTTAGTGCACTCTAATAGGAAGGAAAGAGGAACTTACTGTTCGGCGTGCGGAGGGCCTGAAGCCTCGGCCACATCCGCCGAGGTCACCGACTGCCCCTTCAGTCGCCGATTTTCCGCTAGAATCTGATCGAGGTAACTGGTCAAGGTAAAAACATTAGCTGAGATTTCTCTTAAGCTTATATTGCAGGCGTCGATCTTGCTGCTCTTTCCCGGCATATGGCTCTCCGATGGCACATACTTTTCGCTGACTTTCACCTGGCGATCGCGAGAGGCATATGCACACTCGTCGGCACAGCCTACAGCAAGGCATTTGGCACACGGCTGATCTCCGGAGCACTTGATCTTGTGAGCATGGCATCGCTGACAACTGCAATCGAATTTGATCAGCATAATGATGGCTCATCCTGGGCCCAGACTATACGCACGCCACAAACTTCCGCCTTTGACGGCGACTATCATCGTCTTCCTCAACAGAGAGCGATTGGCGCTTGACACCTTTTTCGCGCGTCATATTCAAGCGCCCATTCCCAGTAGTCGGTCTGGTCCCTGCAAGAGTCGAGTGGGCTTGACGTAGTCGGCGATGTCAAAGTTTGCCGAGGTTCCAATCTGCCCGGCGTTGCACCTTCTGTTGGCCAATCAGAGTTTGATTATTCGCAGTGGAGACAAGCGCTCCATATTAGGAAACATTTTCTACCTTGGATTATAACATCAAGTCAACTCTGTACACTTTTGTGTCCTGTTTATGAATATAAGGGGTAATTTCTTGGATTTAGCTATTTTGCCCATATGCGAGGCTAGTCTTTACTGCTAGATTATCCGCGCTTGCTGGATGTAATTCCGGCCGCGAAGAGCACACAGGATGAAGAATACAAAGCCTGAATGGCAATAAGAAGAAAGCAATCAATCCTACTCAATTCCTACTCATCTAGAAAATAGAGCATATTCAAATATGTGGGGTATTGAATGGTATGTCTGAAACCTGAACGGAGTCCACAGGAAATGAGCGCAGAGACAATACTTGGCGAGCGTTGACGTCGCCTATCTTGATCAATGAGGATTTGGTTTTGATTCCTTTATCGCAATCCTAGTCAGCCAACGAGTCCGATATTTTGCGTCAAAAGCCACGAGTGGTGCAAGCCGATAACGCGGCAAACTCCGTCGCATCTAGAACTCAGCCGACAGTCGCAAGACCTTTTTACCCTTTGTATACGACAATGGCTTCAGGATAGCGGGGTCATCTCTAGCGCTCGGGGATTTTTCTTTTTGAATTTGTCAAAAGGCATCGATATGTTGCGATCTTTGGCCGCTCATGGTGAGTGCTGTCGTCGGGTAAAGAGTATTTCGATTGCCTCATCACCATCCGCAGGCACGACATGTGGCTACCGTAGCTCACCATCGACCGGGGTTTTGTGATCATCACCAAAGACACCAGATTAAGGCTCTCTGTTAAAGGCCGGGAAACGCATATCTGATTAATTGCCCTCGCTTCTATATTACTTTCGTGAGCCTTTCCTACCTGCCGAGGACGCTCGAACATGGCGATTGACGAAAAACACAATGCGCAGGTCGCTACAGATCCTAAAGAATCTCAGGGGACATTGGCCTCAGATGGCTCCGACCGAGAATGGCAACAGAGTAAGACTCAGGCTGTGGAGGGAACATTCGAGGTCTCTGAAGGCCATCATTTCTACCGACCGATTGACGGCTATGAGGGACTTCACCGATGGGACCCGGAATTCACATGGACAGAGAAGGAAGAGAAGCGCATTGTCAGAATGGTATGGCTCCCTTGAATCCAAATGGATGCTTGCCAGTTACCAACGGGACGATAACAAGGCTGACAATAATTCATAGATCGACCTTCGCGTGTGCACATTCGCATGTGTGACGTTCTTCGCCTTACAAATCGACAGAGGAAATATCTCTCAAGCTCTTTCGAGCACTCTTCTGGAAGATCTCGGCATGAACACAAATGACTATAATCTGGGTCAGACAATCTTCTTTGTGGTCTTTTTGTTGGCTGAGATGCCCTCTCAGCTAATCTCGAAGCGCATTGGTCCCGATCGTTGGATTCCTATACAAATGGTTCTATGGAGCATTCTAGCAGCATGCCAGGCTTTCATGAGCGGCAAAGGCTCTTTCTTGGCCTGTCGCGCATTGTTAGGATTGCTAGAAGGAGGATTGTAAGTAGTAGCTCTCAGTGCGATAAGACTTCAAAACTAACCTCCGAGACTAGCATTCCTGACACTGTTTTATTCCTCTCATTCTTCTACAAATCAAATGAGCTGCCAAACAGATTGACCTGTTTCTGGGTCTCCTATACAGTCGCTGGTATTATCGGATCATTCCTTGCATTTGGGTTTCTCCATATCAAGGATTCCAATGGTGGTGGATCATGGCGCTATCTTTTCGCCTACGAAGGTCTTATTACTGGCGTGATCGGAATAGTCGCATTCTTCTGGATGCCTGCATCTCCAGTCCAAACGAAAGGTGGCTTCCGTGGTAAGGACGGGTGGTTCACCGAGCACGAGGAGAAGATCATTGTCAACCGCGTTCTTCGCGATGATCCCAGCAAGGGTTCTATGCATAACCGACAGCCCGTCACCCCGAAACGCCTTTGGGAGTCTTTGAAGGATTACCACATGTGGCCGATCTTCATTATCGGACTTGTTTGGCAGTTCCCCACTTCAACTACTACGAGTTATCTCACACTACAGCTGAAAAGCATTGGCTTTTCTACATTCCAGACCAATCTCCTTGTGATTCCTTCGGCTGTCGTCGCTATCATTACAATGATTGTTACGACACAGCTTGCTGAGCGAACTAATCAACGTCTTCTCCTGGGAGCATGTTGCGAGATTTGGTATCTAGCCCTAGTTATTGCGCTTGAGGTTTTACCTGAGAAAGCTATGCCCTGGCCGCGATGGGTCATTCTCACACTTCTTGTTGGAGGTCCAAGTATTCATCCTGTTTTAGTTGCTTTGACGTCTCGCAACGCGGGATCGGTACGAACGAGAACAGTTGCTTCTGCCCTGTACAACATGTCTGTACAGCTCAGTAGTATAGCGAGTTCAAACGTGAGTTTCTTCAAGCTGAGGCAGCTGCGATGCCTGTGCTAATACAAATCAACAGGTATATGTCGAAAAAGACAAGCCTTATTACAAACACGGAAACAAGATTCTGATCGCTATGGCTGTGACGAGCTTCGTGCTTTTTATTGCTTCGAAGGGCTGGTATGAATGGTGGAACAGGTTTGTCATTCATGATATGACGATTTTCACGCCTTTGTTTGCTAATAGATTAGCAGACGTTATGCTGAAAAGTGGGCAGCAATGTCAAGCGAGCAACGAGAGATCTATCTTCGCGAAAATCCAGAGATGACGAACAAGAGGTATGATAATATTAAATCCAATTTTATATCGACGGAAACCTGACTACTATCTCAGACTGGATTTCCGGTTTGCCTCTTGATCAGCATTCCTTTGCCCCGCCGAGTTGAATGGTCAATCCTAAGGACCTCAGTTGTTCAGGAGTATCTAAATTTATAGATAGACTTTGATCTAGAGACTATTACATACAGTAGAAAGCTTGCCAGATAATCTCAGTATATACCACTCCACTGCATTTGGCAGATCTAATTAAATTCCAAATTCCGCGCCCAGTTGTCATCAAGTATCGCCTGTGGAAGTTGATCTGATTGCAAGTCAGATGGGTACTGTCATAATAGTCAAGCTGTCAGATTGCGCCAGAAAGATAGACAATAGTTGGGTCGATCACTCCCCATGCTGCATTACAATATGGCTTCCAGGTTGCCACGCGGATGTCCCTTCACAAGGAATATAGATATATGAAACTTGAAGGGTGAACCGTGGTTTTGAACATATGACTGCTAGATTTAGATAGGATCTCCTTGAATTTACGATAAGACAGGCCTATCATGGCCCATGCGATTTATCAAAATCATCTGACTGGCCGCCCCAAAATCGACCATCATGTTGCAATATGTCGTCAGTGAGGGGGTTCGGTTCTCAGGCCGACTTTTCGGCTCCGTATACATCTGTAGGCTTTTAGATACTATTCTACCCGGAGTTCATTAACAATTGCGCAATAAGGGGCATGAAATACAAGTGTTCATGGTGTATAGCTCCTTTGATCACGAATTATCACGGCCCGATGTACTCTTACAAATCAATATCTGGCGAGGCATATAAATGCTGTAATCCAGTATGGCCAAATTCATACAGCTTAGACTACGAATCAATACTCTCTCTATACTTCAAATATTAAGAATTTTGACAATATTCAAGACAATGGCACCTTCAGTCGACGTCGTCACATCTAACCCAGCTCCTGTGGCTGGTGAGAAGACCACTACAAGTTTGAAGTCTTCCCAGAAATCCATCATTAAAGAGCCTTTGAAGTACTCTGGGTCTCTTGATGGCTATAAGAACTTTGATGTCACTCCCATAATTGGTCGAGAGTTCCCAGATGTCCAGTTGACGGATATCTTAAACGATGATGCCAAGCTCCGAGACCTTGCTATCACTGGTAAGCTTCCCTTCCAATTAAACCGCTAAAATAGTTGCCTGACTGTGTTAGTCTCTCGCCGTGGCGTTGTCTTCTTCCGCAACCAGTCCATCAACTCTGATGAGCAGAAGATTTTAGGACAAAAGCTCGGTGAATTGACAGGCAAGCCTGCAACATCAAAGGTAAGTTACCAAAACGCCAGTCGATCTTATGTTCATCTCTAACACACGAGACTAGTTGCATCGCCATGCCGTGAACAACAGCAAGCGAAACCTCGCTGTCAATAATGGAAAGTTGGATGACGAGATTTCCGTTATTTCATCCGATGTAAGTTTCTCATTTGAAAATTCTTTCAAAAACATCTTTCTAACCATCGCCCTTAAGGTCAACCGGAAATACTATGGATCCCGATTTTCAAACGCCTCCCGTCATCTCGCTAGTGAGGGCTGGCATGCCGAGTCAGTGTCACCATTAATCCACATTAATCTACGTAAACTGACTTCTTCTCAGTATTACTTTTGAGAACGTGCCATCTGATTATGCCATTCTTAAAATCACCGATTCTCCTGAGCAGCAGACTGGCGGTGACACCCTTTGGGCTTCCGGCTACGAAGTCTATGACAGATTGTCCCCGCCAATCCAAGCACTGGCAGACACCTTGACCGCTGTTCATCACCAGGTATGCTATGAAACTCAAATAATCCAACTATTGGACTAATTAAAGCGAAGCCTTCATTCGTGAATATCTCAAAGGAACACGGAATCGAATTGATCGAGGGCGATCGTGGAGCTCCCGAGAACACCGGCTATGATTTCAAGGCTAGCCAGTAAGTCACACACATGGGTATGAGCTTTCAATATCTAACAGAAATAAGCCCTCTTGTCCGCACAAACCCTGTGACTGGCTGGAAGAGTCTCTTCGGCGCTGCTCACCAAGTCGAGAACGG
The DNA here is from genome assembly GCA_026745395.1 of Tympanopsis confertula. Classification (NCBI taxonomy): domain Eukaryota; kingdom Fungi; phylum Ascomycota; class Sordariomycetes; order Coronophorales; family Scortechiniaceae; genus Tympanopsis; species Tympanopsis confertula. The sequence continues at coordinate 51,117 of JAOYNU010011111.1, forward strand.
ATGGATAGAGGGTGTGACCAAGCGCGAAAGCGAGATCCTGAAGCAATACTGTGAGTCACTCAGACATCTTTAGTTCCCGAAGACAGAAGATAAAAGATCGACTAATACCTTGATAGTCCAACAGCTAATCGCTGAGAATCACGATCTGCAAGTTCGGTTTAAGTGGAACACTAACGATCTTGCTATTTGGGACAAGTATGTATCTCCCTTCATCAAGATAGGCATAAACTAACAATGCATCTGAAGTCGCTCTGTTTTCCACACTGCTACCAAGTGAGTCAAGCGTCTCTTAACATCTTTTGCAATTGACTAACGAGATGGATTTAGCGACTACGATGGCAAGCGACAGGGTAATCGGGTCGTCTCGCTGGGTGAGAGGCCATACTATGACCCCGAGTCTAAGTCCCGCCGCGATGCCCTATCAGAAGAAGCTCAATCTGAGGCCTTGGCCTAAATTAAAGATGAATAATCGTTATGCAGAAATTGTGAAGCTTCAAGATTTATTTATTATCAACGTCTTCGTAACGTAAAATTATGTCCAATCTATAACTTGAACCCATTCTCTAATGTGCAGAGTTCCAAATTTTTCAATCCCGCAATCTATATGCATCTTCCATATCCATGCAGTTCTTCCAGTCATGTCACTTCTATGTTGGTCGTAGATCATTATTTTTTACCATCGAGGTTGAACTTCCGCTCCACCCATCGCTGCATATCGATTCCCCATCTCGTAATAACAAAAACATTAATACCGCTAAGAATAGCAAGCGCAGCGCCTAAAAAGAAGATAAGTCAGTGCAAGTCCTGAAGATACCAGAGAAGAAGAACTCACAAATGGTAAAGGTCCAGCCAACACCAATCACGCCGAGCAGCGGCTCCACGGCAGCAGTTGCACCAGCCGCAAAAAGAAGCTGGATAGCGTACTTCCCCCCAATAACTTCGGAGCGAATATGAGGCATCACTTCAGCAGAGTATGTATTCAGGCCGTTGAACGAGCCTAACAAGCCCAGACCAGCGAAGAAAGCCGCGATGATGGGCACTGGCATCCCGCCAACTTCTTCCTGTAGAGTCCAGGCGTAGATGAGGGTTCCACCGGGTAGGACGAGAAAAAGTGTGATGAGACCGCTGTTTAGACGGTCTTGGGGGAGACGGACTCCGTTTCGTTTACGGATCCATTTGACGACGGCTCGGTCGGAGAGTTTTCCTCCCATGACGCTTCCTATTAGGAATCCGATTCCGGGAGATAGGTAGAAGAGGCCGCTAACTAGAGGTGTAGTGAGGTTGAAGCGGGGGTTGAATACCGGGCGGGCAGATGTGAGGATTGCGTATTGGAAGGTTGATAGGAAGCCGCAGGATAGGTGCTGAAGGTCGTTAGTATTGCGAAAATAGAGATAGGCAGTGCGACTTACGCAGAGGAAGACATTTGGGTAGATCAGAGGGCGGATGATGCGGAGAGGATTGAACATGCTCAACACATGCACCACTGTTCGGGGCTCTTGTTCTGTCTTCTTTTGCTCGAGGCTTGGGATGAAAAGGAGGGACAGGATGAGCCCAAAACCTGACATGCCCAATTGGAGCCAGTAGATTATTCTCCATCGGGTGAAAGTCACGATGATACCACCGATGCAGGGTCCTAAGATCTGTTAGCTTCTTCTCTAACGAGCTTGATGAGAGATCGTACCAATTGCCGGACCGGCCACAGATCCAACCATCATGAAACCTACTGCTGTTCCTCGAACCACCTATTCGAATTAGTTGCCTGCTAACAAAAATGAGATGATCCAAGTGAAGACAAACCGGCTCGAAGATATCAGCAATGATAGTCTGTCCCGCTACCATGAAGAAAGTCCCAGTGAAACCACTCAAGACTCGCATCGCGATAAACATCTTCAAATCAATAGCCAGCGCCGTCCCCAACGAACAACCACATAGCATAATGATAGCACCATTGTAAGCAATCTTCCGTCCGAAAAGATTGGCAATAGGACCCCAGATAAAAGAGGAGAAGCCCATAGCAATGAGCACACCCGAATTAATCACATTAAGATGCTCACTACTCGTATTGAACTCCTCCCCGATCTCCGGAATCGCAGGAAGCAAAGAAGTACTGGAAAACGTCACCGCAAGCGTCATCCAGCTAACCACAAACAAAATCAATGACTTCCGCCATAACGGAAGCGCAAAACCAGGCGGAGTAGCTGGCTTGGTGCTTGGAATCTCAGCATCTGAGTCGTGCGGGGTAGAAAGCTGCGATAAAGGTCTCTGAGACTCGAGATCCTTCGAGTTAGCCTTGGGCTCCATTGCGAATTAAAGCAGATTGAAATGAGATTATGACTCTATGCGCAATATCATGTCTTCGCCCATATAAAGTTCTATGATTTCCAAGGTTACAGATAACGGACGCATCCTTTTATTGTATCGAGGTCCTCGGCCAAGGGTGTCTCTCGCCGAACCTTGCTAGTATGGATTTTTCCACATGTGGAGTCGTCGCAAGCATGACCGGGATCCGCCGACTTTACCGATCAACGCCCAGTCACCAACTGCCTATGAGGTGTCTTGGGCTCTGGAATACGTGGGCCCTGCAGCCAAGACGCATGCAGTGCAGTGTGCCACTGCATATTCCAAGCTCTGAGTAAGAGTTTTATGGGGCAAAGGCCGCTCGAGAATAACGCCTCTGGATAAATATCCGGGGGTTAGTTCGGCGTTCGGTTGACTTCCCGTTTCCCTGATAAGCTTGGTAGCCAAGACTGAACGGGCCTCGTGGCCCATGCGTGATATATAAGTAGTTCAAGTTCTTCAGCTTATCTTAAGCAGTCTCGAGTCCATTTAGAGCTTTTCTTATCGGACATTTTGGGGCATAGAGCACGAGACCAGTTCAAGGCTGAGAGCTGCTTGGTTGCAGCACGGGTCGCGCAGGCAATAGCTGGTACGGCATTTGAAACTGCCCCACCTGAAGGATTCATATACTGAATCTCGTTTCGTAGTATCCAGTAGACATCCAAGTAGACACAAGTAGAGATCCTCAAAGCATTTAGAGGATATCTAGAGATTTAGACCGAGGCCAACTCGTGCAAACTTTCAGGCCCACCGCCCGCAATGACGCGTCAGATCGGCGGGCAGAACAAAAGGATCGGGTGTTTGTGTGGAAAATTAAGCTCTCGACGTGGGAGATCGTGCTGCTGCATATTCCGGGTCCTGCATTGAGTGCGATACATTGAGGGGATCGCGAGCTGACAGATAATGGCGGCGGAGAAACTCAATGATGTTGAAGCGTCCTCTCGCTCAGCCGCTCCAAACAAGGGAGCTGCGGCGCATGATGAAGTCGTGTTGATCCCTAAGCCTAGCGATCTTGCTCGAGATCCTTTGGTATGTTTAGAGTCTAGAACCAGATATTGGAAACCCCGAAACGAGACTAATAATACTGATCTGACAGAATTGGAGCTCGAGGCGCAAATATGCCATCACGGCGGTACTTTGTTTGGCCTCCTTTGCCGGGGCAGTTGCGCCTCTATCAGGGCAGCTCAATCTTGCGGATCAAGAGAAGCTCTACCATAAAACCAAGACGCAAGAATCATATCCGGTATTTCTACAGCTATCCTTCACTTCATCCACATGGATACAATCTAACCTCCCCAGAACTCCGCCGCTCTAGCAGGCATGGCCGCCGGCCCATTCTTCTTCGCACCAGTATCGCACATCTTCGGCCGCAGCGCCGTAATATTCTGGTGTATACTCTGTACCCTAATCTGCCAAGTCTGGGGAGCAGTGATGACCCATTCAAACGACTACATCCCATTCATCATCTCGCGACTATTCGCAGGCTTCTTCGGCGCAGTGCCTACAGTTCTCGGTCCAAGGATTCTAACAGATCTATTCTTTCTGCATCAGCGAGGGCGTACATTCACAGTTCTCCATATGTCATTCCTATTCGGGACGATTGCAGGCCCTACGTTTTCGGGATTTATCTCGGCCAATGCCTTCTTTCCTGTTGAGTTTTGGTGGACTGTTGGTTTACTGGGGTTTACGCTTATATGCTGTTTTATCTTTCTTGAAGAAACGGGGTTCGATCGGGAAGATATCTCTAAGAATCCGGATATCCCGAAGAATATCCTTGCAAATCGACTTGCAACATTCTTCTTTGGTACTCGCGTCGTTCAGCGGAGTACATGGCGCCAAACCGTACGTTTCTCTCAAATCTCTTAAACAATCCCGTACTAACCAAATCTAGGCCAAAATCGCCCTAACACCATTCTTAATCGGCATCTGCCCGGTAACAATAATAATGGGCATCTTCACCCTAATCTCCTTCGGCTTCTACGTCGGCGTCAACGCCCTAACACCCGTCTGGCTGCAAAAGCCCATCTCAGAAGGCGGCTACGGCTTCACCCTAAAGCAGAACGCAGCATTCACATTCTGCCATTGGGCGGGTATTATCGTCGTGCAAGTCTACAGCCACTTCCTAAACGACTCGCTTCCTCTATATCTAGCGCGGAAATTCAACCATGGTTCCTGGAAGCCGGAGTATAGATTGCACGTCCTCTGGCTACCAAGTCTTATACTGAATCCGATCGGACTGGGTATCTTCGGTGCGGCGCTGCAGTACCAGCTTCATTATATGGTTCTTGCGCTTGGCGTTTTTATAGTCACGATCGGGGCGTTAGCATCTGTCCCTGTTACGGTGAATTATGTCGTTGAGTGCTTTACGAGATTCCCTGCTGAGGCGGGGATAGTCATTGGAGCTTATCGAATTGTTTATGGGTTGACGATTACTTTTTATATTAATCCGTGGGTTAAGGCAGTTGATGTTGGGTGGGTGTATGGGATGATGGCATTCTTTGCGGTGTTTTCGTTCTTCTTTGTTATGTTGCTTATGTGGAAGGGACATGCTATAAGGGGATTGCAGTTTGCGAGTCTGGCGTCGAGTGAGGAGGGAGAGAGGCTTTTGCGTGATTAGGAATTTAATTATGGGCAGCGGCATGCATGATGCACTGTTAGGGTATATAATATCACGAAGATCAAGCATCTTCAGGTGCTGTTCAGGTTGAGGCATGGATTGTCTTCGAATAAATGTAATATCATTGCATTGAGCAGAGCTTTGTTCAGACCGGCTGCTCCAAGCTAACCAATAGCGGATAAGATTACGAGAATTCGAGATACGAGATGTTTGAAATTGTTCAAAGTCTAATTGATTTTCAATCGATAGAATGAAGTTCTAGTCATAAGGCCAATGCCGAGATAAACACCAGCTTGCTATTCAGCTCCAGGAAGGATTATATTAACATGTAAAGCAATCACAAATACAAGAAGAGGCGCCGTTTTGTGCGGATTGTACACTGTGATACAATGGCACCCAATAATCGCAAATGGGGGATAGAAAAGAGAAATGCACACGCTCTGACGAGTCGCTTAGAGCATGATCATGAAGACACCAGTGGCAAGGGCAACCATGGCGTAAGCACCGGTCTGCCAAGCGCCAACCTGGACAGCCTGGGTAGAGAAGGTGGAGATGGCGGCACCGCTGGAAGAGGAGCCACCGGAGCCGGAGCCAGAGCCGGAGGTACCGGTGGCAGCGAGGGAGCCAGTGACAACACCGGTACCGGCGGTACCAGCAGCCTTCATCTGAGAGGAGCAAGAGCCAGTGGCGGTGGTGGCCTTCTTGGTCTCGGCGACACCGTTGAAGTCACAAGCAGAGGCCTTAGCACCGTGCTTGGAGTAGTAGACGTCCATGGCCCAGGCGAGACGCTGCTCGGCGGAGCAGCCGGAGTAGGCACCGTAGACACCCTTCTTGCCGTCAGCGGCAACACCGTCCATGACGCCGTCGGAGCCACCGAGGTAGCCGAAGGTGCTACCGATCTTCTTGGCAGAGAGACCGTCCTTGGGGACACAGGTCAAGCTGTCGTACATGCAAGAGCAGAGGCTAGCGTCAACAACGGGAGGGAGCTGAGTGGCGGCGTTCCAGTCCTTGCCGGTGGCAGGGCACTTGCGAGTGGGAGCCTCAGTGGGCTTGTAGTCCTTGGAGTTGACACCAGTGGCGGTGACACTCTTCATCTGGGAGGAAAGGTTCTCGAAGTCCTTGAGGGTAGAGACCTTGTCGCCGTCAGTGGAGACAAGACCGTACTTGTTGCCAGTCTCGAAGTACATGTAGACGATACCACCGGACCAGACGTCGTTCATCTGAGGACCGAAAAGGATGGGGACATCCTTGAATGGACGAGGACGAGGGCTGTTGCAACCGTACTCAGAGAAGAAAGCAGGGACGGGATAGTCAGCGTACTCCTCGGTACGGGCCTGGTAACCAGAGGACTTGAAAGTGGAGTCACCACAGAACTCGTAGATGTTGTAACCGAAGAAGTCAATGGAGTCGTCGGTGCTGTCACAGACCAGGTAGTTGGAGATATCCTCACGGACGGTAGCATCGTCGTCAGTGGCGTAACCAATGGCAATAGAGGAACGGTAGCCCTTCTGCTTGATGTAGGCCTTGGTGTCACGCACGGCGGCCTTGACGAATGGCATAGCGTTGGTGTTGGAGATGTTGTTGGAAACCTCGTTACCGGCGAAGAAACCGATGACGTTGGGGTACTTGGCAAAGGCATCAATGACGGCAGCGTAACGCTCGAAGATGTCGGCGTTCCAGGTAGGGTCGCTCTGCTCAATCGACTCTGTGGGAGAAGACAGATCGGAGATGACGTAGATACCAGCATCGGCCAGAGCGCTCATACACTCGTCGTGGTCCTTTGTGGGGTCGACAGCGTAGGTACGGATGACATTGGTACGGAGCTCGGTGAGGTAGGGGATATCACGCTTGCAAGAGTCGACATCGGCGATAGGGTCGGTGTAGCTGGTGCTGGAGTCACGCTTGTTGGGGATGGCACCGGCCGAGTTGTAGTCAGGCTGGTAAGCAACACCACGGATGAAGAACTCAGTTCCGTTGTTGGAGTAGAAGAACTTCTTGCCCTTGGTCTCAATAGCAGGGACATCGGCCGCGATGGCGGCTCCGGCCAAGGAAAGGCCGGCGAGGAGGGAGAACTTCATTGTGAGAGGTGAAGCAAATCAATTCGATCCTAAAAGAATGACAGGGCAGTAAAGCCTTCTGGGATGGAAACGGAAAGAAAAGGAAGAGAGAGAATGGGGGAGGAGAGAGTAGAAAAACAGGGGAACAGCTCGAAAATAGGGAGTCCAGAAGTGGGCTCGTCCCTGCGGATCCTGTGCCCCTGGCCAGCCGGGACTCCAGGGCTAGCGGGGTACCTGAATGACGCAGGGAGTCCCCATATTGGAGCAAGTCACTTTCTGTCCCGACGACGCATCATCAGGAGGGCTGTGTTGGCGGGCGCTCGCACATCACCAGCGTCTGGATCAATCAAATGCACTTCTCGCCACAGTGATGGTCCCTGAATGGTCCCTGAGGCCCGCCGTTCCACTTGTTTTGCTCTCCATGTCCAATCACCATCTGGTGCCTGGACCCCAAACCCCTGAGACATGAAAGAGACCCACTTTCCCATCCCGCTAGCCCAGCCCAGACCACATTTTGCACCAATCAACACAAAGAGCGAGAGTGCACAATTAATGAAAAGCGGGTCTGAACCCTGTGCTGCAAGCCCCGTGGAGCGCACTGGACCCTGAATGGTCAGGGTCCAAGGCCCTGACCCACTGGACCAAAAGGAAGACTCTCCAAACAGAGCTTTCATAAAAGCGAAACAAAGCAAAGCGCGTCCAACACTCGAGATTACAAGGATTACACACACACGGTTCATGTTACAATGCGCCCGGTCCTCTCCCGTCCTGCTCCAGCGCTAGTCCCTTGGTGGTCTCTAGCAAAAGCTTGTCTGCGGACGTCCCGAGCATGATGTCGAGAGGAATGCCCCAACCCGGGCACCATGTTTCTCGGAGCATTGCTCGGTGTCACTGGATCGAGATCCTGCTTCGGAGGAACCATCAGCGAATCAATAATACCCGCCAAGGCAATGACAGCATGAGGCATGCCAACTCCTTAAGACCAGGGGAACGACAGGTCGATCCAATGTTAGCGTAACACGATTTCCCGTTAGCCCCAGATATCATGCACCAAGATGGGTCAATGGTCTGTATTAATACGCTGTCACTGCAAACCGCATTCCAGAACCTTGTGCCTATCAACAAACTAGCATAGGCAGCACTTTTCTCTCCTCAGGTACTCGAGTGCACTCCATACTCACTGTATCTATTCTCTTGGCCGTAATAGCTTCACTCTACCGCTGCATTGTGCTCCTCAAATGCAGCCTCGTGTCACCTCCTCGTCACACTGCGATTCTCTACCAGTAAGTACGCGCTTATCTACAGTATGTACAGCGCCCATTCGTATGGGTAGGCGCCCGCGGGTCCCGCCACCCATCGTTCTAGCGTCCCCATCGAAGGCAACACCGCGATCAGCATCTTCCCCTATAGGATTAGAAAAGGGAGGCTAGCAATTCGGCATCCAGATGGCGTCATTTAGAATGGCCTGTCTCACGGAGTTTTTCAAAGAATCGGATCTCCTGAACGCAGACGCCTTGCCCCTTATTTGGGTGCCCCTGACTATCCTGTGGGGCCTGCACATCACCTACATCATAGTGGGAATCCCGCCCCTTTGTTTACCCTCTGTAGAACCCTTTTTCAGACGCGACGTTCAAAAGTACGAGTAATCTGAGATGTTAGGGGTATCAATTGTTGGTTAACGGCATGGCACACGTCATGTATCTCGGGGCTTGCTCCGTCTGGAGCACTGCGTTAGTAACCCTATCTCGAGTTTATCGATCTATGGCTATCTTCTCCGTAATATCTCCTGTTTATCTGTTCCATATCAGGACGCAATCTATAGCCCCGCTCGAGATATCATGGCCGATAGTTACTGTTTGCGGGGTGCATGATGGCGTTGTCTGTTTATGGCCACAGACGTACGCCAAGTATTCGACAAAGACGCTAAATTGACGACTTGACGATCGTCGAGGATGGCCAATCTATCAAAGAGCCTGTCGGACCCCGTAGCATAAAGGGGTCTGTCTGTCTGTCTGCTGAATATCAAGTGCCCCGGACTGGATGAAAGAGGTGTCTCTGAGCAAATGAGAACGCGGATCTTGAGCACATTCGCCAAGATCCTTTGACCTGGGCATCCACACTCCTCGAACTTTTGAAATTCGCTGCTCCGCACACTCGTTACTTGGTTGTTGATAGCTTGAACCTGCTCTCTATGCGTCAAGCCAACTCCCGGTGCTCATCATCCGACCGTAGTCGTCAAATGCAATCGCTTCTTCGAAAAGAGTCCAAACTTCGCATTGATTCTTCATATCCAAGGACTACCGAGAAACCGAACCAGAAGAAGTCATCGGTCGTAGAGGGAAGGAGCACCCGGATACTGGAGGGATATCATATTGGAAAAAACGGCACGGGGACCTTTAGTAAAAGATCTTCGGCACATGTCAACCAAGTCCTTAGTTTAGGACAACTTCTTATTGTAATCCCCAAGTTCCCGCTGTCAATCGTACTATTACAATAAGAGATATCGTTTGACAGCTTGATCCTGGCAATGATTACATCGCGCGTTCCTCTAAACAGCACCTCGTGAGTCTTGACGCTACAAGAGCCAGGCTCTATCGCTCCCGGAGAGCATTGAGAGGGGCGGAAGTGGTGATTAATATCCCCACTTCGTTGTCTATTCCCAGCACTCCAAGAACCGTATCCCTCTTATCCCCTCCATCATTATTCGTAATGGAGGAGAATATGATATCCAGCGGGTCTGCATATAATGCACTGTATGATACGGAATGTTCAAAATTTTGCTGATGTTTGACATGGTGTATCCGTGCTGTCCAAACGCTCGAATCAATGTGAGGTAATCACTTGAACTTTGGACAAATGGGCGGTTAGAAGAAGCTTCGTAGTACGAAATCTTCTCATTTTCGCACATTTCCCGTATATTCCAAAATGGACGATCAGATCTTCCTTCAACTGACCATTCGTCCAATTGTCAAGTGATCACCGACGGACAACGCACATGGATTCGAGCGTTTCGAGAGAACACAGCTACACCCTGTCGGGCATCAGCAAAATTTTGAGCATTCCGTGCCACACAGTACATTATATGTAGACTTGCTGGACAGCAGGCCGGAGTGCTAGCCCAACAGACAATAGGAGCAATTGAGTCTCAATTATGGGGAATACGCGATATTTAAGCAGAATCTAACATATTTGCTACCTGCTCTAGATCACCCGCACACTCACTTACATTGTGCTCTCAACCGGAGCGCTCTCGCTTAAATCGTGATCTGGGCTGGAGATATCGCGACTCGACGTCTATCGTGATCTTGACGGGTTTATCTCATTGCAGGACGCGTAGTAGAGTGTCTTACATGAGATTTGTAGATTCTGTAGCCATCTGTACGGACCTACACCACCCCGAGCAGGCCAAGAATTGCAATGTATAGCGACCGGAAGAACCACTTTACCACTTACAACTTCAAAAGTCCTTGTAAAATTTGAAGGCCGATGCACCACATCAGGAACTAGTGAAAACCATGATGTGCTCTAGGGCTTCTCGATAACTTGTTCAAGGTGGCTTCCAAGATTGATTTGCATCCATTGGACTCGTTATCAGGGTCGAGCCTCGCACATTGTAAGGGCGGCGCCTAGGTGATTGGGTTTCAAAGGTTGCTTGGAGTCGATAGAAGGGCGACGGGTCGTGATACCCTGAGTGGACTCCTTGGGTAAGAGATCAAACTCGGGAACAGTCCCAAAGAACCGGGTAGGCATTGTAGGTTTGTGTAAATTGTATGGATATGGAAGTACAAGACAGGGATCAAGAAGGGTAAGTTCTATTGGGGACAAAAGAGGGGAGTATACGGGAGGAGGGATCAAACTCGGGAACAATCCCAAAGAACTGGGGAGGTATCGCAGGCTCGGGCAAAGAATATCAAAACTGGAGACAATACTCTAGATTCTAGATCTGTATTTCCAATGAAGGAGCTTCGAAGAGAACAGACTCTGGCTTTCAATGCAAAACTCCAGGCTCATTGAGATATCATTGCAAGAAGAAAAGCGAAGCCATCGCGACATATAAAAAACCCAAGGAAATGATTTACATTAATTGATCAGATAAACCTTGGAACAGAGTCTTGCTAATAGAATTGACTTGAAATGTACGTTCTTGATCTCGGACATTCTTACTGCAGGACAGAAGCATGGACTAGTGCCCCTAATTATAGCAACAGGCAGCAACATAACCAGCCCTGCGGCAGCGGGCAAACTTGGGCAAAGCTGGTGGGATTGACTTAGCGTCTCTTTATTAACGAGCAATCCTTCCTGTGCCTGAGGTCTTGTCTTCTTTTTGTCCGCCCTATAGGGCTGAGTACTTTGCTCCTTTCCTTCAAGCCTTCCCATCGCGCGCACCTTTTGCTGTGCTGGCGTGGCGCTAACTGAACCAGCCACTCTTCCAGACCATACGACAACGCAATTCCCAAGGTCATTACGCATGTCGGAAATTCCTCTGGCGATGAAATCCTAACAGGGAGAGCCTGTCGTCACGGCGGCTGGAGCAGCGGTTACTCGAGCCCTCTCCGCCGCCACCGACGTACGACTGGCGATTCGCCCGCCTCATCACGGCCCTACTCTGGTGCTACGAATGGAAACCTCGGATCGATATTAACTTGAACAGATCTCTCAGAATTTTCCGATGACGCTGGGCTTGCATGAAGCCAAAGCCCAACACGTGACCAGACCGAAGATGCGGCCACTGCCACATCAGGGGGCGAGATTCGTCGATTCGGTGGGCCCGCGCTTGACAAATGAAACAGACACAGACTGATCGGTGTGACTCGATGATTCCAAAATGATGAAATGGTTGATTTGGAACGCCAAAACTCAAAGCTGCATCTGCCAAGGCCCAACAAGCAGCCGAAGCTTCGCTTGGGAAGCTTTGTTGTTCTTGGTTCAGGGCCGCCCCCCGCGACATTGGACAACGCATCCCCTGGCCGCCTAAGATGTGCCCAAGAGCTCAGGAATTCCTGGCAATTCTCGATTCAATTACAGACGCATTTCTGTTTTATCCTGTCGCTAGTCTGTTTGATAGCCTCGAATGCAAATTCTCCCGCAATTTCCAGTGCCACAAGTGCCAAGCATCTTACTCCACCCGGCCGCGATCGCCCCTGGGCACAGCCACCTTCTGCAATTAATGCTGATTTCACCCTCGTGTAAAATCCTTGAAACTCACAGGCACCTAGGGCTACTGCTTTGACGTGCTGTCCGCTCCTTTCTCACATCCCTGCTCTCTTTTGACGCGCGCATCTTGTTGCTGCTGTGATCACCCCTTGCCGCCGCGCTGGGATCTCGTGCGGTACTCGCCTCGAGCAAAACATTCTCACGAACATTCGGTCAGTTAGGCTACACTGTGGCTCAAGGCTCAGCCACTCGTGCTTTCGCAAGATATTCCACTTCAGCTTCTACCTTTCGAGGCTCTAACCGCTTTGATACGCCTCTTCGTTGGATCGTAAGTTACTGCGTATCCGGACATCCTAATTGCCCCCTTTGGATTTGGCGGCTGGCCCCCAGCGAGGCAGTGCGTTGGACGTCTTTGACGCCAGGCACTGATTGCTTTGTCCCTAAAATATCTCTACCTTGTCACAATCCTGGTCGATATCAGAGAGCGCCTCGCAGGGATTGCCACATACAAAGCCACAACAAACAAAGTTACTTACCAATTCGCAGCAAACATCACCTCAATTCCAATCTCGACCTCAGTCACCGCCATGCGTGAGTCCAGCATTCCTGTTGACAACGCGCCACCAATCCAGAGCCACAGGCGCCGTCAACAACACCCTTCAACGCAGAACTAACATGTACAATCTAGACATCTACCGCCGCCAAGCCCGCAACCTGGCCTGGTACGACGACGAAGGCGAAGTAACCCACAACCCCTTCAAGAAGATCCGCCGCCGCCCTCAGCGCAGCCAATCGATTCAGCTAGAGGAGCACCCCGAGCAATCCCGTGGTCTAGACGCTGAGGACGTCGCCCAAGCCGAAGCCGCAACTCGCGCTTATGATGCTGCGAACCCGCCTGCGCCTGGTACCCCGGGAAGCGATCCGTCTTACAAGGCGCAGAACCCGGATAGTATTGCTAGCGGGAAGCCGTTGAATGCGTCCACTGCGCGGGAAGGAGAAGCGAGCAAGCCGCGATTGCGGAATAAGTTTGGGCTGGGGAAGAGTCGGGATGAGGAGCAGGGGTCGGAAGATGATGGGGAGAAGTATGGGAGTGCGCAACCGCAGTTTACGCTTGCGTCGCAGTTGAGAGCTACGATTTTCAATTCTTGGATTAATATTTTGTTTTTGGCTGCGCCTGCTGGAAGTATGTTTACCTGGGTACTTGGAGCGGAAGATTATGCTAATATGCTCTAGTTGCGTTGTATGCGGTCAAGGCTAATTCGGTGGCTATTTTCGTGGTTAACTTCATTGCTATTATGTATGGTTTACCTGATTGGGCTGCTGGTTTGATACTAACCTGTTCATAGTCCTCTGGCTGCTATGTTGAGTTTTGCTACTGAGGAGATCGCTCTTCGGTATGTGATCATATTGTTTGATATCAATGGGAAGAGAGACTGACGTTGAACAGCACTGGCGAGACAATCGGTGGTCTACTCAACGCTTCATTCGGGTATGTGATCACACTGATCTCTCCAGTGATCTTGTCTAACATGCCACAGTAACGCCGTCGAATTGATCGTCGCCATCCTCGCTCTCGTCCACGATGAAGTCCTCATCGTGCAAACCTCGTTGATCGGCAGTATGCTGTCCAACCTGCTCCTCGTCCTGGGAATGTGTTTCTTCTTCGGTGGTATCAACCGCATGGAACAGCACTTCAACGTCACCGTTGCGCAAACAGCAGCATCTCTCCTCGCCCTGGCCGTCGCCAGTCTGATCATCCCAACTGCATTCGACAACTGGTCCGGTGGTATGTCATTCTGAACCCGAATCCGAACTACCAATTCCCCTCTAATATTGTCATTAGCCTCCACCGCAGACCGCCAAAGCAAGGTCGCCCAGCTATCCCGAGGAACTAGCGTCCTCCTCCTAATCGTCTACGGCGCCTACCTCTTCTTCCAACTCAAATCCCACACCGAGATGTACAACCGTCCCAGCCCTAAGGTCGAAAAACGCCGCCAGCGCGTCTCCGAAGGTGACGCTAGCCGCGGCCTCGCTTCAATCGGTAAAATGACTGCCGGCGCCATGGGCGCACAGTCCGAGAACGTGCAGATGCAGAACCCCGATGACGAGCCCGAGCAGCCCCAACTGAGCGTGTTAACCGCCATCCTGACTCTCGTTATCTCGACCGCGTTCGTTGGTGCTTGTGCAGAGTTTATGGTTGATGCGATTGATGACGTGACCGCAACAGGTGCTATCGGAAAGACCTTCGTCGGTCTGATTCTGCTTCCTATCGTCGGTAACGCTGCGGAGCACGCGACTGCTGTGACGGTTGCTTGCAAGGATAAGATGGATCTCGCGATTGGAGTTGCTGTTGGATCGAGTATGCAGATTGCCCTACTCGTTTTGCCACTTGTTGTTGTTATCGGATGGTGTATGGGCAACGATGATATGGTATGTCCAAACACCCTTGAGTTCTTGTTTTGGCCACTTACTAACTTCTCCAGAACCTGGCCTTCGATGGCTTCCAGGTTATCTTGCTCTTCGTTGCTGTTTTGCTGGTCAACTACCTGATTGGAGATGGCAAGTCCCACTGGCTGGAGGGTGTCATGCTCATGACGATGTATTTGATTATTGCCATCGCTGGCTGGTATGTTAATCCACCTCATGGATTACGACTAAATGCTAACGTGACTAGGTTCTTCTAAAAACTTCTGGCTCAGGAAGCTGTGACCGCATCGTCAGCTAAGCCTGGCGTACAATCTTTTCCCGTCTTACCTTCTTGGATCATACTTTGCTTTGTACTACATTTATTACACTCTTTTCAATGACCCTGATCTTAATAGGCTCTATGCTTAAGTAGACTGCGTTGCATTATTTCTTGAATTCAATTATACCCTTCTGCATCATATTAAAAGCCACGAATAAACCATGGACATTGCCCAAAGATCCTTTGATGAGATCCACCCGATTACCGGTGTTCCCTCATCGCGCGGAGTCCGCCACTAAGAGCTGTATAGTAGCTCTCCAGGCCTCCTCTCTTCTTCCTTTCTTCATCTCTCTTCATTAGCTAGATTAGCTTCATTCATTCATTGCTTCATTTAGTTCCTTGCATGTGCGCTTTTTGCTCTCCCCTAGCCTGATCTCATTATCCTTCTTGAACCATTCAACGATTACAGTCTGTCAGTCGAATCCAAAGGTTATCATATCACTGTCGAACGCGCACGACCCTACTGTCACAATACCCATGTGCGTATTCATGGTGATCTCCGACTGAAGCTCTGCCTCGCTACTGACATTAGCAATGCAGGCTCCATATCTTCCTCTCCCCTTTACCATCTTTTCAATTATCTCTTGGTCCAGCTCTCTTTTCTCTATTTGACGAAGAGCTTGGTATGTGCAATGTCGCAAACTCCACTTCACATTCAGACCTCATCGGGCCCCTCATTTCCATTGATTCTTCACCATCTTTACCATCCATTCAAATCTAACCTTCATCTCAAGGACATCTCTTCGATCCTTAAAATTCCGTCAGAAATATACGGCAAATGCGAAGTCATCAAGCAGAAAAAAGAGGCAGATGATATATCTGGCGACAGCATTTGATGACTAACCAGAAGCTCAAGCCCTCAAGGCTAAATATCGGAGTTTCCACCCGGCTCATACATATCGCAAGATTCAGCCCTGAAGCAAATGGGACAAGATCCAATTCTCCCAAACAACGAATGATCTGAGGGAATGCCGAGCGATTATTGGTTCCCTTCAGAAAAGCCCAAAGAGCTCAAGAAACAGGTGATATGGCCGTTCATCACCTCTATCCGTGTCCATCTAGAATTGCCTCTGTTAGACGGGCTTATTCTGGTAGACCTTCCCGGTCTGTTCGATCTGAATTACGACCGTGCACGTATCACAGAGGAATGGATCTTCATGAATATCACAAGACCCACGAGGTTTGTGTTGTCGACGACATCACGAGATGTTCGTCCAACGGGTCAGTCTTGGATCTTGAGAAAATGCTACTAGGAAAGGTAAGAAAAATGATCATCACGATGTGAGCCAGTAAAATGCTGATGCTATAAAGGAGTCTCTTACGAGGTATGTGTTCGCAAGACAATAATCAACAGGCTGGATGAGATTCCGCAGGCTAAAGTTGTTGCTCTCTTTAATGAGCATTACTTTCTTCTCGAAACTATGCGAGCCTTATCTAAGGTTATCGAAAAATTACTCGGTAATCTCGAAGGTGCTTTGCGAAAGATGATACGAGCTGTTTCAGCCACTATACTCAGAGTGTGCAGTGATATGGACCAAAATCCACGCTATGATAGCGGGGAACAATGGGCCTCTTCACAAAATGTGATGCGACTTGGGTATTACGAACTAAATGCTCCGCTCTCAGAGTGCGGTTCTAATGACAATCGCAAGAAAAGCATTAAGTCATTTATCAGAGTTGAGTTCCAGGACCTCTTGAGAGCTGTTATAAAGCAGAGGTTTGACGATGCCATAAATTCAATCATGGCAGATCTTTCAAGTACTTTAAAGGTACCCTTCGAAGACATTGTCTCCGACACTGGAGACCATTCTCACAAAGGCTGAAGACTCAATCGAATCTGAGCAATATCCGGTAATCACTTCTGCGATTAAAAAACAAGCAGAAGCTATTCAGGCAATAGCCCATATTACGCTTTCAGTTGCCAGTATGCTACCCTTCTGTGAGTCTCTCGTTGCATCTTGATTCATTGTTGCATTCTGCCTTGGGCGTCCAGTTCATGCTGCGTTGCTTTGATGCAAATGGATTCGATGAGCTATCTCCTCCCTTCTGAAGCAGCGTCTCTGCTGCGCTCCGCATGCGTGTACTGATTGATTCTCTAGCGATGCTCACTCGTTCTGGCTGCGATTTCGTGGCGCTGGCCCTCGTCGCGGCCCTGGCACCGGTTGGCTCTGCCCCTGCTGCCGATGCAGCAGTAGAAGATGCTGCTCCCTCTGACGAGGAAGGGGAGACGCCCTCAGCGCTCCCACGAAAGAGGTGAGATAAGCTCTTCCCTATACAATAGCCTAAGCTGCTCTAACCACACATGCCTAGATGTTTCTCACGTCTGGAAGACTCAAACGACCACGTGTGTCGGACAGTGCATGGACGGAAGAAGTGCGAGTACTGTGCTTTTGTAAAGCACGAATGCGTTCCGGTAATGTAACCTGCGTCCTAAATCCTAGCTTGTACTTGCAGTACAAAAGGTGGATTCCAATATTATGGACCTTGAGGCTTAGATGGCTTTGAAGCGATGGTAGTCAGTCAAAGCGCTCCCGAAATCTGGAGCATGAGGAAAAAAATGTCCTATTTTGATGCACGCCATCCCAAAGAACATACTCATGGGGCATGCGATACCGCATACGACGACAACCCCGCAACAGTCTTCTACGTTGCAGCTGCGTCTCTTTCTGAATGTGGCGCGTAGGTTGTTTGGGTCACCCCGTCAGGGTTCCAGCCCCTGATTGATGGGTGTGAGTCTGAGTTCGATCGTGGATTGTTGCGTCGTGTATGATTGTCGTGCGTGCGGAGGCTCGGCGTGCCCTTAGAGAAAGCACTTATGATCACTCGTAATGTTTTCAAGGATGTGATAAGCCACATCAATTGCCAAAATCATGATATTCGCACTCTGAATGCACGTGCGTTGTGGGGTGCCTATAAAGCCTTCAACATAAGAGTACAAGGAGGTGTCGACATATACAGAATCCCGAAATCGCGAATGATGCTCATTACTGGAATGAGACTATCGCTACTCTCAGTGATATACATCGACAGCTCTGTGCAACGCTTGTTAAATATCCCGATGAGTAGCGGAAACGCCTATGGTCCGAATTTCAGGGCGACATTGAGAACGGTGGTCAAGATCCTTACTGGGATCTTACATAGTCTATGTGACCATCAATCCTACCTCAAATTACGGCTGAACCGACCGATACTTATATGGTTACGGGTTCTATCAGAGATACAATGCTATATGAAGACAGTATTACTGCTAAATACAACTCGAGTGCCTTGCATCCATGGATGCTATCACGTTCGAAGGTGAAATCCGACCATGGCCAAATTTCCTTACCTACTGGAATCTTGCATAGTCTATGTGACTATCAATCCTACCTTTCTACACCCCTGCCTTCCCGGACACGACTGGCTATGACCACGACGAAATGATCGATGACCAACCTCCGGACAACAGCCAGCTAGCTACGCTAACAGCCCCCTAGACGCCTGGTCCACAGCCGCAGCCCGATCAACGAACAGAGGAGCCCGAGCAACAAACAGAGGTCCACTCGTTGCGCACAGCGATAGCTTGTTTCAGTGACCTGCCCCGCTATCCGAAGGTCCTAAGCCTAGTGACGAGCTTGCAATGCTTGCGAAACACATGCCCTCAGTCCGTGCCTGGACGGAGGCTGTCCAAGACGTCCATGGCCGAGGTGGGCATGCTTCACCTTTTAAACCGGCGGATGGCTCGGGCTGCCCATAGTATGAAAGGTTGATTCAGATACCTTGGATCTTGAGGCTTGGTGGCTTTGAAATGATGGGAGACTGTGGAGAGTCGTGATATCGCCATATAATGATACGTGCATGTCTTGGGCAAGGCTTCATTTTAGTATAGTCTGCTCCATGAGTATATCAAGAATGTCAATATTTCGTGAATATCTCAATAGATCATAACATTCGTATAGAATCATAGAATCGAATCATATGCAGTGCATACAGCGACACCTTCATAGGTCATGCACGCGATCTCTCACAATCCCACCAACCAATGACATCCCCTATCCAGACTCATGCACTTACAAATCCCATCTCACACGACTAGGAGCCAACGAGGGACATAAGTACATCATGCCTAAAATAACCCAACCCAAACACGCACTCCCAGTACATGTACATACACACCCTACAAGATCGACAAAAGGCGCCCAGCCAAGCCTTCTGACACAACGCAGCTCAGGCCATCTGCCAATCGATAAAAATACTCCGGCCGTACAGAATCTGCGTGTTCATACGACAGGGGGCGGCGAGTTGTCAGCAGCACGCGCCCGGGGCTAGTTTCCCTTTTTCCTTTTGCCTATTGCACTTGGCCCCGGGCAACAATGGCCCGCGCCGGGCTAGAACGCCCGATTTCTTCTAGATGGATTTACTAGTGAGAAGGCGTGGGATTTAACTAAGCCCGTTTTGCTCAATAGTAGGGTAGGGTAGGTGTATTCCGTAGCGCGGGGGAGGTGGAAGTTTGTTCGGGTAGTGGTTTGATTTCTGTGCTTTTCTGTGCGTGGAGTGTGATTTCTCGTGGGACTAGGGAATGTCTCCAATTTGTTCCATATTTCCTCTCGTGACTATGTATGGAGTAGTTACGGGGTAGGGTTCGAGACGAGGACCGGGTAAATGCTGCGGGAGAAACAGTGAGGTCAGAACCGGGGCACTCGGGAATCGGGATGCCACCGGTGATGAAGCGTGCCTGGATTTGATTTCCCGAACCGATGTGGGGATTTGTGGGATTCACTCCAGGCCGGGTTGAACATTCAAAGCAGAACAAGTTTTATTATCGAGAGAGAAAAGGGGAAGGATGACGAGGCATGGAGATCATTACCCCTGATAATTGCTTTTCATCGTCTGGATTTTATGGCTGAAGCAAGCAGAAAAAGAAAGGAAAAAGAACACGGGCTGGTGCGGCCTGACTCGGCGCCGAGTCGGGAAGGTTAAGATCCTGCGGGAGGGTCCCGATTTACACCCCGGTAGGATAAAATCGCCTACTGTACTTTCTTCAGCCGTTAAGCGGGAATTAGAAATAGAGGCGCGGGCGTGAGCATTGGCGTGAGCGTTGGCTTCGTGGGGTGCAGTGAAGAATGGATACGGACCGAATAGCCTACAGATCCCGATTCGGTAATCCGGCGCGCCTGCGTGAACCGGGGTTGATCGGGAGTTTTGGATCGGAAAAAGCCTGGAAATAAGAGTCTCGTTGGTGGAAGTTTTATTTTATTATTTTATTGGAAAGGGCAGGTCTAGCTATTATCAAATGCCAAGCGACTATTGGGTGCTGGGGTGGTTTGCTTTTCCGGGACCGGGGCTGGTCCCCGTGTCGGGCATGTTCTCATGATCAAATGATTCAGGACCCATAACCCACACCCACACGGGGCTGACAGCCAAGGAAGAAAAAGCAACGGGGCAGAGAGAAAACGGCAGTGATCGCGGAGGGAGTCCCGATCCCCGAGGGAGGCTAGTTCATATTACCAGAGAAAAACTCCCCATGATCGGGAGTGTGGGGAAAGGAGATGTCGGCTGCATATGCTCGAAGAGGCGAGGAGAGAAGCAGCCCTGGAGAAATACTTAAATTAAAGTCGCATTGTCGGCGTGGTTGCAGTAGCGGTGGCGGAGGAGCTGCTTAATTTTCCCTTTTAAGCTTTGTTCTCCGCAAGTACTTTTTTTGCTGGATATCCACCGGCCAAAGGGGCTCCACCACTGACACGAGGCCAAA
Organism: Tympanopsis confertula; assembly: GCA_026745395.1. Classification (NCBI taxonomy): domain Eukaryota; kingdom Fungi; phylum Ascomycota; class Sordariomycetes; order Coronophorales; family Scortechiniaceae; genus Tympanopsis; species Tympanopsis confertula. Next base: position 71,759 of record JAOYNU010011111.1, read on the forward strand.
CGAATTCCCGTCGGCTTGGCACTTTCCAAGGTTGTTTGTTCTGTCTCTGCTTGTTCTGCTGCCTTCTGCATGTACGACGTAGGGAGTACTGGTCGAGTATGTACATACTCTATCTAGGGATATAGATATTACCCCGTACTCTACGACATCTGGAGTCCCTACTCGTAGGTATCTTCACAAGTCGGGCCATAGCCGACTTACCTAATTTTATTTCAACAAATGCGGGGGTTGGCTGGGGTCGGTTGAGGCTTCGGGTGCAAGAGACCAATCATCGGGTCCTCAGCCGGGGCCGAAACGCCGCAGAGAAAGCTCCCAACTGGGGAGGTCTCGGCGTATGACATCTTGTTCATTCCTGAACGCAAGGGATGGCCCTGCGGTTGTTTGTGTCTGTGGAGCACAGAACAAAATCAAGGAACGTTCGGATCGCCGATGCAGCTCGGGCTCGGCTTCTCGTTTGGTGTAGCCTAGATGATTTTCATCGTCCAGGATTAGGGTTAGACAGTACCGGTGATGACATGGTGGGGAGATTCCGTGCCAGGGGAGCTTTGGTCGAGCCGACGATATCTCCTCCCGGTGGATGTGGCAAAAATACAAAGAAGTAGCAAATAAAAAATAGAATCAGAGAATTCCGCAGAAAGGAAAGAACAAGACGGAGCGACCAGCCTGGGGTAACACGGTACGGCGGCCTCCGTCAGGAATCAATGTCAAGCGAGGCCGATCCTGGCCCTCATGGGTGCTAGCGGGGGCTAAGAGAACGCCAGGGCCTGATGTAACTTCCGGAGTGTAGGAACGAGGATCAATCGCGGATCTCGCTGCTCCCCGCGGGGAGCCCCGGGGGCCCAGGGACCCTCGTCGATTGGGTACAGGGGTAGGGAGTCTGGGGCGCTTTACGAAAACGCATACCCGAGGGATCACAGACGAGATCATGCCGACGCTGCCCTTCCCCCTCTTTCTCGTGTTCTCTGACCCAAGAATCGGCCATGTGAGAGAGAGAAGGGGGATTATGTCGGCGTGGAGCGAGCCGAAGGAGACCTGGGGGAGAGTCAGCTTGACGGGACGGGGCCAGCCATCTCGGATGGTTGCAAAACGCTCGCTGTACTCTCCGAGCCCAGTTGGCTCGTCCCGTTTGCCCGTTCTGGAGTTCCCGAGTCGGCAAATGGGGGCTGTCACTCCCCAGGCCTGAGGGAATGAGATCTGTCGAGCCCAGACAATTGCCGATCGGGCAGCAGTCGTGAGCACTAATTTGGGGTGACCTGTACAGGGTCCGTGGGCAGACGAGGACGGGATGATCCTGGACTGACAGTCACGGCATCTTCCTGCATCCGAGATAGTGTTGTATACCCCAGGTGATGTTCTATAAGAACAAAGAGGCTCCACCTGGGCCCATGGTCCAACCGTCTATACCGGGTCGGAAAGAGACCGGGAGCATTGGGATTGCAGCCAGTATCCGGTCCTGGACCAGTGTGACGATGGGTACTCCGTAGTCTCGCCGGTAATCTAGAAAATGTTCCACAGTGTTAGGCGTCGCGAGGAGAGGCTGCAGAAGCATCCCTGCGAGGGCACACGGAAGAAGTAGAGAAGCACCTCCCGGGGAGATGAGATCATAAGATCATAAGCTCAAAGAAGGTGTCTCTTTCAGTACTCATGGAATAGGCACACCTGGGCAGGAAAGAGTAAAAGCATAGTATATGTTGGGGTAGTGGATATAGACCGAGATCCCGAGGCTTCCTCCGAACTAAAACTCCCACTCTTCGGCTCCCGGAAAACCTGGGGTTCCACTCCACGAATCGCTCGCGTCCTTGCATTTGGCCCTCCGCAATTTGCAATGGCTGCTTCCCCAGCGGCTCTCGGCCTTTTACTGCCTGAGCCCCCGTTCCCTCCCGACTAACCCTTTCCGTGCCTGCAAATTTCCCTTTTTTCCCTCTTTGCTGCCACGGCCCAGTTCCGGTCCGGTAACCCCGACTTGTCTCCCCCACACTCCGCTCATTCCCGCCTTTCGGCTTACTCTTATTCCCCTTCTGTCCCCTTCCCCTTTGCCTCGCTTTTTCGCTTTTTCGCTTTGCTCGCCTTTGCAATTTTGTATTTGTGCTGTCCAGGTATGTATGCAAATCAGTCAAGAGAGTTATACATAATACTGATACAATATGCAAGTGACCAAACCTACTTGCACATTCCCCGGCATTGGATCACCGCGCCTAAATTCTCCCCGTCGCTGAAATAAATGGGAAACCGCACGCCGGATTGACCACCCGAACCGACTCCTCGCAGTTTCCCCCCAATCGTGGGGTTGAAGCCGACTCAATATGCGCTCCAGCATTGCTTGCGCTCGGTGCCGGCGCAGTAAGATCAAGTGCGTCAACAATGGCATCGACACTACCTGCCGTGCTTGCGAATCCTCCGGCCGCGACTGCGTATACCCAACCCCCGCTATCGGTGTGAGCGGCGCCAAACGAGACCTTGCAGCGCTGGCTGACGGCGACGACCGAAATGGTGACTGGGACGGACCGAAGCGACAGCGTTCTCGCAAGGCGATCGGGATCTCGAGTGCCTCGGCTGGGTCAAAAGCCGGCTTGGATGCGCTCGATGCCTCTATCCTGACCACCAAGGTATGGGAAGCTGTTTTTGATCTATTCCAGTCGCATTTCGCTACACACCTGCCATTCCTCCACCCGGCAACCTTCCTCGGTCAGATTCGCCAACTCTCCGCGCCTCCAACATCCCAGATCGATGGCCAGGATGGTCTTCGAAATATGGGCCCCAAAGTCGACTCGTCGGCTTCCCTCATTCCACTTGGCGTACTCGCGCTCACGGCTCGTTACCATCCACCACTCGTTGCTTTTCATTCTCCTCCGACTCCTAGCCATCCATCCAACCCTCTCGCCGCATCCGAGTTCTATGCGACAGCTTTGCGCAGCCGGCTGGCCGGCATCGATGGCGCAAGTCTTGCCGCCCCGGAACTAGCCCGCGTCCAGGCATTGTTGATGCTTGCACTTCACGAATGGGGCATGTGCCGTGGTAAGAGTGCTTGGGTGTACTTGGGTATGGCGATCAGGACTGCACAATCCATGGGACTGCCATTTGAACTTGAGAATGAGTTCGCTATGCGAGAATCATCTGCCATGTCACCAAGCCTTAGGGCGGAAGCCGACCACTTTGGTGTGCGACGATCTGAACCAAAGGAACAAACCTCCGATGATATTATTGCACAGGAAACGAAGCGAAGAACCTTCTGGGCTTGTTTTATCCTTGACCGTTGCCTCAGCAGCGGAAACTACCGGCCCCGAATGATACAGGTCAAAGACCTGGAGATCCAGCTGCCAAGTGATAATGCTTTTGCATTTGGAGAGCGCGTCCGAACTGCTCGGCTTAGCGAGCCAACGGTACGCCGCCCACCAAGCTTTGGCTCCCAGGGCGTTCAGATCCCTAGCATTCGACAAAGCATTGGAGGATTCGGTGATGAGAAGCTTCCGCCTACAAACGGCACCCCTGATGGCAAGGCTTGGTCGCCCGTCTCGCGTCGCAAGTCTAGTGAGGAAGAAGTGGATCGATGGGAAGTTGGTGCTGAGGAGGCCGTTCTCAGCCGAGTGATTCGAATCATTCGAATCTGGGGCAGCATCACCAAGTGGTCTTGCGCTGGCGGCCGACGAACCGAGCAATATCTACCTTGGCACCCAGAGTCTCGATTTGCGTCCCTGCGATCGCAGCTCAATGACTTCCAGGACAGTCTGTCCCGTAATTTGCAATACTCATTGCGAAATACAGACACTCACATTATGTATAAGACTACGCTTGCTTCTTACACCGTCATGCACGTGGTCTACTTCCTGTCTGTCATCGTTCTGCATCGTGCATACATTCCTTTCTTACCTGTTCGCTGCAACGAGCCGGTGGGCCCACTTGACGAGCCCTTGTTGCCCACTGACAAGATCAACGGCCCTCCAGACACATTCTGGCGTGAGAGTGCGCGCGAGCTATTCAAAGCCGCTCGACAGATGATCGATCTTGTGGCAACTTGCCAAGGACGTGGAGCCCTCGTCGAGAACCCTCTGATCGGCTTCGCTATCTATCACGCTGCTTTCATCGGCGTCTATGCAACTCACTTCCCTCACATGGACCCCGATGGCTTGATGGGTGCTCGGCCTCCCCCAGCGAGCCATGATAGCCCACAGCCAGGAGTCCAACAGGCTCGGAAGGCGCTTGATATCCTTCGTGAGATGCGACCCCGCCTCAAGATGGCCGTCGGCTGGTTCCGTACTTTGAATCGCCTCAATACCTACTTGGCGAAGGTGAAACGCGACTTCCGTCGTTTCTCTCGCAACCGCCTGGACAGTATGTCAGATGCTTCTGACCATGGCGCGAACGGTATTCGACCCTTGCGTGAGGGTGGCCCTGGCGGAGGCTTGGAGGAGTTCAAGATTCTTGAGAAGCTCTTCCTTGAATTCGGTGCTATCGAGGATCAGATCCAGGATCCGAATATGGAAGATGATGGAACTGCTATTGCAATTTCGGGCGAGCCGATGGCCGACCGCATGACCAATCTCAGTGACGCCGGAAGCCACGTGAAGAGTGAACTGGGAGACATCGGCGAAGATGGTATCCATGGCCGTCGCGAGTCTTGGGTGCCAGTCAATAGCCCTGGTATGCCATTGCCTGGCCACGAGGGAGACCGTCGCCCAAGTCTACCCTTGCCCAACGCTGGCCGGCCTATGCCATCCCAATCGCCTTATTCTCTCCCCTCGCTGCAGCAACACCATCCCGATGGCCCCATGTACACCTCATCCTCTCCAAACCTCCCTTCGTTAGCAGCGACTACTCAGTCTCCATCTCCATACTTGACCGCCACCAGCAATCGCCTGCAGCCCATCAACTCCTGGCTTCCGAGCCGCCCCTCGGGACCGCCACCCCCATATTCGCAATCCTTACCCCCAATCAGCGCAGCTACATCGCACAGCATGCCCGTTCTACCACCACCAGGGCCTGTCGCTCAGCTTGCGCCCTCTCCACCACTGACCTCTACTGAGGGCCCAGACACTAGTCTTATGTCTACCAGTCTTGGTGGCGACGATGTGCTGGCATTCCTCGATGGCGGAGACTGGACACAATTCGCCATGATGCAACCATCAGAAGTTGGCATTCCAACTGGCTGGCTCAGTACCGTTTGGGCTCAGTTCGCCCGGTAAAAATACCTCACGTACATAAGACGTGGGTACTTTCTCTGTACTATTATTCACGACTCTCCTTCGTCCACTACGTTTCACGTACTGTACGACTATTCTACGACCTTCGACGACTTCAACAAAAAACTTGGACAGGCAAATCGGCGGAGCTTGTGATTTTGTAACCTTGAAGCCGATGCTGGTTGCAGTGATGCAGGCTACTTTGCCCGCACCTACCCCATAGCCGGGTATGGCTCCAAGCCAAGAGCAACAAAACCAAAAAAATCAAATTCAAAATTGGGACTATGGGAGGCGGACAGGAGGAATTATCAGATACCCACAATCGAATCGAAGTATTCGTTACTTTCTCTGCCTTGAATCACGTTTTGTTCTTACCCGCCGGCGCACGAGGTATCCTTCGACTTGCGAAGTTGATATTTTTCTCTCTTTTTTTACTTATCCTTGGACTGGTATTTTCAGCTATTGATCTTTATTGTCTTTTGATTTTCTTGCCAATGTCATGTTTCCAGCGAGCGTTGGGCTGGTTGGGACGGTGGACCGCCCTTGTTTCTTTTTGGGATGTGATTACGACGAGCTATGGCGTTACGCTGAGTCTAGTATTTACTTTTTAACCTTGAGCCAATTAATCTGCCAAGAAGGCTTTTGACCTTCTCAAAGAACTCCTCCATTTTGTAATGTGCAAGCCATGCTCTTAGTACAGTGTAAGTGCTGAGTATGATTCTCGATATCTTTATCTAGACGCCGCGCCTGTATCCATTAGAACGCCTTCCCACACTCCTTTAACGAACCATATGTCTTCCGATGTAAAATCCACCACCTTGTCTTTACCACCACCCTCCCCATCTACCAATGCTGAACAGCATTGTAAACCCAAACCCTCTCCATATTCGCCGCATCCAAAGCCAGCAAGTGCGTCAAATTATTCTGCACCCGTGGAACCTCCCAAAAAAGCACCTCAACATCCACCCCCTCAAACCAAATAAGAAGCTCATAAATAGACTCCCAAAGATCCCGATTCGCAAGCGGTAACCCATTGATATTCAAGAACCCCGTTTGAACCCATCTACCCAAGCAGGCAGTAAGACCCGTAAAAACATAACTCGATTCCGTCGTGATAACAACCGAATTAAAGCCCTCAGACCCCCAATTCTTGTATTCCAGCACCGCTAACACAGCTCGGATTTCTGCTCTGCGGAGCGAACAGAGATAGGATTCGCTATTGGGGCCGCGATCTTCAAGTCTGCCGCGGATGCTGAGGGAGCCGGCTGTGAATGCCCATCCTGCGCGCTGGTGCATTGTATTTTCTTGTTCGGCTGCTGCGGCGGTTCGGATGAGGATTTGGTGGTTGTTGGATCGGCGGATGTAGCGGTCTTGGTTTTGGGACCAGGGGTTTTGGCGGAGGTTGAAGAGGGATTCGGGCGTTTCGTAGTCGGTTGGGAGGGGGAATGAGAGGTTTGGGAATGTTGTGGGCTCTGAGGAGCTTATTGAGCTTGTTGAGGATGAGCTTCGGGGCATTGAAGAGGTTGTGGGTGCTTGGTGGTGGTTGAAGTGTGAAGGAGGGAGCTTGGGAGGATGCGAGGTTGAAAGCGATGTATAAGGCATGAGTGGAATAAGAAACTGCTGGAAGTGAATATGGGGTTTTTGTTAGGAAGGAGCTGTGTTGTGTTGAGCCTCATTTGACGAGGCACGGCAGACATGTATAGATCTATGCTCGGCGCGGCTCCTCGCGAGGAGAATATTTGTGAGTTTAGATTGCTCGAGGAGCTGATAATTGCCTATAGTATTGTATTAAATGCATTGTAACTTGGAAAATTAGGTTGAGTCACGAGTAGCTTTTGTTTAGGACAAAACAGCCAAATCCCGAGTTCTTGTAAATGTGGACTCTGGCATTGACTGTATGCTCTTCAACTCTTCCTCCGTAATCCTGGTCAACTAGTCGAACCAATCATCTCAAAGGGAATTTGGAAAACGCTTATTCCTTGTGGTGCTCGCTTTCCCATCGTCAAAGATGGGAGCCGGCTGGCCTCGGCGCAGCGGCTCACCATCAGGAAAACTCCGGCTATTTCCTCGCAATTCATCTCTACTTTCTTAAACTCAAGTTTCTCACATTTGTTGCGTTTGCATCTAGACCAGTGATATCTCAAATCACCTGACTGAAGCCTGTTACGTGTTGAACGCTCTCTTCGACACTCATGCCTCACCTTATACAACTTGTCTCGATCCTCGAGAATAACAGGTCGATCCCTTGGCAATATCCCACAAAGATGAGCTAATTTTGAATTATTGCTAACCTACTCGTCCAGCGTCAAGCTGCTTGTCGCCAGCGTTGATAGCAAACGATTTCCTTCTCTGACCTTTATCCGGAAACTGCTCAGCATCAATTCTACATCGAACCCATCATCAAGATGAGTTCCACAACACTACCCCAAGAGATAGAAGACATAAAAGTCGAAATATCAATGGGTCACCTTGCGAAACTCTCGCCGTCCGTGCAGACCGAGCTCGATCGAGTCCTCAATGCTCCAGCAAACGAGTCGGTGATTTCCAGCGACGAAAGCGATTCCCCTCGAAGCGAGACACAATCAGCCACGACTTCGACTACAGAGCCATCAAGCATTAGTTCAAACCCCGAAAAAGACGACTCTCTTTATTACTACACCTGGTCAGTCTCGTGTCCACCTCTTACTCTGGGCACGGGAACTACGATACCCACCCAATTCAAGCCTCGGCGAAGCAACGAAACACCTCAGACCCTGTTTCCTCCTGAAGTCAACATTTACGCAGGGGCCCCTTCTATGCGATTCATTTCAAAATACGACAACTCACAATTTCTTATCTTCACGGACGGCGCTTGTACATTCTCGCATAAAAAAGCGGGATGGTCGTTCGTCTTCAAACCATTCAACCCAGACTCCCCGTCTACGAATCACGTTAGCCGCCGACTAGAGCTTAAAGGGCCCACAGGCTGGAAGACTCGATACACAGCAAACCGTGCCGAGCTCCGAGCCGTGCTCTCAGCTATACGATATAGGGATTGGTCAGGCGAGGGATTCAAAACACTTGTCATCGCCACCGATTCTCAGTACGTGGCCGAGGGAAGTACCAAGTGGATAAAGACTTGGTTGAAGAATGGGTGGATAAAGCGTGATGGGGATGATGTTCGGAATCAAGATCTCTGGAAATGTCTCCTGGGGGAGATAGAGCGCTGCAACTCAAAACAGTTGCGAATCAAGTTTTGGTGGATACCGAGAAGTGTGAACACCGAAGCGGATTATTATGCGAAAAGTGCTCTGAGCGATTCTTTCGTGGAAGAATTCGTTGATGTCCAAGATGATACGCGGCCTTGAGATGATATTTATGCACGTGATGGGCGAGTTGATACAGATTCCCAAAAGGGATGCATACGCCTCGATGATCTTCGCCTGCGTAAGTGATGAAAACACAGGAGTGTCTCTATTTTCTGCATTCTTTTTTAAAGAATCAAATCTCGATGAGATGATATTACGAATGAGAAATCTCAGTGCTGATTCCTTGAGGTAAAACAATAACCGTACATCATTATGTACAAAATGGGGAATATTAGTGTACCAGCAGTTTCTCTATACAATGGTATCGCCCCCGCTGGACCCATTGAGAGCGACCAACTTCTTGTCTACCTGTCTGCTTTCCTTTACATGCCTGTTAAGATGAGGAGGCTGATTCTTCTTCTTTTTAGCCCAGTATCTTTTCACTGCGCTGGCATTGAAGGCAATGATAGCGAAGAAGCCGGAGACAAAAATCGAAACACCAACTGCACGATAAGATGAGTTAGAAGAAAGTACCGAAATAGAACCAAAGCGCGATATGACCGTCATTAAAGAGAACTTACAAATGATTGGATATATCCAGTATCCTTCGTAACTGACGTTGTCTCCTTTATGCGGAAAATCTGAGATATTAAGAGCAAAAAGACTTGTCAGGAAAGAAGCAGGGAGCTGCGTCAGATATTAGCTTTTGCGAGTCATTCCAATGGGCATGGAAAACTCACAAACAAGATAGTTACAACCGTGAAAACCATGACTGTATCGCTTTGGGTGGCTGTGTCATCACTCTGCTTCCGCGTATACTGTGCCTCGGTAATATTTGCCTGTTTTTGCTTCAAGTCCAAGAGAGTATCAATAGCCTGCTGAACAAATTCGGCTTCTTTAATCATCTCTTCAATCTCGCCTCTGATCTCAGAAGGCGTATCGTATGTATAAGTCGTGCGTGGGGCAGTTCCTTCGACCCAAAATTGCTTCCAAACACCTTCCTGATCTTCAGCTAAATTCTTCAACATGTTTAACTCATCGCTGATGTCCTTGACTTCTCGGAGGAGCTCTGCCTCGCGGGCAATATCATGGTACGGGTTCCCTTCATTGTGAGAACTATCGACCTTTTGGTGCCACCAATTCTTGACCTTATCTCGCATCGACTCTGTCTGTGGTGGCTCCACTTCTTGAGTCTCGATCTGCACTTCTTTAGGCTCTGTTTCGATAAAATGACTTAAGCGATAACGCCTTCTGCTCGAGTGGATGCTTCCATTAGGTCCATCTTGGTAGTTCCATTTTGCACTAGCGCTGGTCTGAGCGGACGAAGTTTCTGCCCGGGATAGAGATCTAGATCTTGATTTTGTCGGTTGAGCTGACTTGAGTGATTCTCTGAAACGGTCGAATAGATCTGCCTCCGCATCGCGCTTCTATGTGTTAGCTGCTGGTTGATTTTTGTATCGTGTTTTTTATACACTTACCACGTTCAAGATAGACTCGCGGTAGACATCAAGAGGTGACTTCTTGAGCTCGCCAAACTTGATCTCTTTCTTGTTGAACATCCCAGTTGCTGTGCTGAGGATAAGTTCTGTGACATGTTCAACCGAAAGCAAGGAGTTCCTGTCTTGGTTGCGAATGATATTGAGAACTCGCTGGAAGAAACTGGCTTCGAGACCTTCAGGTTCTGCCGATGTGGTTGTGATGATAGTCTCTGTTGAATGAACTATGTGTCAGACGCGCTTTAAATGGTCAAAATGAGAGGAACGCACTATCGTCAAGGATCCAAAGCCAAAGCTGATTGACAATCAGAATATGAGTAGCGCCGACATCTTGCTCAATCTGGTCTTCCAACCATTTTGATTTTGAATCATTCACATGTTGGTCATGCTTTGTCATGGTGTTTTGTCTGTAAAAGGGGCGCTGCTCGAATTCCGCGGCTCTCAACTTCTGCTTTTCCACTTCCATGAAGCGCCACAAAACTTGATCACTATCTCTTTTCGTGGTGTCTTTGAGCGAAACATAATAATATTGATCAAGAGTCAATGATTCATGAATTAAAGGGCCTCTTTGGGTTAGTTGAGTTTCTGACTGTGACAAGTCGTGATCACTTCTACCCGGCAAAGCAAGGGGCCATCGAGTCCAAAAGATATATGGCATCTAAAAACCGTGAGAATTATATCGTCAAAAATTGCAAACAGTGAGACCCACATATAGGGCAACCCTTTTACCAGGGCTTTTGGCTTCAGTCTGCTGGGAATCTGGGTTCTCGCTATTCTCCCCTTCTGTATCGTCGGGAGATTTGTCGCCCCGCCGGTCATCGTACTAGCATCATCAGTAATCTTTCTAGGCGTGGAAAACTTTCTTTCAATGGTGTTGTAATATACTTACAACGCATTGTGGTTTCATGTATGATCTGCGACTCCCTGCGGGTAATTGAGCCCAACTCTTTCGAACGAAATGGGACAATTCACGATGCTCTTTGTTCTTGATGTCTTTATCCAAAGATAAACGGACCATGAGTTCCTATTGAATGTGAGCGCAGCGCGACTAGCTTCTGACTTATTAGGAGATGTACCTCAACGCATCGAAGCTATTTAAACGCTGTTAGTTATGGTCATTAAATCTATGCCATTGTACTCACATTATTCACCGGCAGATGAATCCATCGTAAATCAGGTAGCTTTTGTTTGGCCATTCCACTGGAGTCTGCCTTTTTGGCGTCTTCGGCTCCCCCAGTTGGCTTCCTAGCCCCGGCACTGTCAGCGGATGGCTTGTCCAGATGAGAGCCATCATGTTCAGGGCCCGTCTTCAGCTCCTTTGCCTTGGTCTTTGATTTGACATCCACGGTTCGATCCAGCCCGGAGACGACCGTCTTGAGAGAAGCGAGATTGCGATACTGAGTTGCACTCATGATCTTCTGTGGTCCGTCTTGGTAGATTATATTGTGCAAAGGGCGGCGTTTTATCTGAAAAGTGACCTGGTGATCCTCGCAATAGAAGTCCAAGACTGTCCCATCAGGAGAATCATACTCCTGGCGTGAAAACTGGAAGGTGGGTGGACGATGGTCGTCTCGCCGAGCCCGGCTCTTCAAGACAGGCGGTGGATCCGTCAATAACTCATGGATGATTGCGCCGAAAGGGTCTGTTTGTACACGCGAGGAAAGCCGCAATGCCGCTTGCATGTCATTTTCATTCATGTATCCTCCGTTGGAAAGAAGCCACCACACTACCGTTGGGCATTGATGGTATACAGCCAGCTGTAGCGTATTTAGATCTTTGGCCTTTTCTATTCCAATCCGATGTGGCATGCGTTGGAGAAATAGTCGCAAGAAAGATTCTTCCCTTGGTGTCTCAAACTGAGCAGCAAGCTCGAGCACTCGCTCTGCCTCCTCCGCTAATGGATGAGAAAAGAACCACGGGTTGCTCATGATATTTCTATCCAGTCGCTTCCACAAAATCTCTTCGATGTCACGGTGGGTCCCAGTATTTCCAGAAGCTGCCAAGGAGACCGGACTGTCACCATCTTCTGTCATTTGGAGGATAGTATCCAAAACGTTTGTCACCCCAGGTCTTGTTTGGTTAATGTTGAGCGGGAAATTCGTTCCTTGGGGTGAGAATTCTTCCTCTTGCGGCTCGTCATCAACCCAGAACAGGAGTTTTTCCACTGTCTCAAGATTAGAATAACGAACCGCCAGATGGAATGGCGTGACTCCTTTGTCTGCGGTTGGCAATCTTCTTTTCAGAACCGCTGGCGCAGATTTGATAAGATGCTGTTCCAGAAGCCTGTTCACGAGTTTCTCCTGATCATGAACTCTCTTTTCCAAAAGATGGTCCATGATCAAGCTATTGCCACCGATCGCTGCAACGTGAAGCCATGAGGCACCTCCTCTATTCAGGAATGCGAGGTCAGGCTGCTTCTGAATACAGATCTCTGCAAGTTCCGGGTTCCCATTCTGGACCGCCCAGTACAGGACTATTTTCAATTTTTGCTCAAGCAGTTCAATTTTCTCAGCTCTTGTTTCTTTCTTGTCTTCCTCTTTTTTCTCATCAGAGTCTGAGCTAACATCTTCGTTTGAGGCTTCTTGGGTGGCCTCTTCGGCGGCATTGGGGTTCTCTTCATCTTCAGGATTCTCTTCAGTGCTATGACTCTCCGGACTGGGCTTTTCTTCGACATCGGGGCTCTCTGGCTTCAAATCTTCAGAGGTGGGCTTCAAAAGATCGAGAAAAAGCTTGGAAGCTTCCTCGATCTCTTTCTCACTGCAGATGTAAGCCTCATCCCTAGCAGGCGCCAAAGGGAAAAACAAGGTTGACTCTAAGATTGCAAGGACCACCGACACATATTCTTGAGATATTGCGTCAGTCAGAGGAGTGTCACCCCAATCATCTTTTGCCGTATAGTGGTGACTTGGCATGCGGTCGGACTCGGTTTCTTTTGAAAGTTCGTCGAATAGCATACGAACGTACTTCTCTTTCCCTGCATAAGCTGCAATATGAACTGCATTGCGCCCTGAATTATTAGGCTCAAGCCTAGCTCCTTTATCTAAAAGAGCTCTGAGTCTTTCAAGAGAAGCCTCATCCTCAGTGCCCGCAAAGACAGCATTGTTGAGTACGTTTTCTCCCTCGGCATCGCGAGCATGAAGATCAGCCTTTTGATCCAACAGATATTCCATGACCTCAGATTTCTTGCACAAAACTGCAAGAAGTAGTGCAGTTTGGCCATCATTCTTCTTCATCTCAAGAAAATCCGGATGGCTATCGTATAGCTTCATGACGACATCTAGATGTCCCTCCGCAGCTGCAGCTTGGAAACCCGTCTCGCCGACGTCGGTTATGTGGAGTATGTTTGCTCCAACCATCATGAGATATTTAACAATATCAAGGTGCCCTTGCCAGCAGGCGCGAATGAAAGGAGTCCGACCGACTGTATCTCGTTCTTCAAGGAATTGTGGTCTGAGTGTCAAGAATTTGTCGAGCATCTCAAGTTGGCCATGCCATGCTGCGTTATGAACAATGTTTGCTTCGCCACTATCTCTGACAGTAAGACTGGCGCCTTTCTCAAGTAGGAATTCAGCAGTCTCTATTTCACCCTTCCGCGTCGTGAGAAGGAATGCAGTATCTCCGAGCTTACTTTTCTTGTCCAGTAGAGAAGGTTCTTTTTCGAGGATGCTGGTTACGGGACCCAGATACCCTTCCCATGCTGCATGGTGAAGCCCAGTGTGCTCGTCGCTGTCATACGCCGTGACATCGGCGCCTTCACTTATGAGATAATCCACCACATCGCCATGACCAAACCATGCAGCAAGAATCAAGGGTGTCGCATCTCCGCCGACACGCCATTCTAAGAAATCGAGAGGCTTCTCTTTTTGCTCGGGGTTTTCTTCTTCCTTTTCCTCTCCTTTGTCGCGTTCTTTCTCGTCCTCCGGTTCTTTTTGTTTCTCCTCTCCTTTTCTTCCTTCTGACTTCCTATGGTCTAGGAGTGCCTTGACCACTTCGAGATGACCCTTTTGACATGCCAAAACAAAAGGTTGATAGTTCTTGTTAGTTGTTGTTGCTCGGATATCGGCTCCTCGCTTTAGGAGAGACTTGACGATGTCGATCTGGCCCAAGCCGGACGCAAGTATAAGGGGAGTGACTCCCTCTAACTCGTCACTAGGAATGTAAAAGTCATAACTGAATCGGAGCTCTAGGGCATTTTCGTTGTTTTCGTCGTCGAGAATCGCTTCTACTTTCTCAAAATCTCCTGCCTTGATCTCCTCTTGTAGGTAATATTTCCAGTCTTTTGGAGTATCGTCTTCGGCAGCTGATGAGTTCGCGTCCTCGTTATCGCTATCTGCCGTTTCTGAAGGACTGGCCTCTTCTTCTTCTTGTACTATGTCTGCCTGACTTTCTTCGCGTTGCGCCTCTGACAGTTCCGAGGTTTCTACCAAATTCATGTTAGCTTCTGAGGATTTGACGATCACAACGATGTGGTTGCATACCTCCTGCATGGCCTTGGTCGGACTCCCCAATATTGCCTTCCATCGTCGAGTAGAGGCACCTCACAGCTCTGATTCACGACCACGCAACAATATTTTGATGCGCAAGAAGAGCGAAAAACAGCTGGGGTCAGCCCCACAGCGGCCCCGGCCTTAAAACGCGACTGGTAAGAAACATGCATCGCTTGGCGACACGACAGTAAAATAAGCCTGGCTTCCACATTCGGTTATCATTGGTCGCGTGAATGGAGCTTAGCCAGGAACGTGTTAGCAAGAACTCTGTGATTGGCCGTACGCCTCGACACGCCCGTCTCACGCACGCCAAGGCAAAATAGGACTAGCTAGCTGAACATTGGGCCGAATCGAAATGGGGTCCCAAATCTCGAGGGTCTACGGAGTACGAATTACAAGTAATACCTTTCCCCGCTTGTAAGGCATCTAATCTAGCACGCTTAAATCATCGTATCACTGAAAAAATATTCTTTTCGTATATGGATACCCATGTTTGACTCCTGAATTCACTGCATGAGACATAGGAAAACTTTGGAAAATATTCCTTTGCGATATTTGCTCTCATGAACTGCCATACCCTAGAGGAAATATATGGCTAAGAGAGGCCCCTGGATACAGTTACTTCAAGCCCGGTGGATGCCCTCATTCCACAAGACTAAGAACGCCATCAATTTATGTTGGTAGCTGACCCCAATGATACGCCAAGCGACAATCAGATCTTGGCGAGACTATGAAGGCTGACAATTCAATTTTGGATTCCACCCGAGCTAGCTCACTGAATGAGATGAAATTCTTATGCTGCTGGTGATGGCTTCTTTTTGTAGAAAGTAAAATTTCAAGGGCTAGATGGTCAAGATAGCCCATTAATTCCATCTACGTCCTAAATAGATAAGCTTTTCTTGATGATATGAAGCGGTGGTCAAGACTGTGCGGAAAACATAGTTATGGTGCGCTGACAATTCGAGCTTTGGCAACGTAGTCGCTTGATCATCAATTGATGAAATACCACCCAGGATACAATTTGGCAAGTCTTTTGGGAAGAACCGTATGTTTATCATCTATTATTGTAAGTCTATTTCAATTGCCGTTAAGTCATCACAGAGAATATCGCGGAGAATGCGAAGGGAGAATGTCTTTCAACCAAACAGCCATCATGGCTACCATCTCTTTCGTGCAGCTATGTCCTGTATTTTCTTGCACAAAGAATGTGATATCTTGATCGATGCCTTTGTCGTTGTTGTCCCGTCGTCTTTGCTCTACCCAAGACGCCGTGTGCTTTGCGGGGACTAATTTGTCGTGAACGCCATTGCACAATAGCAGGGGAACGTCTGTTGGGAAATCGTCCGTCACTTTCTGATCGTCTCGACTGACAACATTTGCTAGTGCCCGTGGCCATCGAATTTGCTGCTCGGCGTTCATGACATTCCGTAGGTCGTCGTAGTCGGAACCTTGGCTATGTTTCTCTGCCCTTATGGCCTGGGCACATATCCCCAGGCGATCTACTAACAGGTCCGAGATCCTTGGAGATCCAACGACCATGCAGTAAGCGTGAATTTGACCGGGAGAGGCGAGTGAGGAGATGCGCCAAGCAGTGTGGCCACCAAGAGAAACGCCAGCCATGATGTTATAAAACTTGGAGAATCGAGGTAGATAAGCAGGAAGATAATCAAGCACAAGCTTGAAGTCTTGAGCAGATCCAGATATCATGGACACAAGATCCATCCTGAAATCGTCAGCAACAGTGTTTATCGTCATGTCAGAGTAGTCCATACGCGTGCTGCTCGTTGCCGTCTTTCCATGTGCGGTTTGCTGGTGGATGAACCTATTAAAAGTGTGAGCTTAGACGATTCCTCAGACATTGAGATGTCTCACTCACTTCACGGTCTCCGTGATTCCTCATGTTCATCGTCACCGCGATCAGTGGTACCGACCGAGGCTTGGACTTGTCCTCTCGGTATCGATACAATACTTCATGTGCGATGCCTTCTGTCACAAGATATGTACGGGTCCGGTTGTGGGCCAGGTAAAGCACGGCAACTTCGTCATTTCCTTCGGAATGCTGGCCACAGAGAGCCTCCTCTAGGCCATAAACATAGATCTTGAGACCACCGATCGCTAGCTCTGCTTTGCTGGATTTAGGAGTGGTGGGCGGCAGTGAGAAACGCGGCTCAAAGCCATCCGCAGTTTGGACGGTCATTCTTGAATAAAAATCATGGAGAGGCTTTGCAACCTGTTTATCCTTTCCTGGGATCGTCACTTATCATAGTTCGAAATGCCCAGAATGCCCAGAGATGAACTGGCAGACATGTTCGCCAGTGGATTAAAGCGCTCCGAGTTTACCGAGTTTACCGAATATTCCGGTACAATTACCGAGATTTGTCAATGCGTCATTAAAAGAGACCGACTATAAACATAGCACACCAACGTCCCATGCTCTATCAATAGGAGAAATATGTTCATGCAACAAGCCCATCACCATCTACATCAATTATTGGCGTCGTTATCATACTTTCCGATGCTTTTTCCAGCGTCATTACTCGATATATCAGGAGAGTCGATGATTTCATACCCTTCTCTGCTCATGATTAGGTTTTGAAGGTGTGCTTGGTGAATTAATTTAACATGGAGCCTCAAATAGGCCGTTAGGTTTGTAAATACACATCAAAGAACAAAGCGAAATTCTTTGTTCTGCAAGTCCGTCAAGTTCTCCTGTATCGAAGGCACGGAATTGCAACCCGCGACAGTTCCAAAGTCCCTCTTGGCGTTTTCACTCCTCAGGAGAATCCAAGTCACCGCGCTAATGACTACCACACAGCACAAGCACACAAAGCTACCAATGAAACCAGCTCGATAAAGAGGCCCTGGTGATGCGCCGAAAATTAGTGGGCCGATGATGTTGCCAACGCAATATCCCGCGAATGTGGATGCGCTAGTCGTTGCTTTTTCTGAGAAGGATTAGTAAAATGCGGCCCAAGAAGCGTGACAATAGACTTACTAGTGTGACCAGCGATATTTGAAGCCGCCAAAGAAACAGCCAAACCACCCGCGGCAACCTGAACAGCTATCAAGAAGATGCCTGCAAACAAAAGGCCCCTATTGTTTCTGGGGCCGAACCAACAAATCAATGTGCCGGCGATGGATATAAGAGCACAGATAATTATGCACAAGTAGCGGGCGTTGGCCAGTTTTCGAGTCAAGTAGCCAACCAAAAGAATAGCAAATGCAGTAACAGCGCCAATGGGAGAAGTCAAAGCTAAGGAGTCGAAATGATCGTAACCAAACCCGTGGATCACAATCGTTCCAAAAGTACCGATGGCGCCTGAAGGAACACCAGTCAAAAGGATAATGAGTGTGCAGCTATACACCTTATAATCACAAAAGGCTTCCAAAAATTGAGATTTGTCAAACTGAGGCGTGATTGTGCCCGCCTTGTTCCGTTCAAGTCGCTGGATAGCGATTCTGCGCTCCGATTCGTTTAGACCCTTGGTTGTGAGAGGATTGTCTGGCAGCGCAAAGAAGAGAACGAAGGACCACATAACTGTGATGGCCCCAATTATGAGAAACATAGGCTGCCAAGAATCAAGCGGACCCTTGATCTGGGCTAGCCCATAATTGATGAGAGGTGAGATAGTAGTAGCAACACCCACGCAGCAGTACCATAGCCCAGTGCGAAGAGCTTGCTCCTCACGAGTCCACCAGAATGTTACAAGAACAGTGAAAGTAGGAGCGACTGCAGACTCAAGCAGACCGAGTACAAAACGAGCAACCATGATACCTGCATAGTTGCTGCAGCCGGCCGTTGACATCACAACAGTTCCCCAGAGAAATGCTGATAAAGAGATAACACGTGAAATGGAGTAGTGGTGAGACAGGAACATCATCGGATAGGTGCCGACCAAGTAACCAATATAAAACATCATGGATGCGTTTGAGTAGCGATGATCATCAGTGATAGCTTTCCCATCCGCTTGATGTCCAATGACTTTTGTTAAGCCAAGATCCTCATTGAAGTTGAATTGGGAAGCAGCGCTCATGATTCCCTTGTCATAGCTTTGTAATGTGTATGTGACCATCATCAAGGGCACGATCCTGCGGCTACGATGAGTCCAGTGCGCTGGAAAGAAAGGTCAGTTTAGCTTACCAGAGGTCCAGCTTCCGGACAAGTTTCTTCTCCTCCTCTGCTGAGAAGCTATAGTCCTCTTTTCTCATTTCGCCGATATCTCCGATCATCCTCACATCGAGTTTGCCTACGCGACCGACGGAATCATCCATCGCGTAGGCTGGGATTGTCTGGCGCGCGCAGGCAATCTAGATGATCGACACATTCACCACCATCGTCAACATAAACGCAGTACTTCGATCAATATCCAAATATAGCCGCGCTAGTTTCTCCGCATTTTTATCGGTAATATGGGTCGAGGTGGTTGAACCCCTGGAGTTTGGAGGTCAGGGAAAAGGAGAAGTTTACCGAATTTGCCGGCTGGGCAGCTGGCGTTGCTCCACAAGGGATAAAACCCGCCGTCATGTCCCTCGGCAATTTCGCAGCTTTCGGCAAGCTTGAATTTACAAGATGCATGAAGATGGCGTCAAAAAGAGTCGGCGATCTCGAGCAGCTTGTAGTGCTTGCAATCGTCGAAAGGTACGGTGTAACGTCACCGAGACAGGTCCACCATGCACCAACTGTCAGCAAGAAGCTGTAATTACCGAAGGAGTCGTCTGCGAGATCCTGCCTCGTAAGAAGCACCGGTAAGTCGAACTCCTTCTGTTTTCAGGCAGCTAGCTCATAAGAGATAGGCCTCGTATTTCGCGTCGTTTAGCAACACAGAAGGAATCGGAAGTTGAAAATCGCATCCCAAGTGCGTATCAGTCGAGGCCTGCTGCCAATCAATCAAGCGGCGACATAGACGAACCATTACCTGACGATAGCGCTTTTTCATATATTGGTGAGGACAGTCTTTAAGTTCTCATTGACTTATACTAATAAGGATCGTTGCATACAGGTGATACTCGTGGCCCAAGACAATCGGTTTACGAACTCTGCCATCCGCGTGTTCCGCAGGAGGCACATGCATCGCCAAGCGTCGTGCCACAAGGAAGTATCACCAGCACATGGAATTCTTTTCAAGCCCATGAACTTGAATACATCTCACAGCAAGGTGGATTCTCCTGGCTTCCAAGGAATGTCTCTGATGCGTTAATACGATGTTATTTTCATCATGTGCATTTCTTCTTACCGGTACTCGAGGCATCGAAGTTTTTGGACGATTACATGCGGAAGGAAAATCAAGACATGAATTTATTACTTCTGTGGAGTGTCTTCCTTGCGGCAGCCAATGTAAGTCTTTTTGACCTCCTGGTCTTATCTTTCTTGTCACTAATTGTATGCCTAGTTTGTCGACGCCGATGTGCTGCAGCAAGCTGGTTTCTCATCGCGAAAGGCCATGAAGCGAGCCATGTATCAGCGAGCAAAGGTATCACATCAATCAAAACATTATCTAATATTTAATAGCTTGCTAAACAAAAATAGTGCTTCTATGATATCGATCGCAGATCAGACAAACTCACTCTCATTCAATCAGTGCTTCTGCTTAGCTTCTGGTACACGGACGCCCAGGACCACACTGGGGCATCACATTGGATCGGAATTGCTATAACACTTGCGCAGAGCATAGGAATGCATCGCGATAGCAGTACTCAGTCCCGAAACGTCAACCACACTCTAGTGGAAGACAAACAGCACCTGACCTGCCGGCTCTGGTGGACTTGCCTCATTCGCGATCGATGGGTATCCCTAGCGAAGGGCCGCCCAATGCGTATTCACGATGAAGATTGCGACGCAAAACTTCCGATTATGAACGACATCTTGACTGAATTCCAAGGGGTATCTCCCGAGGCTCAGCGACAATTTCTTCCTTTGGACTTGACTCGATTAGCGGAGATGTGGATAGGACTCGTCAAAATCAGTGATGTGCTTGGCCGGATCTTACGGGCCCATTATCGACTGAAGGGACCTAAGCCAAGCGTCGAGGATATTGACGCGCTTGTAACTGAGTTGTATGCCTGTCAGCCCGTTGCAGTCAGCGCGCTGCATGATACGAGTGATATCGTCCGACTTCATGATTGTCATATCCAAATATTTTACCAGTAAGATGACTGTTCCCAGAGACTTATGAGAGGATTCTAAATTGTTCTCAAGGGCCGCAATGACAGTATTGTATCGACCATATGTCCTAAACGCGCCTGGATCATTTCCAGAAAACTCAAACTCCCCATGGCAAAAAATGGTCCAAGGTCGAGCAAGAGCAGCCGCATCAACCACTAATGCTTTTCTCGAGAGAATCATCGAGCTGGATGCAGTTAAATCGATCAAACCTATGTTGTAAGTATTCCAATCACAACCAGCGAGTGCGAAACTAACGTCTACCAGTATTACATCATTGATACCTGCTATGCAGATTCATCTTTATGATTGCAAATCAGGAAATGCGCTGCAGGCAAATCTTGGTCGAAATAAGATGCAGCTTTGCATGCTGATATTAGACAGCTTGCGTGATACATACTGGAGCGCAGGAGTAATGTACCGCTTATTTGATAGGGCCCAAAAGATCTTGGGTGGCGTGATAGAGACTCAAGCCCAGCCCGAGAAGAACCTCGAGCCCCCTGAAAATGGAGCTCCTGTCTCGATGGGCGCATACGCCCCGGCGCCAGATACGAACCCAGTCATGTCCGAATTTGAGACATTCAACCCTAATAGCTCAGAGACGATGGCATTCGGCGACCCAATGCTTCAAAACAACCCTCATATTGGCCCAGGTTTCGATGCTCTTGAGCAGATTCTAAGCCCTGGGTTCTATCTTTCTGATGTTAACACGCAAGCGTTGTTTATGAGCTATACAGGCAATCCAGGTGATGGTGGTCTTCCGATGAATCTTTATGATGGCAAATGATTGCGAATTTCGGTGGAGTGTACACGGTGATGCTCTCAGAACTATGGAATTTTATTAGTACCAACATCACCTAACTCCAAAATTCAATGGCTTCAAAATCTAATGAAACATGTCTCAACAAACGACTTTGTTCATATTTTGAGTTCTGAATAGTGGTGCGTTGACGCACTTTTGTAGTATGTGGGCCATCTTTTCATTGGAATAGACAAGCCAGAGGTTGTGTCTGAAACCAGACCTTGTTTTGATTCCAAGCCTGCACAATCAGGTCTCTTCCAACTTTGACAACTTCTTCGACCTGCTCAGGGGTTCCCCATCCGGATACTCGGCTTCCCCAACAGACCAAATGTACACCGACATGAATAGCAGTCCGGAATGCCATCTTGTCAGAGATGGGCCCATAGCCCTCCACGAAGCCCTCAATTACCCACAACCCGGCGTTCACGTCTTTGAAGAGCTTGGTTTCATACAGCTCAGCCATCATCTGACCGAGATCTAAGGCACGATAACCGACTTGAGCCATTTCCCAGTCAATAATAAGGAGTTTTGTCTCTGCTTGATCAGTGAACGGAATGTTTGGAATGAGGACACTAGGAAGAAATTAGCTTTGTATCTCAAGATTGATAGACTAGCGTATTGTGAACACACTTTCCAGTCCAGAAATCACCGTGGATGATATTGAACTCATCTCCATGATCAGCCTCTTGAGGATCCGCTGCGGCAAAATCGCGAACTTTTCCGAACGTAGCTTTGTCCGCTTCGAGAATCCCCGGAAAGTTCGGAATTGTCTCAAGCAACATCGAATAGTTAATGTAATGCTTGAGATCTTTGAGTTTGTTTTCTTGAAGAGTTTTCTTGCAATCCGCCCGCTCAGGACTAGCGGCCCAGTTATGGAAAGACCGTAGCCACGATCCTATGGCTTTACCCAATGACTGTGCAGCAGACCTTTGTACATCGCGAGACAAACCTGAGATCAGAAAGTTCTTCAGATCCACGGAGTTTGAGAGATCTTCGAGAATCTGAGTATTCGCCTCGCGCTTGAATTGGAACAATTGTGGCGTTTTCACAGTTATTTTATCCGCTTCGTATGGGGCGAGACCATGAAGTGCCTCCAGAATAGCCCCTTCAAAATGCTATCGAACCCAGTCAGATTCTGCAGCACGAGGCTTGTATATTAATTCAGAACTTACGCATCGGGTCGCATCAAGCTGGAAACTCGAATTCGAGGAGAGATAGTTCTCAGTATGCTTGATGATGATGGACTCAGGGCTGCCTGAGGCTGGCTTTCCTCGATACACGAAATTGGCGGTGCCGCCAGAAAGACGCGAAAGGGACGAACAAACAAAAGACGTTGGGGCGAGCTGCTGCTCTACTACCTCGCGAATGGGGTCTTTCCCGTCTTGTGTGTCTGGCATTTTGACTAGATGCTCAGGACGTAGCAGGCGACCGGGCCTTTAATGATGGGAGAATGAATAGCTTTGATCGCTCGTGCCGTTCTGGTCCCCGCATTTTCCCGTGATTCAAGGTGACTCCCAATGACGCATACGAGACTCCACTTGCGAGGTCAATTGACGTCTGAAAATCAATTGTAGTACAGTATGGGAGATAACAGGTAAGTAAGCCGATACCGACGAGTATAGTCAAAATGCTGATTCAAGTGGCCTAGTGGGGTTAAAACTTACCTTTTCTGGAGCCCGCGGGGCCGGGGCCAAGACGATCCTTTTTGAGAGAGAGAAAGCGTACAGGTCTTTACTGAATCACATTGTGCTAAAAATGGAAATTCACTGTTACTCTGCTGTATTCCATTGCAAATAGTCGCTTCTGTTCTATCTATTCTGTTTGTCTTTTTCATAGCAATAGAGGTAAGATTTAACAAGTCTGCAATGGCGCTGCATCCTGTCTGATTACTAGAATTTTGCAATAGACAATTGATATAAAATTAGAAAAGAGGAACAAAAATAACAAAGCAGTAAGTATATAAAGATATAGTGCAGTGGCGGAGGAGAATGAACAACAATGGAGCACGCGAAGATGTGGCGCGGCGGCGACGATCCTTTGCCAGCCTCACAGCCCAGTCAGTGGACCTATAAATAAGGCAACACCCCAAGGAAATATGAAGTCCACACAACGGAGAACACAATGGAGAACACAATGGAGAAATCGCACCAAATTTTGAATATTTTACCCCAGGAGATTCTGAATCTAGTCTTTCGCCTGCTAGATCCCATTGGCTTAGTCTCTGCTAGTCAAACCAACCAGCGTCTTCGCAACCTCATTCGACCAAAACGCATTCATTTCGAGGAACGATTACTTGCTCTAGAATGTAGGGAGTCAATATCTGGAATCACTCCCCATTTTCGAGCAAGAGATAACTCGCTTACCCCAGACTGGATTACCCCAGAATGGGAGCAGATGCGATGGGCCTGTCTAGGCTGTCTGCAACTGCTGCATCACACCGCGTTTGAAAACCATGCTCTTCTTCGCTTAGCCTATCGCAAGCCTTTGCCAGAGAGCCCAGCAGCCAATATGCTTACGAGCTGGGAGCCTACTAGCTTCGGTCGAAGAGCAGGCAGACATAGACCGGAACATGCACCATCAAAGCAGGATCGAAAGAAATACAACATCATACTTTCATCTTGCCGGAATCGAGAACAAAATATGACACGACTTCACGAACGTTTGGAGCTTTTCCAAGAGCAAGGCTTTGAGTCTTTTCAAAATATGACATTGACTGAATTTACCAACCTAACCAATGATCATGAAATCCGGCTCTTAGACCAAGAGGCTTCGCTTTTTGAGGCGCGTCATTGTGGATACAAGAGGAGATTGCGCAGATGTCTTGAGTGCCTCTACAAGCTTAATATGCATAGACCACATGGAAGACCTGGATGGGGTATAGATGGTGGCACTCTGGCTGTTCCAATAGTCGAGAGCCGTCACATTGGAATTCCATCTTTTCTCGATCGTTATTTTCCTGGCTTCTGGAAAGTCTTGGATAATAAACGACCACTCACCAACCTTCCAACATTTAGGGTTCATCGGCCTCATTTAGAAAAATTCTGGTACACTCTCCAGATGATCCGATGCCCGGGATGTGCTCAATGGAAAGAGATGCGTGCCTTCAGAATAGGATCTATTAGCCATCGATGGACTTGTCATCTCTGGGAAGAAGGGGGCCAAGGGAATCAGCACTGGGATAACTCTCGGGTCACTGAAGAATCAATCAACGGTCTTCGCTGCCATCACTGCTTCATCCAAGAGCATGGCCGCCAGGCATTTGGCGAAGAACTTTTCCGCTGGCTCAACTATGCTTTGTCCTGGAAAAAGTGTGACGTCCAAGGATATCTCTCGGCAGGCTGGAATGAAATGCAATATAGCTTAAAAAAATATCCAGGTTGCCCAGGCTCCAAGAAGCTTAGGATGATGGCTTATGCGCAGAAAGACCGTCCTTCTTTGAGCTGGTCGCATGTATATGACTCGGTCCCCATCCCATTTGTTCCTGCAAGCGAAGAAGGTTGGAAAAATTACCAAATCGCGAAGAATAGGCTTTATTACGAGCATTGGCAAGAGTTACGAAAAGAGTTGGCGGGGGAAAATTCGCCGGATGCTATTGACGAAAAACATACCTGGCCCATCTGGCAGAACCGATATGACGATCTGGAAGAGCATTCATACTGGCTGAGCAATGTTTCGACCGAGGTTTGTGGGGAGGATAAGAGCCTGAAGATAGAAGCATTGATTGATTGGGCTTTAGAGGACTCCTTACGAGTTATGCCATCTGTATACTGAGTCTAGCCAGGTATAGATCGGTGAAGAACTGTTGCCTGCCGAGGTGGATCTATATCGCCAAGCCAGCACACGTGGGCTTATTTGGTTAATTATGGACATAGAATTGCGAATAGAGTAATATTTACCACATAAACGTGTCTAGACGGTGCAATCTTATAAATTTTGCTTTGAAATCCAAATGAACATCTTGGCAGAGCGTCGTAGTTTCTAGTGTCTTCAAGGGGCAAGCGTGATTAGTATGAAACACGAGGTGCAATCCTCCAAGGTACCAACCACAGCCACCAAACCAACCACGCCATCCCGGACTACTTCATTGTATACCCATCACGAACAGTATTAGCCTCCGGTGTAGGGAACAGCGCCGAAGAAAGCCCGAGACAAAGCATAAACAGCCTGAAAGGAACAAACAGGCTGAAGAAACCCACGCCCCTTGAGTCCCAGCCCCTCCCGAGGCCCACCAACTCCACAGCGCGGCATAATGTAGTAGCCGCGCCCGTCGATCCATTCCACTTATCCCACGAAAGAGGTCTCGGCGGCGGTTGCAACTGCATTATTGAGCCTACATGGGGGCAGCAATTCCAGCCATTGTCCGTGCCAATGCAACGCCCCCCCCAAACAAACCCCCAATCATCCCGCGTGCTCCGGCGCGTAGCCATACAAAGCTGTGCACCCACTATATCCACCACGGTCAACATCTCCCAAGGTCATTGCGCCGTTTCCCCTCTTTGCCTCTGCTTTACTCCGTAGAGTATTAAGTAGAGCTTGAGCTGCTGCACTGCTAGACTGCTGTTCATCAGAACTGTCCAGATAGACAATCGCCACAATGCGTTTCCACGACGCGCCAGTACTCACCACCCTGTTTACCACTGCCGCGGCATCGTCACTCCAGAAGCCCGCGCCGCCATCCCACGCCCCTGCTTCTAGGCTCTGGGCAACTCACTACAATGGCAATGTCTACAGTCTAGCGCTCTCCGGCCGTGACTTCTCTATCACCGACACCCAGAAGACATGCGGTGACATGCCAAGCTGGCTCACCTACGACTCGGAGTCGCAAATCGTATACTGCTCCGACGAGAACGGCACAGCCGATGCCTCCACCCACGGCACCTTGACCTCATACCATGCTGGAAAGGACGGCAAGCTGAAGCAGCTTGCGACAACAAACACCGTTGGCGGCGGCGTGTACAGCTCGATCTTTGAGGCCGGCGAAGGAGACAAGTATCTTGCAATTGCGCATTAGTAGGTTCCCCAAACCCTAAAAACATCTGATATCAAACCCACCCACCCAATTCCAAACCCAACCAACCCATCAAAAGCAAAGAACTTCAAAAAGAAAAATATACTAACAACCCCCCAGCGAAGGCTCCGCAATCTCAACCTTCCCTCTCCCGCTAAAGGCCAACGCCCCCTCAAAGCAAGCCTTCCACTTCAACCTCACCCACCCCGGCGCCGTCGCCCAACAAGACTCCCCCCACCCACACTCCATCTTCCTCGACCCAACCGGCTCCTTCCTCATCTCCCCGGATCTCGGCGCCGACCTGCTTAGAATCTACTCCATCGACTCGACTTCCGGCGCTCTACACACCTGCCCAAGCACAAACGTGACATTCGGCTCCGGCCCCCGCCACGGCGTATTCTGGAGTGACGGCACCTCAACCAACAGTACTGGATCCTCCGATGGAAAACCCACGCACCAGCGGCAGGTCGCCGCAGTAGGCGAAACACAATTATACATCGCGAACGAAATCGGCGGGACAGTCGACGCGTTCGACGTCTCCTACACCCGCGACGGATGTTTAGATCTCAGCGTGAAGCAGACTATCGTTCCTTATGGAAAACACAACGCTACGCTCCCTGAGGGCGCAACACCAGCTGAGATTCGTCTCCTAGGTGAGCGGATGTATGTTTCTATTCGTAGCGATAAGGGCTTTAAGGGGAATGATTCGATCGTTACGCTTGATCGGGCTCCGAGCGATGGAACTGTTAGCGTTAGAGGGCGATCTCCTGCGTTTGGAAAGGTTCCACGAACGCTAGCTATTAATAAAGCTGGGGATCTGGCTGCTATTGGAAACCAGGCTTCTGCGACTGTTGCTATTGTTAAGCGGGATCGGGAGACTGGGGATCTGGGCGAGCAGGTTGCTATTTTGCAGGTTGGGGAGCCCGGGACTGTTGGGCAGGCTGAGGGGTTGAGTAGTGTTATTTGGATGGATTAGATCCTTCCTTCCTTCCTTATAAGGTTGTATGTGTGTATCATTGTGAAGTGCGAATTGTTTTCAGTATTGTTGAGTTGGTCTGAATATGTAAAATTTCAAGATTCATTCGAGATGATGACTGGCCTTAGGGCATGGCCTGGTCTGTTTCCAAGACTCTTTCTATATCGAGAAAAGCATTGTAGAAAAAAGAAGGAATAAATGCAGTACAAGATTTGCGTTATGGGCATGACGGAATTCCAGAAAACCAACGCATAAAGTCATGATCCACGGTGAATAAAACATAATAAAAAGAGGCAGGAGTAATAAAAATAACTATAGACAGAACACATATAAACCCCAAAGATGCCAACCGGTTGCACCAAAAAAGCCAAAAAAAAATGACCACCAGGAAAAGTAAAGACCAGCTTTGACTTTCGAGTTTTGACGCGCGGCACCAGCCGCACGTTCTGGTCTGAGGCGGAAACGCCTATCGCGACGCCTTACCGAGCTTGCGCCACATAGATGGGTCATAAGAAGAAAGAAAGGAAAAAAGCATATAAAGAACGACCATATATAACGTTAGTCATGATATCCATAAGCCATGATCTTAAATCGATGGATCATCGAAAGTCCAATTGGAAGGCCTTCCATTTGCCCCCCACTGTCCGGCAGCGAGGGCAGCCCCGAGCACCTGGGTAACTCGTCGGGTGCGAAGTGACATTATTCATGGGGCCGTTGCCGGGACTGCGGAACGAAGAGGGGGGACTTGATATGAACATGCCGACGCATTCGCGGCAGACGCCGCAGATGCACTCTGTGCAGGCGTAGCATTCATTCAGCGCCCAGGGGCGTTTACAGTGGGCGCAGTAGATTTGAATATCCTTGTTGCGGAAGGAGGACGGGGTGGGGTTTGAGAAGCGGTGATGCTGGCGCTGGTTGACTGGTGGGGCTAGGCTCATGACGGGACTGGAGTCTGAATTGACGGAATGTGCGATGCCGGATGCCGATGATGGGAAGTTCTTTCCTGATGCTGATGCCATGGACATGGAGTCGAGTGATGATTCAATTGATGGGAAGGGTTCTAGATCACTGTCGCGGCCGCGGCCTTCGAATGGCGGGGGAGTAAGCGATTTGTGCAATGGCGATGCAGCATATGAATGTGGCGGGAAGGCCCGATGCGAGCCGAGTGGAGGGAGTCCTCCAGATTGAAAAGCGGGTGGGAGCGAAGAGCGGTTCTTGGGACCAGGCGCTGATGTGACGCTAGCATTGAGCAGAGGGGCAATCGTGGGGGATCGGCCGGCCTAAAGAGTTAGATATCAAATTGCATAGAGTGAGCATATCGTCTTTACTCACCTCGGAGTATCGGTCATCATCGGCTTCAGTTGCGGATGTTGCTGCTTCGATAAGATCCTCCCAACGCTTACCCTGCGCCCAAGCGGCGGTCTGTGGCTCTGCGGATAAGGCTTTTCTGTCGCCAAGACTTGGTCGTCGTCCGTACTCTCGTGACTTTTGACGTTCGTGCTTGGGTTTGCGGGCCGATTGTGTGATTGACGATTTGCGAGGCCGTGAAATTTTCTCTTTGCGCTGAATTGGAGGAAGTGTGGACGAGCGACCGGGAGGCGAATGATTGAGAATCGACGGCAAAAGTCCACGAGGCCGAGGAGAAAACGGAGGCAGTGACTCTTGCTTGAAGTGGTCGCGCAGCGACGGTAATTCAATGGATGAGCGCATGCGATCATTCGCAAGATCGGTGTCGGAATGGGTATCCTAGAAGGTGTAAGAACTAGGGCTATGCGACAAGCCGAGCTGCATAGAGCTCCAAAAAAAAAGACTTACAGTATCAGTCTCCCAGTCAGAAGCTAGGCGATGGTGATGTAATTGAGCGAGGGCGACAGCAGCAGTGGCAGCGGCGGGGTGGGGTTCATCCAAAGCTCGAGGAGTCGCCGGAGACCCGTCGGCAACGTAAATGTCTCGATCCGCCACATCTGCGGGTATCCGTCAGCATGCGCCTGTGTGAAAAAGAAAGCAGACATACCATGACGCCGGCGGGGAGGGCCTGGTTCTGGAGGGGAAAGTTGCGCACGTTGCTCCGGTGGAGTATTCACCATCAGCATGAAGCTCTCTTCGGTGGCCGGGAGCTTCGGGATGTAATGGTTCGGATGCGCACGTCGGATGTGCTCCTGCATAGAGCGATAGCGTTTCTCCTGTTGGAGGAGGTAAATTAGCACATGGGATCAAAGTAGTGATATATAGCTGCGATCTATAGCTGATCTTTAGCTGTATGTGATCTATGCGATCTATGGGGACTGCAGTGCAGTGCTCGGGCGCATTCGGCTCACGATAGTAGACGGGCGGGGTGGCGAGAAGAACTTACACCCAGACATCGCTTGCGACAATTGGAGCCGTCATTATTTTTCAAAGGGCATACCACTTCATTATTGGCATCGGTGACGGAGAAGGAGCTAGTCAGCGAGCTTCGAGGAGGCATGGTGCATATATGGAGAGGGGCGGGGACCCTCTCTGGAGGGGAGAGAATAGAGGGGAAAGTTAAAAACGGGACGGCAAGACGAAACGATAAGGAAAGGGACAAGCGACTGGGGGCCAGAGGCAGGAAGTGCAAATGACGGGCAGAAGGAGAAAGAGAGAAAAGGGAAAAAAGCGAGTGAAGTCTGTACATCGAAAGGGACTCGATCCGTAAAGTGCGGGTGCTTGGGATTTGGCGGGTATTGCCCCCGTAATTTACGCTTGCCCCCCGCAGCTGCAACTTTTTTTTTTCTACTTGATGACTAGCAGGAGTTTTCCATTTGGTCTTTTACTTCCATGGCTTCAGGTTCGGTGCTTTAGAGCACACTAGCTATGCTCGAAAGGGCTAGAGAACGCCGCCTGCATGATGCTCGGGTGATCTTGGTGCCTAAGGGCAGAGATACCACTGGGTTTGTTACAGGCGCCCGACGGATAGCTCGGGGGTATACCGAGGCGAGAGGCGAGAGAAAAGCTTGTATAATTTCTATTTGACTATTTAGTAAAAAGAGGAAAGCCCTGAGCAGGAGGCTCATGGCAGGTACGCTGGCGCCGACGTTATCGAGCTGGTGATAGGGGGCGATAGGCGCTATCAGCGGCCCCTCCGAAGCTGGGGAGAGCTCTCGAGCTCGAGATTCCAGAAGCTCTTGCGCGAGAAGGAGGGGAGCTCCGGGTGGCGAATTCCCACCGTTACATACCGTATTATCCCCACCTCCTTAATCAGATCTAACAAGGAATAAAGACTCAAAGAGATCGAACAAAGGAAAAACAGCCGGAGTCTACAAACACTTCTCTTCCATACACAGTATACATAGATTAGTTCTCTAGCATGGAAAAACGGTTCATTGCCCGTACAGACTAATCCTCCAACAGCTCCAACTCTAAGGTATTACACCGAGCCGGTACACTGTATAACCGCGCCCCGGGGCACACGCCGACGAGTCGTCGCAAAGCAGCCTGATTGGCTACTCGGCCCCAGAGTGGAGTGTGCAGTGCCAATTAAGCGGGTGTTGATTGGCCAGCGGGCTCTGCGGCAAGGGCGCCATCCCGGTTGTGGACGCCCGTGCAGGAGCATGCGAAAATTCTCTCGGTCAGTATTACACTGCTTAACGTTCATTCTCTGTTATATGTTACAAGTAGTGTGTTCCAGCTCTGCCGGCAGCTATCTCAGCCCTGATCCCGAAGCGGCTGGAGATCTGTAACAGTGGAGCTGTGTCGAAGTACTCCAACTTTTATTACAGGTATCTTCCCGTGGAGTCCTCGGCTGACCGATCAGCTTCACGAGCTTGCGAATGCTCGTATCGGCAGGTATCATCTTTCAACAGGATTCATTACTGCTGTATCTATATGTATATGAGGCCTTAAATGCATGAACACATCGTGATCTATCTCTCCTGCATCCTAGCATACCAGCTGCATCGAAACCATGTGAGACCCAGGAAGCCCTTGTCAGGCAACATGTTTCTGCTCCGCTCGCCACTGACGAGGGGCCCGAAGATCAGGGTACGCACGTCGTACAGCCTTCAGGGATCGCAGCAAGCCCTTGTAATGGATAGCTCGGAAACGAAACCCCTCCTCGGCACGATGATGCACGTCATCAAAACTCAATTAACCTCAGTTCGAAGCTTTCAATCTACTCCAGCGGAGGCGTAAGCAGCCCATCACTCTGCATGGCAGCAGTTTTCTCTAGCTGATCCTCGCCAGCAAAGAACAGCATGACAGCTTCCGCCGCAGCCTTCGAATCATCACTATCATCTTGCCCCGCGACAGCGCTCCGATGAATCCACTCTAGATAGGACTTCAATGTCTCCGCAGGCCAGTTCTTGCGACGCGCAAATTCCTTGCTCAGCTCGCTGTTGTGCCACGCATCGAACTCAAAGTGTCCTTGGAACGAGAACACGCGGCCGGGGTTATAGAGCCCTTGGATCGGGCAAACGGCACTCCCGCCCATATTGATCCATGGCGCTGGCAGAACAGCTTCTGTGCCGCTCGAGGCGGCAGCCGCGGCGGCTTCGGGCGTGGGAACAACCTGGTCGCCGTGGATTAATTGGATGTGGAAGGGCTTTTCCGCTGCCGCGCGGGCAAGGGGTGGGAAGTATGCAGTGAAAGAAGGCTGCAAGGTGATAGGATGGATGCCGACTTCGAAACCGCTAGCAGCATACTCGACGTGGAAGGCAGAGTGTGGTGGTACTCCTTCCGCGGGCTCTGAAAGGAGGGCATCGGCGAGT